>JAGSMP010000101.1:1200000-1800000 GCA_029286625.1 Parnassius orleans | reverse complement strand
ATTCCACACTAATAATATTTATTCAAATTGATAATAATCAAAGCTGGTAAGCCCGTTTTTTTTTTAAAAAAAATTTTTTTATTGCTATAAGTTATTATACAACATTTAAGCACTTTCTGTTATGAAAATAATAGTTTCTTGATCAAAGTAAAAGACACCTACAGTATATGCACACGGCGTAAAGATAAACTTTATTTTCCACATATTAGAATAAGTAAGCTCAATAATAGCCCATTTTACATAACCATAAAATATTTAATAAATTACCAGACGTTTAAAGCAACAAAAATTGTATCAATTTTTTTTAAATACCTTAGAGTTTTAAATTTCTGTTTCAAAGTAGGCACTGCATCCACTGCAATAGCACAGGGTAATATGAAAACTGGACATGTAAGTGCGGAGTTGAATAAAGTCTAACAAGAAAAATAAAAAACCTAGCCATGTTGCGGAAACCATTCCTAATTTCTTTTACTGACAACAGTAACTTCAAATGATTTCTGCCGATTACTGCCAAAATGTGGAGATGTTTATGCGTGGCTTACTTCGTTGCTTTAAAATGCTGAAACCTATTTTTAATTATAAGGTAAAGGCACTTACATCCGCGGTATTTTTACCAAAACTCCAATAGAGAAAAAAAATTAAGCATTTTTATTGTACCCTTTTGAAGGATTGGCTATTTTCATCAGAACCATTATTGTTTCTAAATGAATCTCTTGAAATAGGTTTAGCTATTGGATCTTGATTTGTATTCTAAATTAATTAACTATGAAAGAAATCGAATGCACCTTATTCCGATTTAAAAAATCCTTATTCCGATGTATTTGGTTCCTAATTTCCAGTGTACCAAATGCAAAGGAAAAAGGTTGGAAGAATAACACATGCTGTTCATTATCCTACAAACAAAATTATTAAAATATACAAAATATGAATAATTATCCCCGTGGATATAGACCTGATAAATTTATTTTATTTTTAATAATGCAATTAATTAATTGACAAGGTTTTGTTGACCAAACCCTCCTACCTACAGCGAGAGCAAATTTTATCTTTGCACTATTATGTAGGTATGCGAACATTTGTGGGTATAGATGGTTTGATTGTGCAATAAGCATCTATCCTCATAATCAATATAAACATTAAATACTTATGAAATAAAATCCTATTTTTACCATAGATAGATAGATAGATAGAAAATTTATTTGCTTAAAAAAACATGGTACATAAGATGGTCAATGACGTAGAACTGACATGTTTTGCCATAACTCGAAAAGCAAAAATTAAATTAAATACAATTAATTACACTAAGCTCTTACATTTTAAAATTATTTCGCCATTACTTAAAAATTATGTACAAACATTCTTGTTGAATTCAAATATTATGTACAATTAAATACTTATACAAATTTATTTAAACACAAAGAAATCTTGAATTCTTATACAATAAATTGTTCAAATTATTAATCGAATTATTACATTATTATCACATCATTACTATTAAACATTATATGAGATTAGTAAAGCTATTATTATTTTAATAATTATATTACAGTATAAGTTCATTCATAATTTTAATTACAATAAAATTATGATTTACAAATCTCAAGTTAATATGCAAATATTACCATTTAACTTAATACATTATTTTACATTTTAATAAATAAATAATCAACATAAATTACTTATCGTTTTAGAGTAATAACATGTCTTTAAACATTAAGGAAATCGATAGATGCAGGTGGCTCAGGACTGTTCTTTGTGGCATTCCTTCGGGGAGGCCTATGTTCAGCAGTGGACTTGTGAAGGGCTGTAATGATGATGATGATGATGATGATGATACATTAAATTCTTTAAACTAAATTTTAAATTATTATAATAAATTTGAAATTTTAGCGCCTTCATAAACAGAGGAGAAGTCAACTAAAACCTGACATCAGAGGGAATTTTGATATAAATTTTAATAGTCATCATGTAACAATTTTTTCCAAAAGTGCGCTTTTACACGATGAAGCCAAAAGACGGTTAGTGTCTCTTGGGCGTAGCCGTGGATTGACCATTTCAAATTTCTGAAACAATTGTGGATGATTTCTAACAAAAAGTTCTACTTCTAAGGTGTAGAGGCCTGTTAATGTCAACAATTTAAATTCTTTAAATAATGGTCGGCAAGTATCACATACCTTTAATATTTACATTTAATACTTATGAAATAAAATTCTATTATCACCAAATGCATAGCTAATCAATTTTTTTTATACTCGTCGTATTATTACAATAGTAGTAAAAACAATATGTGGTTCTCTCTAAAGCAATATATTGTGTAAAATTATATTATTAAATTAATGTAGTTGAGAATTATTATCCATAAATTTTTACAACTACGTACCTAAGTCTGTGAAAGTTATTATAAAGTAAATAGGAACCTATGCGTTATTAAAACTAAAAGAAAGTGTCAGTAAGAGTAGCACAAAGTTGGTTCAAGCGTTTTCAGTCTGGGAATTTTGATGTCAAAGATGCAGCTCGCTCTGGTCGCCCTCATACGGATAAAGTCGATGCCATTTTTGAAAAGTGGAGCAAGATCGGCATATTAGTAGTTACGATATAGCCGAAGAATTGAGAATTGACCACAAAACAGTTTTGACCCATTTGAAAGAGTCTGGCTATAGCCAGACTCTTTCAAATGGGTCAAAAAAGCTCGATATTTGGGTACACACGAGCTTACTGAAAGAAACCTAATGAATCGTGTACTCATTTGCGATTCTCTATTGAAAAGTAATTAAATCGAACCATTTTTGAAAAAAATTATCACCCTTGATGAAAAGTGGATCATCTACAACAAGAATGTGCGAAAAGATCATGGTCAAAGGGTAGTCAAGCTACACAGACTGTACGGACGGATTAATACACAATAAGGTGATGGTATGGTGATGTGTATGGTGGAATTGGAAGGGCATGGTTTATTGTGAGCTAATACCGCCGGGTAAAATCGTCGATTCGGTCTTTTTAAGTTGTCCAACCCAAAGCGGAAAGGGGTTAATCATAAAAATAACCCTGAAAATCAAAAACGAAATCAAGTATCTGAATTCGCAATACATCGTGATGTGGGACCGGCTGAAATATTTTGCACCTAACGGCGCGGTGTTTTAAAGGTATATTTTAAACTTGATTTATTCATAAAAACATACAAAAGTTAATTATTTCCGATATAATTTAACACATAGAATTACACACATGGTACAAAAATAACCCAAAATCACTATTCAAAAAAACATGGTACTCACGTACACAAGGTCCAAATTGTAAAAAGCATGGGTTCGGACCAGCTACTGACGCAAAATTAACCAATTATTTTAAAACGTATACACTATATACATTACCCTCGACCTTTGATAATATGACTACGCAATGTTATATTATCAATTGAATAAGAGATCTAGCAGTAAAAAGAGCTTCTAAAACGCTTGCAAACGCAGATTTTTCTAAATACCTCGGAATATGGTGCCAATTTTAGAACCCCTCTGAATAAGGTGCTTTTACCTTATTAAAGTATTAGTCGGAGAGAAAGTTTATGAGATTAGATTTTATTCCTCTATATTACATCATCAACATAGTTATCATTCATCATGACATTCATTACACACATAAGAACAGTTAGTGTTGCAATCAAAAAAGCGAACGTGGCATACCCTGAGCAGATTTCTTTTCTCGTCAGGCCCTAAATTGGATATTAGGAAATCTGAAAATATAGAATTTGATGAAGCGATTGATTGTCTTGTGCCGGCACCACAAGGATGTCGTCTTTTTAACTCCAAGCTTATTAAGACATTGTATTGACGATGCATAAAAAAGGAAAGTAAATGAAGTGCATTGTTTACTTTACAACCAAATTTACTTTGTTAAAACGTGTCTTTATTATATTTCTATCTTTTTGAGTCGGCCATGATATAGAACTTTAAATAATAATTAAAGAAAATAAAAAACATTTCTCGTTTATGTCTACCAGGTAGTTTTGCGTTTATTATCACAATTACTAACGTATTCGTAGTGAGTAAGTGAGCTTGATTTCTGTTACATTTATCTAATTTTAGATACAATTCTGATAAACTAAAACGTGCCTTAGCTAACCCTGTTACCTAACACGAGCTTAGCACACTGCCTCTAGCTCAGTTTTAATACAAAAGAAGTTCCAGATAAGTGATGTTAAAGTCATTTGTACGTATCATTAATTTTAAATTATGCATCTGTTAAAATTTACATATAATGAATTGCCTTTGTGTGAACTTGCACAATCATATTCATTTACGTATCTACTTACGAGTTCAGTGTTACTGGTACAAATGATTTATTAATTTGAGAGGACGAAAATAATAATTATATGATATGTTTTACGGTTAATATAAGTAAGACATTGAAAGTTTTAAAAAAATCTGCAGTAACTAATCATAATATTTGCTACCTAACTATGGGCACAGTTATGTAAAGTATGTTATCAACAAAAAACCGACTAAATTAATGATGAATAATGACGGTCGTGATGTACACGTATTTAAAATTCGTAAAAGTTAAAAAAAAATCGTTTGTGCACTCCTTGGAATATACTTTTCTTGATAATTTTTGAACAGCCATTAGTTCTACTGTAAGCCATTTAAAGGCTATTCGTTAGTGAAATTCTCACCTCATATACCATGCTTTTCCTCAAACATATCTGATCTCGTTTTTTAAGACTTCTCATTACATTTTATTACGCGATAGAGGTATATTGCAGTAGTATTATTTATGGTTGTATAACGAACGGGTCAGATTGATCGTGGAGGACCACTTCCGAACAGGATACCAGCGTTAAATGTAATGCTTCTGTTTTGTATGGCGAGTGATGTGAACAGGAAACCCCTTTCTAGTAAGTAAAAGAGTATGTCCTGTATATTTAAGGTTAAAAAAATATTTCAAATATATGTGAAGTTTGCCAACACGCATTGGAGCAGCGGGGTGAACAAGCCTTTGCCCCAAAAACCGGACGTATATAGGCTGTAATTTAGTGTTAGTTAGTGTGATATCTACATTTAGTTTTTTGTGTGCTTATAACTGCTGCTTAGTGCCAACCTTACCTGCACGCGGTACACGTTTCTAACTGCCACAAAACTCATCCGAAACCGTAAACCAAACATTTTATATGGAGGGTATTGTCCTCCAGACCGAATTTCGGTCACGGCGGCCATTCTCAACGGGGACTAATTATCGGCGCAGGGCAGGATTATAGTGCCCAAGTGTATGCGCAAGCACAAGTGCACTCTCTATTCCCCCACTCTCACAATCCGGTGGGACGGTAAACCGACACGACCGGCGAGAGATCAGGCGCAGGACCAACGTCTTTACGTGTTTTTCGAAGCGCAAGGATGAAACACTGCCAACTTCCTGACTCCGGGCTGCTACTAAGAATTTCTTGATCGAAAAACCCAATAACTGATTTTGGCCCGACCCGGAAATTGAACCCGGGACCTCATGATGAGGAACCGCGTTTACGACCACTAGACCAACGAAGCAGTCGGATGGTAGTAGCATTACGAGTGCGCTGGTTATATTAAATGTTAGCCCAAGCTTATCTCAATACATCACTGTAAAGTGTAAACAACATCCAAATTAGTTTAGCCTTTGTGGAGATTAGCGTGCACAAACGCAACAGATAAATAGACAAAAAACTGTTAAGGATTTTATTAAGTATAGATAAAGATATCTAATGTTAAATATTTCTGTTACTATGTGACGGAAATAATTGTTGATAAAGCTATTGATATGAAAAAGAAGATTGATCAGAGAGTTACTTGGGGCAAACACTCTTCTTATCGTTTTTATTTTAAGTATATAAATTGTTCCCATTCTTTTCGGCGCGAACCTCATTGCCCTCACCAAAAGGACGGAGGGGTGAGACCAATTGCTGTTGGATCAACACTACGACGCCTGGCCTCCAAAATTGCTGTTCGACATATTTTACCAAAATTAAATTCGCAATTTGAACCCGTACAGTTAGGCTTCGGTGTAAAAGGAGGGTGTGAGGCAGCCGTCCATGCCTACGCTCTTTCCTAACTTTCGGACATCCTGACGTGTTACTCAAAATTGATGTCAAGAATGCTTTCAATTCAGTAAATAGGGATACCCTGCTGACGGAAATAAAACAACATATACCGGAAATATACAATTATCTTTTTCTCAGTTACGCTGACCCAACAAAATTGTTATATCGTTCTAATGAACTGTCCTCGAAGTAGGTTGTCAACAAGGTGATCCCCTTGGGCCAGCAATTTTAGTTTGGCTATAAATCCGATAATCAAAATTTAAATTCTAAATTCAACGTTTGGTATTTGGACGACGGAACTCTAGGAGGTGATATGGATACTGTGTTTTCGGACCTTTTTAATCAAAAATAAATTTGAAGCCATTGGTTTGGAGCTTAATTTTAGCAAATGCGAACTTTTATAAATAACTGCAACTTAAATTTAAATGACGTAAAACAAAAATTTAATATTTTGGCTCCAAATATTAAAATAGTTAACAGTAATTCCTTTACCTTTTAGGTTCTCCAATTTTAATGAATCTATTTCTGAATATATTAATAATTCAATTACTAAATTTCAAAATTCCGCTGACCGTCTCCTTGAAATTAGTCCACATTATGCACTTTGCATCTTAAAATTCTGTCTGTTCGTCCCAAAATTTACGTATGTGCTCCGTTGCTGCTCCTTTTGGAATCACCCAGATCTCTTGACACAAGTAGACAACTTAATCAAAATTAGTTTAGAATCGATTCTTAATATGCACCTGAACGAGCAATCTTGGACCCAAGCATCCCTACCCATCCGTTATGGTGGTTTAGGGATTCGCAAAGTTCAGTGTCTCTTTACCAGCCTTCCTATCTTCTGTCCATAGTTCAGCAAATCATAAGTAAAATTTTAAGGGCATCCTCTTCAAACTTTGAGATTGCTGGCCTGGAAGAAGCTAGAAACGCTTTCTTAATTGCATGCCCAGGTCAAAATTTTCCTGTTTCTCCAAATTCACAAAGGAGCTGGGACGACATAAACTGCAAATTGACTTATGACAATCTTTTGAGCTGTAGTACAGGTTCGGCGCGTGCTAGGCTTTTGGCCGTGGGTACGCATGAGGCTGGCTACTGGCTTCACGCGTACCTTCGTCAAATACAGGAACATTTCTTGAGCCTGACACGCCCGAATCGCAACCTGTCTACGGCTTGGGGTTCCGGTCTGCGTTCCTCATAAATGTCCGTGTGGCAGTGACGTCGACAAGCTAGGACATCATGGACTGTCATGCCAAAAAAGTGCAGGCCGCTTCTCGAGACATGCAGCACTTAACGATATCATACGCCGGTCTCTGCCACCGTCAACGTGCCAAGTCTACTTGAGCCGTCTGGTATTGCAGAGACGATGGCAAGAGACCGGACGGTATGAGTTTGATTCCATGGAAGATGGGCCGGGTGCTGGTATGGGATGCAACCTGTTCAGACACACTTGCCCTTCCCATCTACATGGAACCAACAACAGAGCTGGTGCGGCTGTGAAGCGGCTGAAAAAGCTAAAGCATGCAAATACAGGGTCTAGGTTCCGAATATGTTTTTGTCCCATTCGGTGTCGAGACCCTTGGTCCGTGGGGTCCTAGCGCTATAAGGCTATTTAAGGAAATAGAAAAAAGGTTAGTCGACGTCACAGGAGACCGAAGAGCTGGCAGCTACCTCGGACAAAGAATTAGTATAGCTATTCAAAGGGGGAACGCTGCCAGTATCTTCGGAACCTTGCCTAAAGGGACTATTTTTAATAATATATTTTAGTTATTACAATATATTTTTTTAAGGTTTTTAGTTTTAGGTTCATTATCCTAGTATATATTTATTTTATAAATTGTGTAAGTAACATAAAGAATATATTGATTAATTTTATAAATACTTACATACAAGAAAAAATAAATTGTTAGTATGTCTCAATTTAGACACTAAATTAATAAAAAGGGGATGTTTTGAAAACTAGATATATTTAATACATATTTTATAATAATCGAAAAGTTCTCAAATCTTTCTTCTGTCCGTGTGTATGTGACTGAACTCCTAAACGGCTGGACTGATTTTGATGAAATGTTGTGTATGATTAAGTTGATTCGAGGATGGTTTAGGTAGTTAGGTGGCGTTGTTATCGAGATACAGAAATCACCCGTGCGAAGCCGGGGCGGATTGCTAGTACCTATCTATATATTATTTGAGAACTTTTTGATTCTTTAGAAAATGATATCAATTATGTAATATGCGTCTATGACCTTCAGCGAATACCGTTTGGTTATTCTGAGTATAAGGTACGCAACCCTCGTCGACACACTCCCAATGTTTAACGTTGTTAACGAGAGACCTGTGGACGATAAATCCGACACCTCCTTGGGACAGATGGTCGCCCTCGGTGATAGAACAAGTTGCCGGATTCGAGGTTACCGTGTCCTCCCCTCTCTTCGGACCTCGGATAATCCTATAATATTCCAGCGCAACTTGTCTATCTCTTCTTCAACTCAGGATCTTCTCGTCAGTCCTCAGGGTGCGTGCGTTGTAAGTTGCCAGGTCGAGTCGTCGTAGGTGGCAACCGAACCTCCACCGGAGATTCTGCACCCCTGCCCCGCCGTTACCATGGTCGCCACCGTAGCCAGGAATAGCGGGGCCGCCGGGGACTGGGGCCGTTTATTTGTTTCATTGTTCATGGGGGTATATTGCCATAGTTGCCACGCTTGGCGAGGGTTGGCAACCGCAGTTTTATTTTGGTTTTGCTGTTATCAGAAAGATGCTGCTGCCATCCTCTGCCTCAGTTTCCTTTGTCGCCTCTTGACACCCACGGAAAGATATGGGGTAGTGAGTATTCTTACCCGCCACTACACGTGGATATTAGAAATCTGAAATATAGAATTTAATGAAGCGATTGATTCTCTTGTACCGGCACCACAAGGATGTCGTCTTTTAACTCAAGCTTATTAAGACATTGTATTGACGATGCATAAAAAGGAAAGTAAATGTTTTACTTTGTTAAAACGTGTCTTTATTACATTTCTATCTTTTGAGTCGGCCTATGATATAGAACTTTAAATAATAATTAAAGAAAATAAAAAATATTTCTCGTTTATGTCTACCAGGTAGTTTTGCGTTTATTATCACAGTTACTAACGTATCTGTAGTGAGTAAGTGAGCTTGATTAATGTTACATTTATCTAATTTTAGATACAATTCTGATAAACTAAAACGTGCCTTAGCTAACCCTGTTACCTAACACGAGCTTAGCACACTGCCACTAGCTCAGTTTTAATACAAAAGAAGTTCCAGATAAGTGATGTTAAAGTCATTTGTACGTATCATTAATTTTAAATTATGCATCTGTTAAAATTTACATATAATGAATTGCCTTTGTGTGAACTTGCACAATCATATTCATTTACGTATCTACTTACGAGTTCAGTGTTACTGGTAGAAATGATTTATTAATTTGAGAGACGAAAATAATAATTATATGATATGTTTACAGTTAACATAAGTAAGACATTGAAAGTTAAAAAAATCTGCAATAACTAATCATAATATTTGCTACCTAACTATGGGCACAGTTATGTAAAGTATGTTATCAACAAAAAAAACTAAATTAATGATGAATAATGACGGTCGTGATGTACACGTATTTAAAATTCGTAAAAGTTAAAAAATCTTTTGGGCACTCCTTGGGATACAGTTTTCTTGATCATTTTGAACAGCCATTAGTTCTGCTGTAAGCCATTTAAAAGCTATTCGTTAGTGAAATTCTCACCTCATATACTATGCTTTTCCTCAAACATATCTGAGCTCGTTTTAAGACTTCTCATTATATTTGATTATGCGATAGAGGCACATTGCAGTAGTATATTTATGGTTGTATAACGAACAGGTCAGATTGATCGTGGAGGACTACTTCCGAACAGGATACCAGCGTTAAATAGCAACGTAATGCTTCTGTATTGTATGGCGAGTGATGTAAACAGAAACCCCTTTTAGTAAGTAAAGAGTATGTCCTGTATATTTAAGGTTAAAAATATTTCAAAGATATGTGAAGTTTGCCAACACGCATTGAAGCAGCGGGGTGAACAAGCCTTTGCCCCAAAAACCGGACGTACAGTATATATATAGGCTGTAATTTAGTGTTAGTTAGTGTGAATCTACATTTAGTTTTTGTGTGCTTATAACTTCTGCTTAGTGCCAACCTTACCTGCACGCTATTGCTAGTACCTATCTATATATTATTTGAGAACTTTTTGATTCTTTAGAAAATGATATCAATTATGTAATATGCGTCTATGAATACTTCACAAGTAAAACTACTTTTCAAAAAGGCAAAATATTTCCTTCGCATAAGGATTACGAGTACCAAATTAATACTCGCTTATTAAAGTCGGGAAGGCGCGTACCGTTTCATTAAGCGTAAGCAATCCTGGTAGCGGGTGGTTCTCGTGTTACGTTCCGGCTACGGGTCGCGGCCGCAGGTAACCGTTGCAGATTGCGGTCGCCCCGCACCCGCTGCTGACACCCTACACCGATTAAACATCGCCACGTGTCAGGTTCGCGGCTGAGCACTCAGCTCCTGCTTTCTCTCGGCGATACTTGAGCAGTGCTCCGAAAGATTTGCGGTAACAAACTTGTGGGTGAAATTTTATTGATTTTGGTGTACTTACTTTATGAATGTACCTGCTGTGGTTATAGTTTACATATTTTATTGTATCCGTTTTGTGATTTGATAAAAAGATTTCTGAGTCTCCACGACTATGTAAAAATACTTTTTTCGATTTTCTCTTAGAATCCGGGAAATTGACGAAATTCAATTAGGCGCCTAATTAAATATTTATAAAATTATTTTTGTGGATTAAGTTTATGATGAAATATTTTAGTAAATATGTTTACGTGTCTAAATGCCAGCATTAAAGAAAACCCATGTTTAAGATTAAATTTAGAGTTGAATTAAGATTCTAAATAGAGAAAATTTGTTAAAATAACTTTCAAGGACCTTTTGCCATTTCTTATAGGTTTGGTTACAGACTTGTTACTAGGAATACTCTTAATTTTATAATTTTTTCATTTGCATATTGTCCTTAACTGTATTTTAACAGAAGTCCAGGAACATTAATGGTTAGATTGAACGAATGACGGTTTTTAGAAAATCTAAATGTTCTGTTAGCTAGGACGAAAATATGATAACATTTTTCACACGGAAACATTTTCAAAATTGTAGTAATGTTTTCAAAATTTTAATAACTTAAGCATTACCACTTTGACATAATATATTCGGCCGCAGGACGTCCAGTGAATATAAAATAAGTACGGATTCATTACAATGGTCCTTGGCTTGTATATGGGGGCATTGAGGTGCTTCATGAACGATTTCTCATTGGCAACTCAGGCGAAGCAACCCTGCTAATGGCGACTGATCTGAATCTATGGATCGATAAACATGGCAATCGCCATGTAATGTGCACTGATCGGTGTAAAAATAATCCCTATCTCATGTTAATAGTGACAATGTTTTCAATCGCTATAATAATAGTGCTTTACACTCAAATGTACTGAAACTAACGAGCTTTAAAAATAAATAAAAATCAGTTAATATTTACTTGTCTAGATAGGGAATCCCTAGCGCCGGACAGGACATAGTACCGGACAAATCACGTCAAAACATGAAATAACGTTCTTATTAGCACTCGCTTATAGAAAGAAGTTAAACTCAACGGACAAATCCCCCCGTGGCGTGGGAGGCGTCAATCTCGCCAGATATGGCTTACAGGTGACATTTTAGTAATTTTGCACGTGAATCCTACACATCGAGTAACATTTACAAGGTCATAAACCACTATTTGGACTGCATAAATTGTGTTTAGTGCTTTTGTTTCAATCATTGGTAAGTACGCTTTAAATTGATATTGTTTTTTGGCGGATTTATTAATAAGCTTTATTACAATCGAAATCATACTACTTTATGTTATTCCCTAAGTCCGGACAGTAACAGATTCCCTAGTACCGGACAAATTGAATTAGACCAATCTAAGTTCCTTAGTACCTGAAAAGTATATTTTAACAAAATAGTGTGCTTGTTCTATTCCATATAATTTGGATTTTTATTATTTATCTTTTCAGATCATTTCATATAATGGAGATGAAGAAAAAAGGTTTCTGAAATAAAGAGTGAAATTTTGACTGTTATATACAAAGAACATTTAGAAGAGAAAGAAAATAGGAAAAAAAGAAAAGAAGAAGGCAAACGTAAATCTAAAAAGACCAACAAAAAAGGAAAAAAAACTAAAGTAAAACCTACTGAAAAGAAGGTTGGAGAAGTAGTATTGTGTTGTAAGTTGCGAAGACTACAACGAGGACTGGATCCAGTGTGGAACGTGTAAAGGATGGGCTCATGAATCCTGTGCAGATATCCCAGAGTATTCAGACGTCTATGTTTGTGACCGTTGTAAATATTTTTAATGTTTTCTTAACTGGTAACTTTATATTGAAACGTCAAGTATTAGAAAATATTCAATAACTTCTTATCCGTAGTTAAAAATTTAATTTTTGCTGATTTGTTTGGATGTTTATAGTGATTATGTGGCTCTGGGCGTTTATTGTATTAATGTAAGATTATTGTATGACTTTAAATTTTTGTAAACCTTCATGTGTTTGGTCCTGTCCAGTCTTAAGTGTTCGAATTTATACTTGTCCGGTACTAGGTGTCAAATTTCAATAAAGCCAAAAACTAAACCAATGATTGATTCCATTTTGAGTTGTTATAAATATATAATATTTGCCTTTGTTGATTTATTATAATGTCTTATATGATTGTTTAAATAAAAATGTTAATTATTTAAATAAAACATAATTATTATTTTTTTTTTACAAAAAACCTTAAGTGTCCGTTACTGGGGGGACTCCCCCTACACATAAATGTTTGTTACCACGTAGAAATGGTTAGTATCTGTATAAAGCTAAAATATAAAGTATGTTATTACTCTAAGGCCAATGTCAAACACTTAAAATATTTTTTTACGTGGTAGAGCCATGCTGCAACTATATTACTGGTATAGTTGTAGCACGAATAGGTTGGCTCGACCGGGGAAGGACCACGCTTTCACAGAATATTAGCGTAAAATAGCAGCTTAATGCTGCTGTGTTTTGTATGGTGAGTGTAGAGAACCGGAGACCCTTTTTACTGGAAAAGAGGCATTCCATCTTAGTCCTCACGGCTGACAACGCATCTGCATTTTGTTTCGCAAACGGGGATAGATGTAGATATCTATAGACCACAGCAAGCACTTACCATCAAGTGGACTGTGTGCTCGCTTGATGGTAAGTGGCCCTTATCCTATAAAAAAAACTTAATAGTCTATGTACTATGTGCAGTTGAAAGTGAAATAGAACTTGCTTTATATACAAGTCTAAACATTTAATGAATTACGGTCTTTAAATATCACAATAATATATTAACTTAAGAAAGTACGACCTGTGCTTTTATCATGCACCTTTTATTATTATTTTCTCGATGAGAATTAGGGAATTAATTAATGACATCTAATAGAAGTAAACGGGGGAACAGTCTACTTGATAATAAGTGGTTGCTGCATCTCTTCTCGATTAAGAATTAAAATACAAATGCGTTGTCATCCTACATCTGCCATCCACTAAGGTGGAATGCTTCGATACCAGTAGAAAGGTTCTGCGGTTCTTGTCACCTCACCATACTAAGCAGCTGAGTTTTCTGATATTTACGCTGGGATTCTGTACGAACACAGTGTTACCCCGTTAGTCTTGAATCTACCTTATTTATTATATATAAAAGTAAATCCTAGTACATTTATATAGTTTTTACGTATTACGAGTACTATTCCACCTGATGAAGAAAGTAGTTATGTAGCCGTGCTATGTATGCTGTAGCTTGTTTAATAAAGAAAACGTATTATTTTTAAGGGAATTCTAAAAATATTTTTTTATAAATATGACACAATAGGTTAGATCAACTCAAAATATTGTAATTTAAAATATATGTTAAAAATGTAAATTAACCTTTGACTTTTATGTATAGTGTACTCTATTAAGCCCTAAAATATTGCAGTCTTCATATCAGTTTTTGTAAACACGATCAGTGAACTTTACTCGCCTAGATTTAACACGATCCTCATAACGGACAGTTTGCATCTAATGAACGTACTTCACGAATGAGTTTTTAGAGCACGCTCGCTCGATAATAGGCGTTTACAATGTTAAACTAGAAACCAAATGGATGTCGATCACAGCTATACTTGAATTCCTGTAAGAAGATAATGGCTCACGGCGTCGCTGCCGACAATAACGAGGGCGAATATTTTTGAATAACTTACAAATATTCTTATATCGAACGAAGCCATCGGCACTGGCTAACGAATACTAATGTCTAACTCATAAGAACCTTTATTCTTAGTATTTCCAATATATATAAATATATAAATGATTGTAGGTACAATTACTATAAAAATGTATTAATAAATACATAAATATGTTTTGTAGTAAGCCTATTAGAAAAATTGCAGAAAACGAAATTGTACTTGCATTATAAAACTTCCCGTTATTTCGTCAAAATTAATTTAAATGGAGCGAAAACACAAAGGTAGGTATAGGTACTTCTTATTTTTATTTTACTCGTATCTGACATAATATTTATTATTGAAATGAAATAATGGAGGTAATCTTATGTGTAACATTAGTGACACGACGCCGACGTGTATATTTGCTAAACGGTATACCTCACAAATAATATTGTAAATTATATGGTACCAACATTAGCGTCCATAGCATAAACTAAATAGGAACACTCATGCGTTTCTACAGGCTGCTATTGTGATCTCTGCGCCATGAATGAATGTTTTGAAGTTTGATCTTGGTTGGGTCCTATGTTCTTGAAATATTTGACTATACTCGCCACTTTGGAGAATTGGTGAGCGTAAAAAGTGTAAACGAATTATCAGTGCGTGTTCCCCATCATAATGTGTGTCATGTTTGTATTTAGTATTTTGGATGAATTTTAATTAGCAGAGTGTATTGCGTGCAGATAAAATTGGTACTCAGAAAGCACGATATTTTCCCCTTCACCCCTAATTCTTCCAGGGGGTAGTTATAGTAATCATTGTATAAAAAATACGTCGATATGGGTTCATTAGAGAAAGTAAAAGGTATCCAGTTCGTATTTATATAAATACTAGCTTTTGCCTGCGGCTTCGCCCGTGTGGAAGTCGAAAAAAACATTTTATCGAAAATTCACAATCCGTAGTTCACCTTTATTATATAATAGCTTTTGCCTGCAACATCACCCGCATAGTATCTAATAATAATATCAGCAATAATATTATTGTAGCTACAACTACAAAAAGACTCCGAATGTCCTCATATCAAAAAGTTTCTGTTTATGATTTCTTTCGCGTGGTGTTTAAATTGCGTATGGCGCGACACTTGTAACATGCAACATGCAGCAATCATTAATGTTTGCTTATTTATCACTCATCAACTCAATCAATGCAATTTTTTAACTGTAGAAGAGAAAAATCACAATCGGACGTACCTACTGGCTTATTTAAGGTTGCAATTTGAAGTTGCAGGTGCACCGTAGTAAAGGGAGGACTTAAAGTAAAATTGATTTGTTAACCACATTGTATGACTTATTTTTTCCACCAGCACCTAGTAAATCTTGAGGCTCAGAACTCTCGAACAACTAATATACATAGATCATGCGAACATCATACAATGCCCAAATAAATATTCGCCACTGTTAACGTCTGACCCCGGGAATTATTACAGTACTCGTATGTATAATATTAGTAAAAGCTAACTTTAGCGGGAATTGTAGGCATCCTATTAAAATGAAAACATCCTCCCATAGCTGCTTCAATCGGAATAGTTGAGTCCAAGGTGTTGAGAAACTCGACTGGCTAGGCAGTACTGTCGTCACTGGCCATTATATTAACTATCGAAGAGTAAATCTTTGACTCGCCGAATACCACATCTAATATTATTTGTTATTTATTTTATTAAAAAAGTCATTTTTGGCGGCAGCACTGCCTTCTTAAATAACCAATCTTCATTATAGATGTTATTCGTAAAATTTGGGAAAACATTTGTAATAAGTTTGTCTTCCGTCGTCACCAGGATGCAACATTCATTTCAAAATTGAATTTTGCCCTCTGCGTCCGTTTCATGTCGACCTTGTTCGGTTTGTAGCACGTTACTTGCATAGGCACCTGATTATTGGTCATACGGACGGACGGATGCGGATTGTGGTTGCACATGTATGTTGCTCGTCACATGTAGTTTTCTCCCTGGACCACAGTGGCAACGTCTTGCGACATGCGTTCATTTCATCCGCTGGTATGCCTCTCTCAATAACTGATAGTGTTTGTCTCAAGTTACTATTGAACAAACCGAAGACACCGCCCATCAGAGCCTGGTTGCAGACTGCAGCTTAAGGCCTTTACTGTGCTCTTGTGCTACATTTTGCAGCATCGAAAACATTATAAGGCAATAGGTAAGAGAGCACCGCGGCCGCTACTCTTGCTGGTGTTGCACGTTGACGTTTCTTCAATTGTAAGATTAAGTGGTAAATTGAACGCCGAATATGCTACTTTTTGTCAATCAACAAGCTTGAAAATTTCATTATAGAAAAACTGCATAAAAAGGGTTATTATAATATTAAGGAATACATAATTTAAAATAAACTCTGGGAATGAGGTGATCGCTATTATTGTAAAATTTTATGATTAAAAAAAAGGTATGTTTTTAAATATTACACAATATTCGGAGTAGTATTAATTAAAAAATGACTTTCAATAAGTATTATGTAAAGTAGCCAATCAAGGTAGCCTTTGATTCCGGCCCATAAGCTGTCTCTATACGAAAAATCATGTCCATCCATTGCTCCGTTGCTGCGTAAAAGAAGGATAACCCAAAAAACATACTTTCACATTTATAATATTAGTAGAGAGTTAACGCATATTGTGCAGTACAGTGCGCCTATAAAAAATCAGAAATTAAAATAGTAATATTCTTTGGCGTCCAATTTTTGGTCTAAAAGAAACGAACGATTTATAATTTATTTGTAGTTCATTCTGCATAGTTTTATGAACCAGATTATGGAAAATCTTATTTATCGGTAACAATTTGCTCAATGGTAAGTTCAAGTGAGACCCACAACTGCAACATTCCAATAATAATGTCCTCCAGACCGAATTTTGATCACGGCGGCCAGCCTCAACGGATGCTAGCCATCGGCGCAGAACAAGATTATAGTGCCTAAGTGTATGCGCAAGCACAGGTGCACCCTCTATTCCCTCACTCTCATAGTCCGATGGGACGGTAATCCGACACGACCGCAGAGAGATCAGGCGCAGAACCATCAGTTTTACGTGCTTTTCGAGGCACGGGGGTGAAACACCGCCAACTTCCTGGCTCCGGGCTGCTACTGAGAATTTTTGATGGAAAAACTCTGTAACTGATTTTTTGGTCCGACCCGGGATTCGAACCTGGGACCTCATAGATCAGTAGTCGCACTACTACAACCACTAGACCAACGAGGCAGTCAACTTTCCGGTCAAGTCAAATCAAGTTTCCAGTAGTACTGATGATATGATTAACATAGTACTAATAATATGATGATATTATTTATTTGTATTTATTTATACCCTCGGTTGAGAGTACTAATGTTCTGAGGTGTAACCCA
Organism: Parnassius orleans; assembly: GCA_029286625.1. Taxonomy (NCBI): domain Eukaryota; kingdom Metazoa; phylum Arthropoda; class Insecta; order Lepidoptera; family Papilionidae; genus Parnassius; species Parnassius orleans. Next base: position 1,782,235 of record JAGSMP010000101.1, on the reverse strand, counting down.
TTAAAAAACTGGAGCTATGTATCAATACCTAACGGATGCAATCATTACTTTCATTTAAAATGACACCAGGCGAAGACGAGTCATGTGAAAAACTCTTACTGATAATATTGCTGGGCATCAACAATATGCGTTCCAGAGAACACAGAAAGACTTTGGTGTGAGATTCGTATGGATTTTGAGACATCACTCGATCATCATCACCGTTTGTCAATTGTCAAGTTCAACACAATGAATTTGCAAAAAAGAAGGCCGTGATTTTTTTAAATCTTTTAATGTGGGGTAACTTTCACATGATTTCGATGATTACTCAAGCGTTATATAACTGACTCATCGATCACGCTATATCACAAATGTAAATGTGGTGATTACGGGGAAAATATGCTTATTAATTTATGTGCATGTTTTTGTTCTTCTTGGTAACGAAAAATTCGCATGGATTAATATTTAACGTACGGTAGTTACATCAAAGGGCAGCACACAATGAAAAAGTGAATATAGTGCTCAATCTACAGAGTATATCTAAAATATTTTCTTTTCCCTATTATCATGCAAAAAGAATAATTTTATGATTTTGTACTCGTATTTAGGTAAACTACTTATTATTAGTATTAGCCAGTGAACCGAGATCGTTAAGCTTGATGGTTAAGGAATCGGGCATTAATCCAAAATTTCTAAAAATGTATAAATATCACATTCCTGGTACCAAATTTTAATTTGAATTACTGATTTACTGAGTTCCATTCACCCATCCATTACAGCATATAAAAGTGGACTTTTATATGCTATTTAGTGGCTGTAATGGATTTTGCTATAATTCATAGTTAGGAAATAGTTCATATAATTATATAGTGTAGAATAAGAATACTCAATTAAGAATTAAAATGCAGATGCGTTGCCACTCCTGAGGACTAAGAGAGAATACCTCGTTTCCGGTAGAAAGTGCCTCCGGTTCTCTACACATGCAGGACTAAGCTGCAATTTTACGCTAGTATTCTGCTAGTGCTTGGTCCTATCTCGGTCGGGCCGACCCATTCGTGCTACAACCATAATATAGCTGTAGCGAGGCTCTACCACGTACGTTGGCGGGCGCGTTGGCTTGTTTTTAAAAATCAAGTCCGTAAGCATGTGAAAAAATCGTTGCAAGTTTGTACTAACACAGCTCTTATTTTCATATACATAATTATGTATATTTCATATTTGTTCTGACATAGATAATATTTATATGTATTGTGTATATATGTACTGTATGCATGTGTATGTGTATGTATATATTTATATATGTATATATTGTGTGTACTTAAGTATATATGTGTTTGTATGTGTGTGTATATGTATATTTATATGTATATATAATATTTTCTTTTAGCCCTTTCTATTTTGATTACTGCTGCACCGCCTCTTGTTTGTCTATCTCTGTTTATAGTAGCATTAAGTCCGCCACATGTCCAACTTTGTGCATGAAACTTTAAATAAATAAAATGTTGTCAGGAAAATGCTGCTGCTAATCTCTTGTATCGGCTTCGTACTGTCACCTAATAAGACACCCACGGGACGATATGGGGTAGTGGATATTCTTACACCGCCACTATACGCTTACTATTTATGTATTACGTTTGGTAAAAAATTGAGGATACATTTGAGAATTATATTAAAATTATAAAAGTTTTATATAAAAAATGACTTGAAAGATTATATAAAAAGAAATGGAGATCCGCCCCAGATTCGCACGGATGATTTCTGGATCTCGACAATGGCGTCACCTACCGGGTCCAATTGTGACTCAAATCCATCAACAACTTACGCAAAAAATTTCGCCAAAATTGGTCCAGCCGTATAGAGGATTTCAATGACAAGCACATGTTCAGAAGAATTATTTAATATAAAGAGAATAAGTAAGCATTGAAGCAGTGACGGTGAGTCTGTCCTTCCCTGCTTCTTAACTTTTACAAAAATAAAGAGCGAGTTTGTGTCGTGTTACGCGGTAGGGGTTTATGATGATGTTTCACATTTTATTCTATCGTCCGCTAAACTCAGCGTCTGCTCATTGCTAGTGTAGTCAGAAATATTTTATTATTAATAAATATATTTTTAAATAATATTTATGTTACGTCATAATATTGAAGGATTTTTATGAAACCTGTCATGCCAGGAAAATAACATCTACATGAAAAAATCACCTTTTTAACTTGATCTCTATGTTCAGAAGATAACCGATGTATATTATATTATTAAAATCATACCGTAACAGATATTTATGCCTTTAAACTTCTGTCTCCCTACACAATTATACAGAAAGCTTATATCATTCATTATTAAATAATATGTAAACGAGCACTTAGCTTGTTAATTATTCAGTGGAGAGGAGGAGGCAGGTTTGTTGCTAAGATAAAGCGTAGATTAATAGAGTCGTATAAAAATGTTGCCAAGCTTATCATGCGACAAAACGTGGGCAGTCCATAAATATCATAGCCATTAATGTTTGTGGTGCCCCGTATTGTTGTAAGCAGTATAAAATAATACCAAAATAACGACTAAATTGTGTCACAAATGAGTATCTTTGCATTATGTAAAAGAACTAATAGAAATATTTTCGGGTGCAATAAACTAAAAGAAGTGATTTGTGTTAGGAGAGTACTGTTTACGATGCAGTGCGCTACATAAAAATACGATATGGAATATTGTGTTTTGTCTATAAATCACAGTCATAAATAAAGTCTTTATTGATATATTAGGTTGTATCTGGTCACATTGCTTGGTTAATAATAAATTTATATTTTACGTATTTAATAGTACTCGACCACCCGTGATTTATTACGAATCATTGAAATAATAAAATGTTTATACTTTACTATTGAACGGTACCGGAGCCCTAGTTCGAATCGAACCCACAGCTAAAATACAATATAAATACGTATATTAATGACTATATCCATATATATTTTGTGAATATATCAATGTTTCTAAGGCTGTGTATATTAAGACATTTACCGGCGCTTTGACAAAACTAATATGACATAACTACTGGTTAACGAAACGCGACACACAACATTATCAAAACAGCTAGGCTTATTATCTTGAACGTGTAGTGGCGGTGTATGAATCTGCACTGTTATGTCTGCCATAACGTCCCGTGGGTGTCGAAACAAACCAGGAGATGGGCAGTAACGTCTTCCTTATAAAAAAAATTAAATAAAAATCTGTGGTTGCCAACCTGCCTGCCAAACGTGGTGAATATGGCAATTCTCCCGTATATTTATGGTATATTCAATTTATGGGGAGGCCTATTTTCAGCAGTGGACTTTTGATAGATAGGTTGTAACGATAAACAGCTAGGAAGAGTTTCTCATTAATTTTGGAAAAATGTAACAAAATCAAAGTAATAAATATAATTTAAAGATGGTAAAGATAGGCCTCACTGCTGGGTGGCCACACACCTCCTGTCATTTCTGTGAAGGTCATGGAGTAATCAGTCCACGGTGCTGTTCCAGTGCGTGATGGCAGACTTAATTTTCTTTTATTGTAGAGCACCTGGTAAATGAACAAATAAAAATGCAATAACTAATTGCATTTTTATTTGCTATTTAATCGCGCTGGGATGGATCGATGCGATTTGCTCCTAAGCTATCATGCCTCTAAGTAGAAAAGAACATATATGCGTAATTTTTACCTGGTGTTAGGATTCTTTTTCTGCATAGAAGTTCGTCTGGTTAGGTCTTCTGTTGCGTTCGAAAAATATGTGGAGTCAGTATACATTACAGGTTGCAATGCAATCCACGTTAGTTCTCAGAGATGACAACATCTGAAGCCTTCTTTGCTTAAAGATGGTTGTAGGTATCAATGGGCTGCAACTTCGCAACTTTCCATCAGTTTGACTTGTTTATCACTTAAATTTAATAAATATAAGTGGTTTCCCTGCTGTTATTTCTATATGGAATGCATTAATTGCCACATTTTACAAACTTATACTGTTCAGTAATTTTGTGAAAATGTTGTTACAAATATTTTTTTAAATAAGGTATGTAATTACAAAATTTTGTTGTGGTTTATAGTACGATCGTCCTTTTTTCGCATACCATAAGATAATTCTTCCGGTCAGTGACAGCGGAATTAATACACTACAAATCTTCCTTGCGCACTAAATCACGGTGTTTATGAGTCATTCAAGTCACTGGTACTAGGACGAACGACCTCCACACTGATTTGCAATCTCGGCTGCTTACAGTGCACACTCAACTCTTCAATGTAACAGAGCTGTGTTGAAGCAAAGCAACATATTAAGGTAAGCATTGAAATGGATGAAACTAATACCATTACAATTTTCCATGATGATATCACGTGGGTTGGTGTTTTCATGCTCAAGTCGTACTAGCGAATAAATGAATGAAACAAAAATGTATATATAGTTAAATTTTATCGAAATGTCCCTCTGTAAGTAACTAACGAGTCAAGAATTGGCTTGTACCTGTCGATGTCTTATCCTTTGTTGAGAATGAATGAATATCTTTGTAACCTTTTTTAGAAGATGTTCGATCTGCTTTGCTGTTTTCTCTGTTTGAAGGCTTCCATCTTTGGTCGCGGACGCTTAAACTAAATTCATAAATATTCAAATGGGTTAATTGGTTCCGTTCTTTTTTAGTCACATGTGCGATGTATAGGAGATGGGTCTTAGTGTGCTCTTGGTGATTATATCAAACTAGAAAAAGACGAATATTTCTTCGAAGAAGAAGATAAATATTTTTTACAGACATCGGAGCCTTTCTGTTGTTCATATCTCATATGCGTTAAGTCGGATATTATAATAGGTTCTGCACTTCTCAGTTTCAGATTGTATTTGGAAGTGTATCAAGTGGTTGGATCCTTTTTCTGCCTAGGAGTCTGTCTAGATAGTTACCACCATCGTAAGCAGCATATTATATAGGTTTGCCTATGAACCAATCTAGGCCTGTCAAAGTTTAGTCAGGTTTATTTCCTTAGCTACCACAGCTCTATGTAATATAATACCTGAGTAAATGGAATACTTATGGAATCAATTTGGTGTACGTTCTTCTGTCTGTCACAAGTTATTTACTTCAAAACTATTTGACGTATTGTTTTGTAATATAATTATAAAACAATACAACAGTAAATTTTATTAAATCAATTAGGTTAATTGGGATGTAAACTTATTTTTTAAGCATCGTGTAGGGTAAGAAAGCTTGTATCGATGCACAAACAATAATTGCTACAATTATTTTTTATGCGTTTTTTAAACTTTTGGAATACTGCTCTCCGCCTCTTATATTATTACCATTCCTTCAGAATAATCTGAAAAATAAAATAAAAAAATATCGCAAACAATATAAAATGAGTTTAATAAAATTAGACATTTAAAACCTCTAACAACACGGATGTATTATGTTGATAAAACATTTATTTAGGTAACATTCAAATATATACAATATTTATTACCATAGAAAAAAAACAAAAATCTAAACTCTCCAGATATGCCAAAAGCACTGCCTGCGATTCCTTGCTCAATAGCTATACTTAGCCTTTGAGTGAGAAAAGAACCAGCCCTCTAATAGCCAGGCATGCGTTAGAGGAAGACGCAAGATGAACAGGAAAGCACACTGGTGTAGACACACGTTTGTTATGTGTATATTATTATTATTACTTTTTATCATAAGTTAATAAATAAATAAATTTGTTTCTGTATAAAATAAAAATCAAATAAAATTTTATTGATGTGTAACATCTTTCCCCTTGCTTTCCCGCAATCTGTGGGAGGGATTTCGTGAAAAGGGACGGAAGTGTGTAACAGGAAGCCGGGAAAGCGCGCGCTATTTGATTTGACCAATGAGCGCGCGCGGCGGTAGTAAAGTGTGCTGTTATATAAACTAATTTATATGTATAAAAAATATAATAATAAATATAAAACATAAAAAAAATTAAAAAAAATTACTGTTGATAATATGTATCTGAAGAGATAACTTATGAAGCAATTTTAGGAAATGAGCCTGAACATTCGTTTTCAATGTTTCTTTGCAGGTAGGTTGTCTTAACTGTTCAGGCAGGTCATTCCATAGGCGCGTGGCTTGGATAGCAAACCCGGAACGGTGAAGGGGTATAAAGAGAGCAAGAACACAGAGTAAAGAGTCGGTTTCTTTACTCATGTGGCAAGAGTCTCCGATGAACGAATGTGTTTGTCATGAATGTCGCGCAGGAATAGGAAACTTGTGTTTCAGATAACTCGGATACTGCTTATCGAACAAAATAGAAAAAACTTTGTTAAATATCCTAATGTATCTTCGCTGACGAAGAGGAGAATGCACCAGTTCGTACGTGTTAACAAACGCATTCGTTAACGTAAGGTTTACTCGCGGATATTTTTAAAAATATAACTGCTTATTTAGCGCTGGCTTAGTATAACGTTAATAAAAAGAAACTCTGCTTTCTGTCTGAAAACGGGCAGCGCCAACGATTCCACACGCAATATTTTTCTGCGCCTATGATTTTACTATAAGATAAAGTAATTTTTATCTGGAACATTTAATACCTACTCTGAGATAAAGTTGTACATAAGTAATGTACATAAGTATAAACGTAATATTTGTACATAAGTATAAACGTAATATTTGTTTTATTTTTGTTGTACCTTGTATTTGAATTTAATATCAAAATATAAATCTATCAAGTATTACCTTACAGTTGGCCTAGGTAACTGGGTCCAGTAATATCGGTAATAAAAGCACTTACCTAGTTCCCTATCTTAAGAATCATGACATTAATACGTCAAGCTCTGATAATAGCTTGTGATTACTGGTCTCGTGAACTTTCACACTATTAAAATTCATCGTTCCATCTGTTAATTAGACAAACCCCCGCGAATCCATTGCCATTGTTCCGGCAACGAATCGAAAGTTCTTTATTTGCATATTATATCTCGGCTCACATTATAATGTGTCATAAGTATAATATAACATAAAGATTATCACGCCATTCTTCAACGTTTCTTTGTGCCTATTGGGATTTTGAGCTAACGTTTTACAATGTCATATCTTCTAACCATAAATAATAACTTGTAGGAGTCTTAACAATACAAAAGATTTGTCATTGTGTGAAATACATTATTCTTAAATTTCATTTTAGGGTTCTGTACACAGAGCCCTATTAATAATACTCTGCTGCATGTCTGCCAGTCTGTTCGTATGTTACGGATCTCTTCTAGCTCGCAGACGGAAGGAGCTACAGACCTGAAATATGGATATTTGGTTGATTATTTGGATTTTGACTCCCTCGTTGGTTTAGTAGTCGTAAGCGCGACTGAACTGACTTCCGGGTTCGAATCCCAGGTCGGGCCAAAGAAATCAGTTAATAAGTTGTTTAAGAAATTGTCAGTGGCAGCGGGGAGTCAAGAAGTTGGTGGTGTTACACCCCGTGTCCATAAAGCCAATGACCCTGAGCCTTATCTCTCTCCAGTAATGTCGGATTTTCGTCCCATCGGACGAACGATAAGAATAAGAGTATAGAGGGTGCATCTGTACTTGTGCATACACTTGGGCACTATAATAATTTCCTGGCTGCCTTGACTGGAATTCGGTCTGGGAGACATTATTTGGAGTAAAAGGGTCAACTTTCTATCCCAAACATCCAAATTCTAGGAAGCATCACTCTCATCTCTCATCTCGCATCTGCATTTTGATTCTTAACCGAGGATAGATGTAGATGTCTATGAACTACAGGTGGACTGTTTGCTCTTTTGCCAGCCATATTCTATAAAAAAATCCGTAATTTTGAATTAAAAATTCAGTTAAGTTATTTTTCCGGGGTTTCCATCCATACATGTAAAAGGAGTCGCAATTTTTTTCCTTACACACCAAGTGTACGGTTTGCTTAAAAACACATTTTTGAAATATATTTTTTTTAAATCCATTTACACGCACTGCACGTTAGCGTTAAGTTTTCTTTAGAGTGAGGTAGGGTAAGACTAACATAGTTTCCTACCAGACAGAAGTAAACGGTTTTTAGGGTTCCGTATTTACACAACAAGGAACCCTTATAGTTTCGCCATGTCCGTCCATCCGTCCGTCCGTCCGTCCGCGGTTTTGCTCAGAGACCCTAGGTGCTACAAATCTGTAATTTTGCATAGTTATAGATATTAACAACTATAACGCTATAACGCTTAGAAAACTGTGAAATAAAATCTTATTAACATTTTTATTTTAGTAGGTACTTCCCATATAAGTAAATGGAGGATGATTTTTTTTACCCGTCTATTCCATCATGTGAGGTATCGTTGGATAGGTCTTTCAAAAACACTGGGGGTATGGAACAACATATTTTCGATTCAGGAGTCCGTTTGCGAAATATTTAGCTTTAAAGTGGTATTTTTCATTAGAGTCATGTGTTCCTCCCCCCCTCCCTCTACCAACTAAACCGCTATTTTTGGAAATCTTAAAAGTATACACAATAGTAGTATATATAATAAAGTTAAAAGGCTATCACAGCTAAGTAGAATTAAGAAGTTAACGAGTAATAGTCGACCAACTTATAAAATGCACTTGGATTATTAAAAATTTCGTTACAACTCCATAGAAAATTACCTAAAACTAAATTTTATTAACTTTGTAATGTTATTGTATGTATTGATAACTTTGTAATGTTATTTTAAACTGTTTAAAAAAACATTTTATGAAGAAAACGACTTATATGCATTACTACTGTTAGCTTTACTTTTTCATTTGCAGGATAGATAGGGTATTATTACCAAAATCGAAAAGTTTTTTTAATCTTTTTTTAATACCACTCCCTATAAGGCTGATTTGAAAATAAGTCCTTTAGTTACGATCTTCCTATTTGGGCCCATTTTTAGTCGTTATAGCGGTCAAGCCTTTTCGGAAACCGGCTTGTTCGGGAGGCTGGAAGTCGTCGAGTCTGCATGCGAGACGATTCGTAATGACTCTCGAAAACAGCACGTAGACGCGGCTCAGAAGGGAAATCGGTCTGTAGTTCTTCAAGAGAGCGTTGTCGCCTTTCTTGAAGAACAAGACCACCGCACTTCTGCTCCACGCCTCCGGTGTAATGCCACCATGGAGGACGGAATTAAAGAGCTTCTGAAGGACTTCAAGTACCGGTTTTCCACCCGCTTTCAGAAGCTCCGCTGTAATTCCATCGTCGCCCGGGGACTTGCCGTTTTTAAGGTGCTGGAGAGCCATTCTAATCTCCTCAGACTGACGTCTGGGATATCATCGGAATAGTGTCGGATAAGACTTGCTCTTGGATCGTTACTCACACTTGCGCGTGGCTCCAACGATGACGTGTACAGCTGCCCATAGAACCTCTCAATCTCACTCAAAATCTCAGGTGTCCCGGAAACGATGCTGCCACAATCGGTCTTCAGCTTCGACAGTTGGCTCTTTCTGGCAGACAGATCTCTGGCAAAGACTTTGGAGCCCTGGTTCCGCTCGATCGCTTCTTCAATACGAGCTGTATTGAAGTTGCGCAAGTCCCGCCGCATGCATTTGGAGATCTGTCTGTTTAGTTGCCTGTATGCTGTCAAATCTGCTGAAGACTGCAGCTTCATCTCCCGTCTAACAACCATGAGATTAAGAGTGTGATCGGAGAATTTTTGTGTTCTTCTGCGACGGGTCTTACAGAACTTAGCTCCGACCGCATGGACAGTTTCCACAAGCTTGTCATTCATATCGTCCACTTCATTGCAAAATTCTAGGCACTGAAAACGATTTTGTAACTCGAGCTGAAAGTTTTCGGGACTTTGGATTAGAGCACGAGGGGGACGGAGCGTTGACTTCATTAGACATGACCTCTCCAACTTAACGTTTAGGTTCAGTATGCCTCTCACCATTCGGTGATCGCTGCCAGTTTTCACCCTCGCGATCACTGAGACATCACTGAACAGTTGTCGTCTGGTCGTCATAATGTAGTCAATCTCATTTTTTGTCGAATCGTCGGGACTCGACCAGGTCCACTTTCTGTGGGGCCGCTTTTGGAAGAAAGAGTTCATCATAAAGAGTCCCTCTTTCTCCATAAAGTCGGCCAGCTGCTGGCCCCTTGGGTTCCGTTGCCCTATTCCGAATTTCTCTAATTTCAGCTCACCGCTCTCTCTTGTGCCTAGTTTTGCGTTGAAGTCTCCCATTAACACCGTATAGTGGGTTTTGGAGGAATGCATGGCTCTAGAGATATCCTCATACATTTCCTCCACCTCCTCATCGGGGTGTGCCGAGGTTGGTGCGTAAACCTGTATGACCTTCAGCGAATACCGTTTGGTGATTCTGAGTATAAGGTACGCAACCCTCGTCGACACACTCCCGATCTTTACAACGTTGTTAACGAGAGACTTGTGGACGATAAATCCGACACCTCCTTGGGACAGATGGTCGCCCTCCCGGTGATAGAATAAGTTGCCGGATTCGAGGATTACCGTGTCCTCCCCCTCTCTTCGGACCTCGGATAGTCCTATTATATTCCAGCGTAACTTATCCATCTCTTCTTCCAGCTCCAGGATCTTCTCGTCAGTCCTCAGGGTGCGTGCGTTATATGTCGCCAGGTCGAGTCGTCGTAGGTGGCAACCGAACCTCCACCGGAGATTCTTAGCACCCCCTGCCCCGCCGTTACCATGGTCGCCACCGTAGCCAGGAATAGCGGGGCCGCCGGGGACTGGGGGCCGTTTCTTTGTGTCGTCGCTCATGGGGGGTATATTGCCATAGTTGCCACGCTTGGCGAGCGGGTTGGCAACCGCAGTTTTTTATTGTTTTTTGGCTTTTATCAGAAAGATGCTGCTGCCCATCTTCTGTATCAGTTTCCCTTTGTCGCCTCTTACGACACCCACGGGAAGATATGGGGTAGTGGGTATTTTACCCGCCACTACACGGATACAATCTGAGGGTCAAGACGGGTACAATCTGAGGGTCAAGACGAGTACAATCTGCCACTTTGCCTTGCGTATGTGGACTATGAGAAAGCCTTTGATTCCGTCGAAATTTGGGCGGTGCTGCAGTCCCTTCAGCGGTGCCAAGTGGACTGTCGGTATATCGAGGTGCTGAAGTGTTTGTACAGTAGGGCTACGATGGCTATCCGAGTAAAGAACCAGAGTACGAAACCTATCCAACTGCAGAGAGGTGTAAGACAGGGTGACGTAATATCCCCGAAACTCTTCACCGCTGCATTGGAAGACGTTTTCAAGCTACTGGACTGGAAAGGATACGGTATTAACATCAATGGCGAGTACATCACTCACCTTCGATTTGCCGACGATATAGTCCTTATGGCAGAATCGCTGGAGGATCTAAGCACTATGCTCAATGACCTCAATAGTGTCTCCCAACGGATAGGTCTCAAGATGAACATGGACAAAACAAAATCATGTTTAATGTCCATGTCACACCTATGCCGGTAGTTGTTGGGAGCACTAAGCTCAGTTGTTGACGAATATGTTTACCTGGGACAAATAGTCCGACTAGGTAAGTCCAACTTCGACCGAGAGGTCAATCGACGGATTCAACTCGGCTGGGCAGCGTTCGGGAGATTACGACCCATCTTCTCGTCAGGCATACCTCAAAACCTCAAAACGAAATTGTACAACCAGTGCGTGTTGCCAGTGATGACATACGGAACTGAGACGTGGTCCTTCACTGCTGGCCGTATGAGGAAGCTCAAGGTCGCTCAGCGAGCTATGGAGGGCTATGCTCGGGTTTCTCTGCGTGATAAACTTAGAAATGAGGATATCCGCAGTAGAACCAGAGTAACCGACATAGCCCAAAGGATTAGTAAGCTGAAGTGGCAATGGGCCGGCCATATAGCTCGAAGAACCGACAACCGATGGGGAAGAAAGGTTCTCGAGTGGCAGCCTCGTACCGGCAGGCGAAGTGTAGGGCGTCCCCCCACTAGATGGAGTGACGACCTGGTAAGATATGCAGGAAGTCAATGGATGCAGGTGGCTCGGGACCGTGCTTTGTGGCATTCCGTGGGGGAGGCCTATGTTCAGCAGTGGACTTGTGAAGGGCTGTAATGGTAGCGGTCAAACCGCGAACTCGCTTATTATGCTCATTATCAAGGAAGCCCACGTATTGTGACGGGCAACTAAGGAACTCCACCTGTACATTGTGCGTGGCGCGACACGCACTTGGCCAGTTTTTTTATGAAGAAGTTGTTTGCCCTACTTTTGAGGTATACATTTTTCTATCTTATTTTGTTTTTATAAAAAAACTTTACCTCCACGCTAGAATTTTCTCTTGTATCGTGGGTGCAGTTTAAATATATAAATTTCTCAAGGACAAACATTCAGACCCGGAAAAAATATTTGTAGGCCATACTAATACTTGTTCCGTGCGGGATTCGAACCCGCGGCCCTCTGCGCCGCAACTCATTGCTAAGCCACTGCGCCACGAAGCCGGAACCGTTGTACTGATATAACGATAAAATAAACTTTTATATGATTATAAAGACTTTTGCATAAGTGTTATCAAAACGGTAATACTGAAGAAAATGTAAAACAGGAAAAACTGTTAGTCTTCCCCCACCACCTGGGGTAATACTAACAGTAATGTTTTTAGTTTAACGTACGTACTTTATGCAGTTTCCGAAGAAAAATCGTAAATGTTAACAGTAGTAACTTTTATTTTGCAAATTATGTATAACATTAAAGATTTCCCTTTTTAGTTATTTATGTAAATATAAATAAGGGGCAAGACTAACACAATCAAAATCAGGGTTACCAAAGATTTTTCTTTTTGTATATGAAAAATATACAATTCCAACTCTTTATTGCTTTGCTTTTAAATTTTTGTTCTTTCTAATAGTTTTCCCCTCAGTAATAATAATTATAGTTTCACCCAATTTGATTTGTGTACTTTAATAGAGACTGTATACGTTGCAACCTCCACCCCACTTACATTCCGCCTGGATCTTAAGCAATTGTGAATGCGTAAATTTTGTAATACTAATCACATAATTAGTTCTTATAATATGAAGTCATCATAATATAGCTATAATGCGTGAGTTATAGCTATATTATGATGACGACCACCCCATCTCTTCTAAGATCCATCGCGACTAAGGGATTCACCTGAGGGAGGAGCTGCAGCATTCTCTTAGTATTAAACAAGCATACTGCGAAACGAAAGTATTCCCAAGGAGGGTTAATGTCAGCCAGGCGGTCATTTGTTAACTTAGCAAAAACCCTGAGCACATGGACATGAGATAGATTGTGTGTAAGATTATATGATTAGAAAGGGGGTAAATACAAATGACGGATGATCGGGATGTACGGGATGTGTATTAGTTTAAGGGCAGGAGGATTATAATAACGTTACTAAGAGTACGAAACGAATGAATAATTATAGTTAATTATAATTATTATAATAATAATCATCATCATGAGGCCTATGTTCAGCAGTGGACTTGTGAAGGGCAGTAATGATGATGATAATTATAACGATGTTGTTTTATTACAAGAGGAGGTACAAGGAGGGTAGATAACAATTTACACTTTAATTTAAGCGTTTTACCTCTGTTCCTAAATTAATTCAGATCGCACGCGTACTGTACTTACATGTTTTTTTGTGTTAATTAAGACAGGGCATTTACATAGAAGTCTGGAGTAAAATTATCCACCAAGAAAATGTTCGTAACTTCTGACTTGGGGAAAGATTGACATACGTTTGTCTTGCCTCCGACAAACTGATAGTCTTTCCTCAGCTTACAACTTCTAAGTTATGTTTATGTTTCCTTAAATATTTAAGAAAAACGTTTGTTTTCGTTAAATTGATATAACTACCTAAAAGCGAATATTCGTAGGATGCTTACGTTTAGAGCACATCGATGTTTGCTGAATTTTCACGAAAAATATTAAATATCTGCTAACCCGGCAACTTTGATAAATTGTTTTGCACTTCTTAGATTTTCACATTTTTTGACCATATTTATTAGCAGTATCAACATGTGTATTGAGCCGGGAACTTTTACGTATGAACTGTTTTATCGACTAAGAGAATTTCGTGAGAAAGCTATACTTATCGAGATACTAAACAGTGATTGTCTTGCCCCGGTGATAGTCTTACCCCACCTCACTTTATATGCATATTCTATAGCTTCTTAAGGAAATCATATTCTATATATTCCCCTATCAAATAAAAATAGTTCAATATAAAAATCAACAGCATTAATAAATAAGCTAGGAGAGTTCGTATATTTCAGTTGTGACGGAAAACCGTCACAACTTAAATACACGATTAACAAAACTGTGACCTAAAAAATTGGAATTATTGTGAAAAAAATAGACTGAAAGCTGTTTATTATATTGATTCCTCTACCAAAACCTTTATTAAGTAGATGGTATCAAATACTAACGAAATTGAAAACCGTTTTAAATTTAAATTGTACGGCATCGTTGTGACTGCACATTTTACTATCACGGTTTGTAACATTTATAGTTGCACGCAAGCTGCTGGTAAATAATAAATTATAACAATTTCAATACTTCGTTTAAAAAATATTGCTATGTACATAAAGATAGTGGGAAATTGTGAAAATTCCGAAAAGAAACGCCTGATTAAATTAAAGATCCTATTCTTCACATGTAACTTAGTTATCATGCATGTATATTTTAGTGTAATGTAATCACTGACTAGATTCTCTTTACTGGTAATATCCATCTTAGTCCTAAGGGATGACAACGCATCTTGATTTTTAATTGAGGTTGGCTGTAGGTGTCTATGGGCCTCAGCATCCATGCACTAGCAGGTAGACAGTGTGTCACTCTTACTTGTATAAAAAAGCTATTAAAAGCTCACTCGTGCGTTTTATGGATGAGTCAGTTGACGTACATTGCTTGATGCCCACTTCGCTAAGCAGGAGAGTTGGTAAGCAAAGAGATGATATCATCTCTTTAGTTATATTGTTAATTCAATATTATATTAATATAAAATGTTAATATAATTTTAATAACTGCGTTTGCAAACTCGCCTGCCAAGCGTGGCAACTATGGAAAAGTCCTCCCTCTGAAGCAATCTGTGGGAGATTCCTATGTTCAGCAGTAAACATTTATAGGCTGTAATGGATATTTTATAAGAAAAATATTTTATGGTAGTATTTCCATACATGACAAGAGAAAAACATTGAAAGCTGAATGTTTCAAATCTATACAAATAAATAAAATTGAAGCGTCTGTTTGTAATGTCAAAATAACAGTTTTTTGCTAAATGCATATGAAAGTATATACAGTACTTGTAACAAAAACACAGTTTTTAAAATTTTTGTGTGTCTCTGTTTGTTCCGGCCAATCTCCGAAACGGCTAGACCGATTTTACGGAACTTTCACTGGCAGATAGCTAAAGTTATAAGGAGTAACTTAGGCTGCTTTTATTTTAAAAAAAGAATTAGGCTTCCGCGCAAAAAAATAAAAACCATAAAATCCAATCCACGCGGGCGAAGTCGCGGGGAACAGCTGGTTTTAAATATATATTAATAATCGTTGATTCATTGTATCCTTTGTAAATATGAATTAAATGCAAGCCAAGATGACGCAAAGCTGAGAAGCGATTATCTGACACAAAAACGTCACACTTAAATCTTTGGATTAATTTAGTACAGCCCAAAGAAAATTGGTTACGGCGAAGCGAGAGACACGTGCTGTATTGTTGTTGAACATGATGAGTTCTTGACGTTTGCTTATTACAATTGTGAAAGTAAGATATTTAAGTCGGTGTTCGTGGCGTTGACATGGACACGCGCTGCGTGGCGTGGGCGCGCGGCTCCCGTACGCCGCCCCGTCAATATGCGCGCCGCCCGCGCTGTATGTATGTAGTGCGTACTCGCTTCTGCCTCCGCTCCAACGCTGACTGGGAATGTCAAATATATATACTTTATTAACAAAAAAATACTACGCCGTGAAGTGGCGACGTCAATGAATCGACTACTCCACTCATCATTGTTGGATATCGTAAAGGGCGATAGAGAGTATGTGCAAAACGATTAAGGATCGAAATGTAGATGCGTTTTAATCCCTAAGGACTAAGATAGAATGTCCCATTACCAGTAAAAGGGGTCTCCTATTCTCTACACTCAAGGAACATAGCAATATTAAGTTGATATTTTACCTGTCTGGAGCCGACCCATTCGTGTTGCAACAATAATACAGCTACATCGTGGCTCTACCACGTTCTAAAACCTATTACATATATAAAATATAACAGTGAAATTATAATACAAAGGTTTATTAAAGACATTTCTTTTGCGCCAATGTATTATAATTTGTACTTAATGTTAATAGCGCATTAAGTACAAATCTAAAACGTTATCAATATTTAGTTATCTATCTTCTATAGGTATAATATATAAAAGAGGATGTCCTGAGTGACTGCCTCATCTATCAACGTAAAGCTCAAACCATTAGACGTAGAAGTTTGAAATTTGGACAGTAGTTGCCTTTTATAAATAAATAATACATCCACTAAGAAAGTATTTTAGAAAATTCAACCCCTAAGAGGGTGAAACAGGGTGTTACACATTGTATGAAACTTTTTATTTTATGGGGCAATTGATTCGAAACGTACTGAAAGTACTCTGTAAATAAAATAAATGAACACGGATTTTGTGTATTTTCAAAATAACTTCTAACGGGGAATCAGAGGCTGTTTAAATTTGTATGGAAAAAATTATTTATGGTCTTTTTTATTTTACAGGTTGATTGACTCGCTTCTCACTGAAAATACTCTGATGATAAAATAAATGAAAGCGTATTTTCAGATTTTTCAAAACAACCCCTTAATGAGACATACGGTGTTTAAATGTGTATAGATAAAAATTAATTAATGTTTTTCTTTAATTTGAATATTGATGCATATTAGGTATTCCTGAATTAAAGTAATAAAATTCACATTTTCATATTTTCAAAATCTACCCAGTTTTAAAACGAGGATGCAAGTTGTATATGAGAAATATTGATATGACGCAGAGCTTAAACCGCTGGACGTAGAATCATGAAATTAACTTCCTTTTATTACGTTGGTATTAACTAAGATAGGATTTTGAATAATTCAAATCCTCAGAGGGTGAAATAAGGTGTTACAGTTTGTACGACATTTTTATTTTACGGGACAATTTCATATTTTTATTGTGAAAAATTATTAAATGATTCTTGTAAATATATATTAATATCAAAAAAACTTTGTTCTCATTAGAATAAATTGATCAAGCTTTTTTTTTATAAAAATCATAAAAAACATGGTAAAATAGTTGACAGTGATAAAATTTGACAAAAAATAAAATAAAATGTGTGTATCGGTCTGCTCACTCTATCAATTCCCCATTTAAACAATTTGTATAATCTTTTGGGTCCATGAGTATTTTATAGATACTTATAATAATAATACGATGTTTAATATCATCTTTACACAGCATTAACATAAGTTTTATAAAAGTACATAATGTCCGCTTATAGAGTTTATAGATTTTTTAAATTGCTTGTACAAAACGACATGATAAACGAATTTTTTAGCATTGGTTACGGAGGACTGGAATGTTCAACGTCTTTATTTATATCATCGTTAACACGGGCTACGTTCAGCTTTTAAGTATTAATTTTTACGACGATCTACACAGAATAAGTTTATAGTATATTGAATTATCACAGTAGTATGCTTGGGTTTGGATTTAATTTTATTAGAGCAAGGAGTTGGTAGCACCTATCTATATAATATTGAAATTTGGATGTTTTAAATTTCAACAGCCTCACGAACCTCTTGGTAGAAATGGTGTTTTATAATGCTGTTCCGCCTTCTCGTCTCGCCTTCACATCTGATTTTAAATTATACATATTCATCATATTAGGTACATATTTAAAAAAATTAATATCCGTGTCTCGTAACATTATAAGTTTCCGTTTTAATTATTAATAATTTTATCTTCTTAAATGACGCTAACCTGAGTAAAAAATCTATCCAATTTAACCGCGCTGGACAGCTGGGTTAGTGAGAATTAAACCGTACCCACTCACTGCTAATTCTACTTCTATCACCACTAGCATATTGTAACTTTGTTTGAATACAGAAAATATTAAATTAAAGGGGGAAGAAAAGTTCTCGTGTGGCTCTCTCGTATATAATAGATGGATAGATAAATAGATGGAGTGATGACCTGGTAAGACATCCAGGAAGTCAATGGATACAAGTGGTGCCATATTTTAAGTCATTCCTAGGGAGAGCCCTATGTTCAGCAGTGGGAGTGTTTTAATGAACGATGATGTAATGACAAATTTGAATAAAATAATGAAGTCTGGAACATAAGCGTTTAGATCTTATGACTCTACTCTGATATCTTTAAAGGAAACATCGAGATCGGAAACTTCAATCTACAGTTATTATATCGGAACTTATCTCTTTGACAGTTAAAAATCTTAATTCCTAATTGCAGATCTATCATGAATGAACGCTACGGACTTCAGAAGTGACCTGCTAAGATCACACCTTCGTGCATAGCTTTGGACGGTCGCTGTTGCTGCCATCTCCTGCTGTTACTGCGTGCTTCTAAACCTCGCTGGCATTTTGCTCTACGGACTATAGTGTTTATTACATCCTTTGTTAAATTTTATAATTATTTTTTTATAACTGTGATATCTATAAATTATTTTCTAAAAAAATATTATTATTTTGTATGGCTTAGCTGTGTTTACCTGTAAGTAATTGTGCAATTTGTATAAGACTATATGATACTTTTAGACTTTGTATGTTAAATTGTAACAATAGTAGGTAGACTTTTTTAAATAAATAAATAAATAAAAGCAATGTCATAGGCAAACAATGAGGGCATCCACGACTTTCTCTGCCACCAGGGCGGCGCCACTAGAAAGTGAGGTATAATATTTGACAGATTTCATAGCGGGGAAATTAATTTGTTCGGAAAATGTAAAAGTTATTGCTTCTTTCTGTACTATTAGCTGTATTTTATATTAATAACATTAAAAATAAATAAACCAAACCACGGGTATTCATAAAGTAGAAAAATTAAAAAAAAAGTTAAAAATGTACAAAAAATTAAAGAGCAAACCACTGACGCGTTGTTTTGTGCATTAGTATAATACTCTAGAAACTGATAAACTTTTATTAAAAACAACTTGTCAGTTAAATGACATTGTGTAACAAAAAACTTTACCTCAGTGTCAACTAGCGACATCTGGTGAGCAGAAAATTATTAGCCCTCATTTGGGCATATCATTATCACCATTATTCATTAGAGTCTAGCAAAGTCCACTGCAAAACACAGGCCTAACTCATAGGTTAGATGTAGGCAACCGCAATTTTTTATTATTTTAAGTTGTTATCTTATAGATAAGGAAAGGAAGATGCTGCAGCCAATCTCTTATTTCATTTCCCTCTGTAGCCTCTTACGACACCCATGAGATGTTTTCATGGATTCTCTTACGCTGTCTCTATAATAATTTAGCCTACGCTACGTGACAATATTTAAATCGTCAGACCCTTAATGAACAGACGCCGGAGCCTCGTCGCCAGCAGGTAATACCAAGTAACAACTGCTGTATTGCTTGCAGGGCTTGAAGGGTAAGATAGCCAATAATAATAGGCTGGGAGGCATTTCATCTTAGTCCTCAGGGTGACAAAGATATGTAGCCTTCTTTGTTTAAGGTTGGTTACACGTGCCAACGGGCTGCAGAATCTCCAGTCTATTGAATGGACTATTAGCTCCTTTTTCATTTTAATATTATTGAAATATAATATAGCAGTAATTTAGTCTTTCTATGATCACCTCACTTATTAAAAACTTAATAAATAAATTAAAACAATTTTATATCCCAAAACTTTTTGTGATTAATTCATTCATATTCTAGTCGTGGCAAATCTAATTGTTTATTTAACGGCACAAAATTAGACCACTCGAATAAAGAGAACAGTTACGAGAATTCGTGACGCGATATATGCGTATTCGTCGTATTCGAAACGTCGTAACACAAAATAAAAGCGGAGGATGTTCATCAGACGCGAACCCATAAAACGAGCCCTAAAATGTTGAACGACTGCTTAAAATTGGTGGTAAGAATAAATTGCGAAATGGGATTACGGTACTTTGAATGATTTTTAAGAGAGCCCGCCTTAACCTATATTTCACTTTATGGGTGAACGATTTTTACAGCCTTCTCGCGAACAATTCAACGTAGAAAGTTTCTGAAATAATTGCCCGATGATCAGTCAATGCAGTAAACCTACTTTTGCCTTAACAAACTTCCTTACATTTACGACCGGGTGATTTTTAATCCGTTCGCTATGTCTATAATTATATAGACCGCATGAGTACTGAGCATGTTTTACGTACGTGAAATGTCAGTGTTTTGATTATAATTGTAAAGCTCACAAATTTCACGTCGTACCTATCACGTGTTGCGGTTGTTAAGTTGGGGTAATATATAGAAACCTAATATTCCGTTCAAGGTGCACGGTGTTTATATTTTGATGGCCGTAGGGGCGATCACAGTGGAGCTATCAGCGGTTACAAATCGGAGTGGGCTATGACAAAGCGTGTCGGCCGGTGATCGACGCGCTGTTGTCGCACGGCTCTCTATGACAAACACCATGGTATGAGTGATTGTGCCTGTCCGCCGCGCGGCACTCGTTCTCTTTGTGCTTTCGAATAATCCGCCGAGTCGTGATCTGTAGTCTAACGGTGCAGGTCTGCGAGCCTATTGAATGTGCTTATTGTAGGTACCTACAATTTTTCAAGCTCGCATATAAGCTTCAGATATACTACTTTTCTAATTCTTCAAACAAGTATTACGATCAATATAATAATTATCACTTACTATCGTTAAACAATAATTTAAATATTTTGTTCTACTTAGAGAGAAAACAAATGCCTTGCAGAAGTTTTTATATTAAAGATTAGCAGTAACATCGAATAAAAATCATTTTACAGAATTTATCGCGTTTATTTTTACTTTTTAATTCTCAACGCTTCGAGCACTTTACAGCACCCACAGTCACACACGTTTTGGGTATTTGACGGTTAGGTGTCATAATGCGTAAGCATCATATTAGTCTGTGGTCATAGTTTACCCAGGCTACTTACTGCTTTTAAATATAAATTTTTGGTCATATCTAAGCAGAAAGAGCTAACGAAACGTCACGAAACGTCGGGAATTAATCCATAAAACTGGTTTTAATCAATATGTATTATTCTAGTAAATATAAGAAATCAGTAACAATAACGTATTATTTCCTCAAGATTAGCCAAAAGAAATTAGCTATCTCTATAAAAATCTAAATTAGCTCACAGAATAGGCAAATTTTCAAATCAAATTAGCATTCCGAAAAAAGTTTCTTAATTTATGTATTTGTACTTGCAAAGTACATTTTATGTTTTTTTTTTCAAATTTATAACACACACTGCTTAAGATTTTTTTATTCATATATTAATAACAACCTATCAAAGGCCAATGTCGACATAGGCTTCCTCAAAAGATTGCCTCATAGAGAGGGGGTATTTGCCGTAGTTGCCACGTTTGGCGCAGTTTTTTATTATTTTGAGAAGTGTTATACATGGTAGAGCCATACTGCAGCTATATTAATAGTATAGTTGTAGCACGAATGGGTCGGATCGACCGGGGAAGGACCACGCTCTCACAGAATACTAGTGTAAAATAGGAACTTAACGCTGTTGTGTTTCGTGTGGTGAGTGTAGAGAACCGGCAGTTTATAATAGAATCCATTATAAACTGTCAGCTCATGCGGTACCTTGAGGGTCACCAGCTGATTAGTGACCGCCAGTACGGTTTTCATCGGGGTCGATCTGCTGGTGATCTTCTGGACTTCCCGACTCATAGATGGACGGAGACAGTAGAGTCCAAGGGGGAGGCATTGGCCGTTAATTTGGACATTGCGAAGGCCTTCGATCGGGTTTGGCACCAAGCGCTTATTTCGAAGCTTCCTTCCTATGGGCTTCCCGAGAAATTGTGCAATTGAATAACCAGCTTTCTTGCAATTCGGAGCATCAAGGTCGTAGTAGACGGTGCATGCTCCGACTACAAGCTATTAATGCTGGTGTTCCACAAGGCTGCATGCTATCACCAACGCTGTTTCTTCTGCATATCAATGATATGTTGCGAAGCGGTAACATTCATTGTTATGCGGATGACAGCACTGGTGATGCTCTATACACCGGCCGTGCCAATATTTCTCGGGAAAACGTCGCCGAGAACCAGAACAAACTTGTGTCTGAAGTCGAGTCTTCGCTAAACAAAGTCTCGTATTGAGGGCGACTAAATCTAGTCCAGTTTAATCCTTAGAAGATACAAGTTTGCGCGTTTACCGCTAAAAAGAACCCCTTTGTCGTATCTCGTCAGTTTCAAGGCTCTCCCCTTGTTGCCTCAGCCAGTATCGGAATCCTCGGCGTCGTCATATCGAGTGACGTGCAGTTTCGTGTTCACTTGGAAGAGAAGGCCAAATTGGCCTCTAAAAAGCTTGGCGTGCTCAGCAGAGCGGGACAGTATTTCATGCCGCTGTGCCGGCAACTTTACAAGGCGCAGGTTTGGCTTCACATGTTCCATGTGATGTACTGTTCCCAACTCTGGGCTGGGGCTCCCCAGTGCCAGCTCCTTCCACTTGACCGGATCCAGTGCAGAGCGCCTCGAATCGTCGACGACCGAGTCCTTTCCGATCGGCTCGATTCACTGGCGCTGCGAAGAGATGTTGCATCCCTTTGCATTTTCTTTCGCCACGGGGAGTGCTCTGAGGTATAGTTCGGATTAATCCCAGCCGCCAAATTTCACGAACGCACATCGCGGCAAAACTTCCGATACCATCCACACCATCTGGATGCTTGGCGGTCCACCACTGTACGTTTCACTAGGAGTTTTTTTCCGCGTACGACCGGCGATTTTTCCGGACCAATACGACTTAGGGACCTTCAAGAAAAGAGTTTACTCCTTTTTAAAATTTTTTTGTTCATGGGCGGCGGTAGTCACTTACCATCAGGTGAGCCGTATGCTCGTTTGCCCTCTCTGCTATAAAAGAAAAAAAAAACCTTTTTACTGGAAAAGAGGCATTCCATCTTAGTCCTCACGGGTGACAACGCATCAGCATTTTAATTCTTTATTGAGGATAGATGTAGATGTCTATGGGTCACAGCAACCACTTACCATCAGGTGGACTGTGTGCTCGTTTGTCACCCTATCCTATTAAAAAATGTTATCGGGAATATGCTGTTGCCCATATCCTGTTTCAACACCCACGGGAGGATTCGGGTAGTGGACTTTCTCACGCTGCACCTGCACGATTATAACGTCTGGATTAAAATAATTGAATATTAAAATTGCGGTAACAACAAACTTGCCTCCATGAACAACGACAGAAAGAAACAGTTTGCGGCAGCCCCACTACTTCTGACTCCGGCGGCAACTATAGTAACGCCGGGGCTGGGAGAACCTGTGCCGGAGACAGTCTCGGCAGCTGTCTTCGGACGACTCGACCTGGCAAAATTTAACAGATGCTAGGTGCATCAATCGAACTGACAAGAAGATCTTGGAGCTGGAAGGAGAGATACACAAGTTGCGCTGGGATATTGTAGGATTATCCGGAAGGTCTGAAGAGGGGGAGGACATGATAACCCTCAATTTCGGTAACTTGCTCCGAAACCGATGGGGAAGAAAGGTTTTCGAGCGGCAGCCTTGTACCGGTAAGCGAAGTGTAGGGCGGTTATATAACTAGACGGAGTGATGACCTGGTATGAGATGCAAGAAATCGATGGATGCAGATGACTTAGGACCGTATTTTGTGGCATTACTTGGCGGAGGCCTATGTTAAGCAGTAGAATTATTGTCACCGGCTTTAATGATGCTGATTAACTTTGGGGTTATTTAATTCATAATTTTATTTATGTTCATTAAATATATTTAATGACAATGATTATTTTATACAATTATACATATATAATTATATTAGGTCCTTACATATGAAATCGCCGTTTTGTACGGGAGGAATATAAAGTCAATTTTTTTTTGTAAAATATATTTAATTAATCAAAGTATGCACCGTTGTTATCTATGCACTTTTGCCATCTCATAGGTAGTTCGTTGATCCCTTTACTAAAAAAACCATGGCGGCGAGAATCAATAAACTCTTTGAAGGCGGTTTGGACTGCCGCATCGGAGTTGAATTTTTTTCCTTGTAATAAGTTGTCCAAAGTCCGGAAAAAATGGTAATCTGTTGGAGCAAGGTCCGAGGAGTACAGTGGATGTCGCAGATATTCCAATTGTAACTCATCTAACTTAGTGGTTGTTTGTTGTGCAGTGTGTGGTCTTGCGTTGTCGTGAAGCAGCAGTGGCCTAGAGCGATTGACCAATCTCGGTTGTTTAGCAGCTAGTTCTTCCTTCATGGTTTGCAGTTGCTGACAATAGATATCTGCCGTAATCGTTTGGTCAGATTTTAGAAAGCTGTAGTGAACGACACCGGCGCTAGTCCACCAAACACTCACTAGTAACTTTTTCTGAGTCAATTTTCGTTTAGCGCAGGATTTGGCTGGGTCTCCAGGGTTCAGCCATTGCGACGAGCGCTTCGATTATCGTACAGTATCCACTTTTATCACAAGTAATGATTCGATTTAAATCCTTCATTATTGTGTCGGTTGAGCAAAGTAACACAGCAGTCGACGCGTGTTTGCAAGTTCGATTCACTCAATTCATGAGGTACCCATCGTTCAAGTTTTTTTACTTTCCAGATTTGCTTCAAGTGGATTAATACAGTTTTATCACTTACCCCGAAGCCTGCAGCTATCTTTGAAGTGCTTTGTGATGGATCCGCTTCCACAATAGCCTTTAATTCTTCATTTTCCACTTTGGTCTCCGGCCGTCCACGGGGTTGGTTCTGTAGGTTGAAATTTCCAGAACGAAAACGTTGAAATCAAAAACGTACCGTGCTTTCTTTTGCGACACCAGCGCCCTACACATCATTAATCCTTCGAGCTGTTTCTGCAGCACTGGTGCCACGGTAGAACTCGTATTCGTAAATATACCGATATTTCATGTTTTCCATTGTGCGGTAATAAGCGACTCCAAAGAATAAAATAATGAGGAAAAAACAAATGAATGACTAAACTAATTTATAAATTTGAATTTGGAATTCTTAACCAAAGAGGAGATATTTCAGATTAAAGTGGTCAGTACGACAAAACGCTAATTTCATATGTAAGGACCTAATATATAATTTTATGCAATCCTTATCGGGACAGGGTCAACAATACTGGCAATTAATTCTATATATACTAAAACGATTAAGAAGTTCAACAATTTTTACACTAACAAGTGTTTCCTTTTTTTCTTTCTCTTGGAATTATCTCTTTTTTTTAAACGTTACCTCCACACTAGGATTTTCTCCTGTACCATAGGGGCAGTTTACATACATAAATTTCACAAGGACAAACATCCAAACCCGGAACAATCATTTGTAGACCATATAAATTGTTCAGTTGCAACTCGATGCTAAGCAAGTACGCCACGGAGCCGTCAAAAAAGCTGACCATTTCATTATGGAAATAACAATATTATCTGGGTTTTTTTTCTCGCGTCACGTCAGTTGAAAAACGCTGTTATTTTTAGCTGATGATATAAAAATGTACCACTCGTATAAAATAGGAATTATTTGTGTTATCCTGTACTTGTATCCTAATATTGAAATAGCTAATTTGTCTCTCTATTTTCTGTGACGTCAGACAGCTAGTGTTGTTAGCCAACTAGCATTTTGCTTCTTCCTTTTTCTTATCGTAGCGTCAATGAACTTATAAGTAGTTAATTATTAGCAGCCCGCTGTTACCTTTGACTACAAATGATTCTAAAATCTAATTGATAATTTTTACCGGCCTAGGATATCGTTGACAATATTTTTAATCTACACACAGATAATTAAGTATCAGACAAAAGACAAGATTCAGTTTAAGAATAATACTTATGATATACTTAATATAATAGCTTATGTATAATCTCGAACGTGGTACACCCGACTGATTTACGAGAAAGGCAAACCAATCCAAAAACGTTGAAAGTAATTTAAAAGAGTATTAACAATGCGCAAATCCTCAAACTATGTGAGGTACATGTCAACAAAGTTTTTTTTCAGTCCTTTTACATATGTTATTTTTTAATTTATTATTTTGGCGAATCAGTTACAGCGATTTATAAAGTTCAGCGTTTTTATCACCTACTATATCGCCAGTAATATAAAACAAATCAATATCTTTGTTATGCCTCGCTACAACTAGTGAAAATCATTTCCATCTTCCAAAATTCTTTAAAATGTCAATTGTAGGCACTCTGTAGATTTTTCTAAAATTTTATTGAGTGATTAATTAGTGTTGAAGTAGGAAACAAGTGAGACTTTTCACACTAAGGTTAACTCGCGTTAAAATCTCAGTTCTCACCTGCACACAGCCAGCCACCTGTTAACTGCAACTTGGCAATATAAAAAAAAAGAAAAGGAGCGAGCGCCAGCCAATGCAAAAAACAAGAATCCAAGACGACACGTTTGGAAAATAAAAAAATAAGCTCTCGCCCACCAGATGGTCGCCTCGACGCGTCGAGAAACCCGCTTCGAGCAGGTTGTGACTTACCATGCATATCCATTTGAGCTTACAAATACAAGAAAAGTACTAAACAAATCCGATTAAATAGTATTTAAATAAGGTTCAAACATATTTGATAAAACAAATAAGTTTGAATGATACATGTTCGTGTGAAAATAGGTAGCTATAAGATTAGCTAAAATTATATTATTTTACAGCTCGTAGTTTTAAGTACCTAATATTTCGTTGCCACAAAATGTTATTGTTTTATTCGAGCCAACGAATATTAATAAAAGAAATACAATACAAACACGGGTCTCGAATGTAAATCACATCGTGAACGTATTTTTTGATTATATATTGATAGCAACCATCATAAACTATTGAATTTATTATTGTAGTAAATTAATGTATTTTTATGAGAATAAGCACACATTGTTTATCATCATAAAGTGTTACGACAAAAAATCCAATTTCAAAGTTTGCCACGAGCTACGATGATCCTACATTTTATAACACCTTTTAAAACCGCTCCAATGGCATTCGTTTAGCGGAGCTAGCAGAAATTAATTGGCCATATGTTTTCGTTACATTATCATTAAAAGACTTTCAAAAGATATGACCCCATATGGTGCAATATTGTTTTTTTGTTTTGCAAAAACAAGTTGAAAATGTTATGCCGACAAAACAATCGAACAACAAGCAAGAAAAAAGGACCTGTTGTTAACTTAAATAACGTGTCAAGTCATGGAATCACCATAGTTCCTGTTTTTTTTTTGTCAATTTATTTGAGAATTATGGCTATTTTAATTGCAATAAATAAATACCTATACACCTATATTATCATTTTAACTTAATAGTGTTATTTTTCTTTCATTCATTTAATGACTTATAACGTTAATGTATATCAACAACATTTTCATCGGTCAGATTTGCTTTTGCTCAGACTTCTTCGCATCTATTGTGTTTTTTTAGAGAAAGAACGTTTAGATTTTGTTGCGAATAATAATTGCTCCGGCACTACCTGGGAAATTAGTCCGCCTTTGCAATTAGTTGCCAGCTTACTAATGCTAGTGTAACTTATGGCCAATGATAGCAGCCGTCTCATGTCGCTCATTAATGGATAGTTTCCATTACTAATCGGCATCAAACAACATTTCACTTTGTTATTTAAAGGCTAATTATCGCACTTGAGCGTAGATTAGTGCTTGGCAAAGGTCAATTTAAGTAATTTTATGTGGGCTTTTTGAAACAATTTAAAGCTCTACTTTTTGCTATAAATAAAAATGTTGAACTTGGTGTAAGAAATAATTAGTGTTAATCGACCGGTGAGTTTGTTTTTTTCCTGGTAGTATGTTGAGGAATGTTGGTCACTATTACGAATCACAGGTGGAAGGAGACTCGTCAGTTAGCAGGGCTACCTGCGCGAATGCAGTGCGCGCACCTGTGCCCGCATGCCCGCTTGTAACATAAATGGTGAACACACGGCATGATGTCCATCTATTTTACTTATCGTACACATACTGTGGGTCATTGGTGTGCATATTTATAAGCTTCAATATACAAATACGTCTAATGAATCTATTCAATGCCATAAGAGGCAGAAGTTACTAGATATAAGTATGTATGTAGTTAATAGGGGCTCCTTATTTGTTAACCTCAGCATATGTCTGTACATTGTTGGAACATTATTAGAATAACGTTAGTGAAAGCTTTAACTTAACTTAATATGGTACATATAAAACCAACATTTTCGAAGACAGTTTATCTTGAAGTTGTTGATATTTACAAACGAACAATAAAGTCAAAATGGGTCTAAGGTGAATAAACTGCCGTTTTGTTTATTTAAATGTAAGTTAGAAGTATTAATCATTCTTATATTTTATTGCAAAACTCAAAAACGCATGTGTTCCGAGAAGTAAATCAAAAACAAGATTCAATAACGAGATAAAATAATAAATGATACCACTCCACCACATCAACACTTAAGTTGTTAAGAGCACTTCACATAATACTGCGCACACGCTATTGACAAGCACTTACGTATTACAGAAGAATTAGAATGTTAGTATTTTGAACGTTAATCCATACCAATTAGTTTTAAAGGGAGTTTACGTTTCTCCTATGCATAAGACTAAGACAATGTAAATTGCATTGGCAATGTTTTGCTGTCAGCTAAATGTGGTGCGATGAAGACGTCGGGTGTAGCGCTAGCCGGAGGCGCGGCCGGAGGAACGACGGGCGGTGAGGCTTCATCGGATCTTATCGCACTTATCTGCTATATTGATTGCGCCCGTGTCGAAAGCCTCGCTTGGCCAAAAGCGAGTCAAACACAGATTGAAACTTGTCCGTGCACAATGATTGATTACAGCATAATGGACACTGACACACGACACTGATTCTTATAAAATACCAATGTGACATTGCAGCTGTATTTATGATTATTATTAATAACTTTCTGTTGTTTATTCTTTTGTTGTACATTATTCAGGATGTAGGTCGAAGGTCTTCAGTATCAAAATTTTATAAAGAATTAAGAACGAGTCATAAACTTCGAAGATTTTCTTATAAATTAATTTAAAAAATTTTAGGTCTTGCCGTTTTATTACCAATTACTAAAATTTCACGCTGTTGTCGATTTATAACGGTTATGTAATGAGTTTTTAAAGTTTTGGATTGCAGAGAATTTAAAATCTCTGCAAACAGGCATGATGTTAATCTAAAGGTAGGAGATGCGCTAAACATTTTTTTGTTTTATTTCTTAATGATTTATGTTCGATTTCTGAAAAGCATCGCGATAAAATATTTTTTAAGGTTCTGTGTGCCAAAGAAACAATTCAAAATCATTTATCGTCTGTTCGATTTTCCCTTATAAAATGTCGGCATAATTAAAACGAAGAAGTTGTGAATTTTGATGAGGTTAATGCGTTGTCGCGGTACAGTATGTTATTAAGAATAATAACGGGTAATAAAGCTGTAAATTGCGAGTACGTGAGGTCGAAGTACTTGCCGTGATGGCGGCTCCCGTGTGCCGCATGCGCAGCGTCAATTGATTGATAATGCCTGCCATCAAATCACCGAAACGCTCCACGTAAATGCACTTGTCAAAAGAAATTACAAATGATTTAATCGTTGACATTTCTCCTACAGGTTATATTAACATAAATAATCTAGTCTATATCTACAAATAAAATATTGGTAAATGTTATGAATTTTAGGCAGTCTTTTTTTAAACTTAACATCACTCCGTGTTGTAATAGGTTTAGGTATATGGGAATAACCGAACTTCTTGGATCCGATAGATAAACTATTGCTTCATCATCGATAATCTGTCGATTTTGAGTAAAGTATTTTTGAATAGATACAGATACAATCATTTCTCTGTCGACAGAGCCCGGTTTGTCAATAATTACCAAGTACAGAAGAGGTTGATATTAGGTACAAAATACATAATACCAATATCGTAATTTAGACACGTTTTTGACATTCGAGTAATGATACTTTAAATATTATATTAAGTTCGGAAAAAATATGGGCATACATGAAATACTCCATTAAATTCTTAATCAAAGGGATTTTTAAAATACTTTATAATACTTTATACTACGACACAAAAAAATATAATCTAATCACCGGGGAAAAAACTTTGACGTTCGACTTGTCGTTTTTTTAAGAGATAACCGTTTAATATTTTTCGATAATATAAAAGTCTATCTTAAAAGTAATAAAAATATATTTCTATAATTACTACAATAAAAAACTAAAACAACAAACATAAAAATCATACATTCCTACCCTGCGGTATAGTGCCCAGACCGTTGGCTGCGTTTCCTTTGTTACCGTTACAGTCTATTAAATTCCACTGCTGAACCTAGGCCCCTCCACACATTGCCTCATAGGGGGAATATATGCCATAATTGCCACGCTTGGCAAGCGGGTTGGCAACCGACGGAAGACGCTGCTGACCGTCTTCTGATTTGTTTCCCTCTGTGGCTTCTTGCGACACCCACCCCCGTTTCCTCGCTGATATGACTATACTTAGCCTTTAAGCGACGATCAAATCCTTTAGGAACGTCATCGCATGTGAACCCCACGGACTGATAGTCTCTACAGCAAATGGCACAAATATGTATGATGAGGTTGCCAAATCGGCACTCCTAGTTGGGTTCCTCCGTCTAGGAGTCGTCGTCCTCCTACTACGGCATAGCCGCTCAAGTAAAGTGCCGACCTTACTTGATGGTAAAGAATGTAAACACTGACGAGATTCCTTAGTCGAAACAGTTAGAAGGCGGGCCTAATCTTGTTTTTATGGAAATTATGAAACAAATCTTTCTGCACACTTTGTACAAACGGATTGTCCCACATTTTTAATTGAACTATTTAGACGATATTGAAATTGTGATATTTCTTAGTCCAATCAAAAGGGTAAAAAAAACTTTAAAAAAGTAAAAGCCGACTTCAATTTTTTTATATGAGAGGGCAAACGAGCATGCGGCTCACCTGATGGTGATTACCGCCGCCCATGAACAACTGCAACACCAGTTGTTCATGGGCGGAAATAAATCAATTTTATCCAGATCACATGGCCTCTGATAAATGACGTTATAAACATCTCGTATTTATAACATATAAAATATATTTAAAAGACACTTTCTGCCAGAAAGCAGCGTTAAAGAAGTGAGAATATAATCGTTAGTTCACCTAAAAAACATGGCGAATAGGGTAAAACCTCCACTACTGAGAAATGTATGGAGTGAGGAGGAGAATAAGAATATAATTCGGTTGAACAATGGCTAGTATTAACTAACAGTTTTAACTCAGTAGGAAGGTATTTTGAGAGGAACAACACGTTGCTTTTATCGTAAATTTTGTAGTGGAGCATAAACTTGTTAAGAGTGCAAGTGTCGTTTTTACCCGATTGTGCTAGAAGGATGTTAATGTCTTTGGGGTATATATACGCATGTTTCCATATATACTTGTATAGTAAATATGTATGTATGTATCGTGTCAGTATTTATGTGTTTTATCAGTTTCTTATTGAACTCCTGTAACGTTAATGGATTTCCAATCGCAAATTGCTATTAAATTTAGATTATATTTGTCTTCATCTCAAGTGTTCTAGTCTAGATTTTATTGTAATAATAGCAAAAAGACGCTTCCGAACATTAATAACATAGCAGTTAGTTGATTATCATGCTGACGAAAGTTTTATTTCTTAGATACCTATATATCGCTGCAGTCGGGTTTTTTTTTTTGATAACATACTTGTGCATATAGTCCATAGAAAAATTCAAAGCCTAGGCGAAGTGTATGATGTAGTGAACAAGTACAAAGTCGACGTAACGGCGCGTGACGTCCACCTGTCGCGTGCGAGGCGCGTGCAGCACCAACTGCCAACCGCCGCACGCTCGAGCGTGGCCTGGCCGCCACTTGCTGCGCACCACACCCACCAAGCGTGAAGTGGCACCTGACGTGAGCACTGTACCGATGTCATGTTGCTATGGCCACCACGGTGTGCAAATATTAAAATACCGATTTCATTAATATAAACAGCATGAGAGGGTAACTGTTTGGGAGGATTTGAAGCATCATTTAACTAATTTAAATTTAAAAACAAATCGGTGTTATAAATTCTGAAGAAGAATTGATCAATATTCATTAAATATTCGGTATGTAAAGTAAATTATAAGCTATGCTGATTTTTAAACTGTCAACTTATTATTTCTTGCTATGTTAGACAAAGGTAGCGAACTTTCATCCTCCTCTCTGAAGACATCATTAGTAAGTTTATAAAGCTATTAAAAATTAACTACTGTTTAGAAAATACAAATAGTAACAATGAGTGTTTATAATAACTTTAAGTACAAAAGAAAAATATAAAAATGGCACCTTAAAAAAGTTTACATACCAAATTAATTGCGCTATAACTTTTGAAATTACTCAATTTTTTTAATTATTTTCAGTTTAAAAAAAATAGTTTTGTTCATCACTATAAACATCACACTAAATGTGAGTAAAGCAATTTAAAACGTTTTCTAGAAAAAATCTTAAAAAGGAGACGCTTGAAAGAGCTTTTATTGTTGACTTAATTCCTTCATTAATGTTTGTAAATTACGCTATGATTCCTTCAATGGAATGGAATAATTTTTACTCAGTATGGATTATAATGTAAGAAGGAACATATTGTTATGGCACGCTTGATAAACCTTGGATATTAATTTAATATGTTTTAAAAATATGTCAAAATTGAAATTGAAATTGTTTTAAGCACTTCAAGAAGCTGTAACTAACCTAATATCTTAATATTTCTTATCTCTATTGACATTTAACTAACTACATGTATTAAAAATCAATAAAAGAAATACAAAATCACATAAGCCCAGTGGGTGATACGAAAATATTGAGTATAATATCGGCACGCTGGGTGGCCGGAGTGAACAAACAACTAGATCGCCTACGCTGAGTACAGGCAAAGGTTATCATTAGAGACCGCAAGAGATTACGTAACATTTTAGGAAGGCTTAGTGTTTAAATACTACAAGATTTAAGTGTTAAACTTAGAAAATGTAATTACTTTAGATGCTAAAATGAATATATTATACTACCTAGAACAACAAACATATTTTGCAATAAAAATTTATGAGGAGGTTTTCATATTTATTTTGATCGCATTTTAAAGTTAAGATTGATCATTAAATAACTGTAATTAGTTTTAGTTTCGATAATAGATCGCAGATTTTAATAAAAATGCTGTAGTTTTCTACTAAATAAATATATAAATACAATTGATGAAATTCCATTATCTAGCTTACAGAACACTGTCACTCTCTACCTAAAGATTTAGCTGAAAATAATAAAAATGTTTGCAATTTATAAAACTTGTGACATACTTGTCCAATAAAAATACTAAGTGATGAAGATTGAAGCCGTAAGTGACATTTATAATATACGGCACGTGCTGTGTACATCGGCGCGTGGCCAGTGACCGTCAGCGGGTGCTTCGCCACGCTCCGCCGCTTTACACCCTCTACCCCTATCACCGTGACATTACCACTTTTTACAATATTCGTACTAACATCCTTCTAACCGTCATGTGTACGACAGATGTACCCAAATAGAGATAAGACAAATAATCACATTAACATTGCCCTATAATTAACAGGAAGAGGATCCACAGCTAATACTAATTGTGGCATGTGGTGAACATTATGTATGTACGTGTTACATAGATGATCTTGCAGATAACTTTTAATTTTTTTAAACACGTAAACGTTTTATGTATTATATTTCGTTTATTAACATGTAATAAATATAATGCATTGTTTATGCAGTGGAAACCTAATTAATAACCGGTTATTTGTACGAATTCTAAATACAGGTGTACTCGTATGTTAGGTTTAATTAATATCCTTCCGACCGAATTTCGGTCACGGCGGCCAGTCTCGACGGAGACTATCCATTTGCGAAGGACAGAATTATAGTGCCCAAGTATATGCGTAAGCATAGGTGCACTATCTATTCCTTTACTCTCATAGTCCGATGGGACGGTAATCCGATACGATCGGAGAGAGATCAGGCGCAAGGCTTTACGTGATTTCCTAGACACGGGGGTGAAACACCGCCAACTTCCTGATTTCGGTCTGCTACTCAGAATTATTTCTTGACAGAAAACGCAATAACTGATTTGACCCGACCCGGAACCTCATCGACAGCAACCACGTTTACGACCACCAGACTAACGAGGTAGCAAAGAAAAAAGAAAGAAGATGTGTCCATTTGTAATTGAAGAAATAATTTGTAAAAATATTTTGAATTTGTCATTTCGTCGAATCTAGTAGCGTTAAAAAGATGAATAATAATAAATGCATTCAATTGAAACCTATTATGTTGTTTTGTGACATTATAAAATTATTGATGTCAATAATCTTTGAAAAAGGGGAAGAGGCAAGTAGTTCATCAACATCATCATTACACTCTTTCACTGCTGAATATACACATGTCTCCGAACAGACTAACCACGAATGGTTTTGAGCTACGTCTTTACATCGACTTTCTTATTTTTGTTTATATCAATGCTTCATTATGTGTGTGTGTGTGTGTGTGTGTGTGTGTGTGTGTGTGTGTGTGTGGGAGGGGTTTACTCTATATTTTTCTTCGTTTAAAAAACCACAACGAGGCTGCCACTTGATTTTCCTTCGTCTCCATGGCTTGTCTGATCATATAGCTATAATTCTTCAGTTTACTAAAAATATGATTACAAACATCAAAGTTAACGATTTTTTATAGTTTACAATCTGGTACCCGGTGCACTGTTGCCGCAGAAGAAATAATTGTGAAAATGTCGTTTTAAACTTGGAAGAGTTATATTGTTTATTTAGGAATGATAATACATTCATTAAATTTGAATGATACTTTCAAATAAATTTGTCGGTACGATACGCGCGCCCTACTGTAAATTAATTGCAATAGCAAGCAATAAGTTGACAAAGTTTTAGCGCAATCTGATGAACGGTATTGCAGCGCACAAAATACGAACAAACAAACATTATTTTTTATATATTAGATTTATTTATTGATAAAACGTTACCCTCACTGTATTAATTTCCGAATTTTATTTTTTTCTATCTTAAAAGCGCCTAACATACATAAATCGCACAAGGACACACACCCGGGCCCGGATCAATTATTCGTAGACCTTATAGGATTAGAGCACTCAGTCAACTTGTGGAGTGGATATCTACATGTGTGTATGTTGTCACCCGTAAGGACTAAAATAAAATACCTCGTTACCAATAAAAGGGTCTGCGGGTCTCTACACTCATCAGACGAAACACAGCAGCATTATGGCCGCTTCACACATATCAGTGAAGTCACAGTTCCGGCAACGCGTCCGCATAGGTCCATATCAGTGCTACAGTTATACGGAAGTGCTTTAATCCACACATGTCAGTACTCAGGCTACGGATCATCAGCCAAAACGTGTGTGACGTACTGAGGTAATTGCGATTGTTGCTATGACTCTGTTCAATAACACGGAATTAGCAATGATAGCCATTGCTTTAGCCGAAGAAGAAGAGCAGTATCAAGGAAAAAAAAGGAAATGGGTGCATGAAGTATGGCAATTAAGAGAAGCAGAAGGCGAATTTATGACATTATGCAAAGAAGTAATTAACGACGGAAGGAAATGTTTTGAATATTTTAAAATGTCAGAAGCTGTTTCTATATTCTTCTGCAGAAACTAGAAAGTAAATTATTAAAGAAAGCTACTCATTGGAAGGAAGGACGGCTATATCTCCAAGAGAGAGGCTAGCAATTTGTCTAAGGTAAGCCAGATTTTATCCGCTATTTGCACTCCGAATGAAATACGAATAAAAGTAGTGTGTATGTTTTAATTAAAGTTAAGGTTACAGCGTATATACTGCCCCACTACTTTACACAAGCCTCTTCTCACTTCTGAAAGGGTTTTAGGGCAAGAAAGTGTCCGCCGCGTTGCCCCAATACGTGTTGGCGGACTTCACATGTCTTTGAAATTTACAGCGAGCACTAAGCCCCTTAGCTACCACGGCTGATTTTTTTAATTAAAAAAAAATTATTAACATTTTTTTAAATTAACATTTGTCTTAAAAATTAACATTTGTTCCAAAGTATTTATTAAGTGTCTAAATAGTTTCTAACAAAATCCTGTACATTACTTTGTTGATGGTAAATTTGTGTGGTGTTGTCTATAATGTTAGCCAATGCAGTGAAGTTAAGAATGGACTGTGACATGTTGTCTTATATAACATGTGGCGCATTGGGTTTTAAAATGGTCAGCGACATTATTACAGGTACTGCGGTGTAACTTGAAATAGATTGCGACGAATATCCAGTTTGTAATACTACTGTATCTTTTGGTACATTTACAAAATCGTCTCCTGGAAGCAGTGCTACATTTTGCTGTGTCATCATCTTCATCTCATATTTTTGCACAGTAGCGAATATTTCTGACTTAGCCAAATGTAAATAATATTGATTCAAATTCTTTAGTGTGGGTGCAATATTATTTAAAAAAGCATCGACTGGGTACTGTCTGCGCGAGTTGGCTTTATTTTTTTGTAGAACATATTCCATTAACGAAGATGCTGCTATTTTTGTGGGTAATTTTTTGCACCTTTTTTTTTTTTAAGTAGATGGAGATGAAGTACTTATGTCCGGTGATGGAAATAGAGTGGATACGTGATTTGGTGATGGAGTGGATACGAAATTTGGTGATGGAGTGGGAGTGAATACGTACTATGGTGATGGAGAGGATACTACGTGACTTGTGGTAGTGGGCACGTCAGGTGAAGGTGTAGTGTAGTGGAAATGGGTACAAAATTTTGTGACTGTTTGTAATTCGGAATCTTCTTCTTCTTCTGGATCCACACTTTGTATTGTTCGTCATTCTATGAAATATTTTTCAAGAAATGTAATTGTTCGTAGTACTTGTATAATTCAACATCAGTCCTTTTTTGTTCACATTTAGTTTCTGTTTTCTTCAACGATTTTCGATAGTTATATCTTATATTGTTCCACCGTGCTTTGCATGTTGTACCTGCAAGAAAAATAATATTATACATAGTTTTTATTTGTTTCAGGTATCTAACAACAGGGGATTCTTTGAAGACAATTTCGTTTATTTACCGTGTGGAGCATAGCATAACATATTCCATAGTATATGGAAAAATAATATAATAAATGGAAATCTATTGTCAATAACTTTCAGTCTTTATGGAATTTACCTAACTGTGTGGGAGCACTGGCTGGTAAATACATCACCATTCAGGCTCCATTGAACAGTGGATTCCCCTACTTTAACTACAAAAAAAAAAATTCAATTGTTTTGATGACCCTTCTTGACACCAATTATAACTTTATTGCCGTCGATGTCGGGGCTTATGGTAAAAACAGTGACGGTGGAATTTTTGCAAATTATAACCTAGGAAAAAGACTTCAGCAACGAACTTTAGGTATACCTGGAAATTTACTATTGCCGGGAACATTAATCGAAACCCCACATGTAATTTTTGGAGACGAAGCATTTCCTCTGAAAACCTATTTAATGCGCACTTGTCAAGAGCAAGAAGAATTGTGGAATATAGCTTCGGTATTTTAACACAAAAATGTAGAAATTTCTAAAGACGGATCCAATCTGACCCAGAAAATGTAGATTAGGTATATAGTATCTCTTGCAACTTGTATCCTACATCAGATAATTCAGAAGATATGAGTCAACCGAGTACAAGCAGATTACTGAAAAATTTGCCATCTCAAGGTGGAAATGCTACAATGGACGCATTTCACGTCAGAGAATTATTCAAAAACGATTTTAATTCGGAGACCGGATCAGTATTCTGGCAAGAAGATAAAATACCTTGTCAATTAAAATAAAGCACATTTCATTACACATGGTAATCGGATAGAAAGACAGATGTGCTGGCCAATTATTCCACTCTTTTGCTGCATGCATTACGCATTACGAATATAGTGGAAAAATCCCTTAAAAAAATGAAGGTTACCATCAAGCCTAAACAAACAAAAGTGGTTGGTGCATTCAAATGGTAGTTCTTGAAAAAAGTTTTTTATACGGTGAAAAGATATGTTTGTACGTTTGTACTTTTGAAGTAATGAATGGTAAAATATTGGCATCGCTCTATTTGAAGACTACTTACAGTTGATAATACAAGATGTACAGATATCTGTCCAGCAAGCAGTTTTTCATACTGAATTTGAATTAAAGGACATCCGATGATGTATTAATCGGGCTCCTTTAATTCAAAGTAGCCCCTATGATTGTCTCTATTGACAATATCAAGACTTACCGCAAACACCACGTCACCATGGAACACTGCGTGCTCCAAATGGTACTGAACGCGCATCATCGCCTTTATTCGGAACTTCAACTAGTTTATCTGTAAGATTGAGGCTTACCTGCGAGATGCCCGGCTAAGTTGTAATGTCCTCCAGACCGAATTTCAATCACGATGGTGAGTCTCAACGAATACTAGCTATCTGCAAAGGACAGGATTATAGTGCACGAGTGTATGCGCAAGGCCAGGTGCACCCTATATTGCCTCACTCTCATAGTCCGATAGGAGAGTAAGCCAACACGACCAGAGATTGATGAAGCACAGGACCAATGATAGTTTGCTTTCCGGGGCACTGATGCCAACAAACGTCTCAAAAAGTTTGCCGACTCTGTTCAACGGCACTTGTAGCTTGCAAAGAGTGGACGCCTCCGTGTAATATAAATCTCGTCAACACGACCAGAGATTGATGAAGCACAGGTCTAATGGTTTGCTTTCCGGGGCACTGATGCCAACAAACGTCTCAAAAAGTTTGCCAACTCTGTTCAACGGCACTTTTAGCTTGCAAAGAGTGGACGCCTCCGTGTAATATAAATCTCGCCAACACGACCAGAGATTGATGAAGCACATGACCAATGAAATGGTTTGCTTTCCGGGGCACTGATGCCAACAAACGTCTCAAAAAGTTTGCCAACTCTGTTCAACGGCACTTGTAGCTTGCAAAGTGGACGCCTCCGTGTAATATAAATATCGCCAACACGACCAGAGATTGATGAAGCACATGACCAATGCAATGGTTTGCTTTCCGGGCCACTGATGCCAACAAACGTCTAAAAAGTTTGCCGACTCTGTTCAACGGCACTTGTAGCTTGCAAAGAGTGGACGCCTCCGTGTAATATAAATATCGCATAAACTTATGGTACATACTAACTTGGCAGATATTGACTATGGGTAAAAATAAAGGATAAACTTTTAATGTAACTATTTAGACGATATTCTAGTTGTTACCCTGAGGATGTGGTGAAGGTGAGCCCACTCAAGAGGGTCAAATAGTTAAAGTGAAAAAATAAAAACCGACTTAAAAAATCAAAAAATATAAACATCAAAATTTAATAACATCCGAAAAATGTACCACGACATAGTGTAACAAAGAATTAAAGTCTCGAACTCAGAACCTATTTTGTTTTTTTATTAGATTCAGAAATTATGTTGTTTTAGACCAAGACAGACTTAGACAAACTTGACAAGAAGCTAAAATTATCGATTTAATTATTTTTCGATCAGAAAAAAATATCAGTTTAGGTTCACCTTTCTGTGTGAGCCTATTTAAAAAAACCAATTGTAGTGAATATGGGTATGTAATGATTTATTTCATTTTTATTTATTTATAACAGTTTAAGACTTCATCATCACTTAAAACAATGCGTCTGAACATGGTCAAACATTGGCACACGTAATGGGCATCATAAATATCTTTCATGTGGTGGCGGTGTAAGAGAAACCATCACCGTGGGTCTCGTTACGGGCGATTATAGAGGCTAAATGCCAGAAAAATCTATAGCTTCCGATAGATGGCGGTATAATATCGTTTACGCCACCCAGCAATGGGCACCAGCATCAAAGGTGCGAGACGTCTGGTACTACGATCGTCAATCTGCCTGCCAAGCAAATCGTCCCTACAACGGGAGATGTCCAACAGTGGACTTTCACGAGCAGATAAAGAAAGAAATTCAAATAAGCCAAATAAAAATAATATTTTTTTCGCTCTTGTTTTCACGCGTGTGAATGTGTGCTAGGATAACATTAAAATTACTACATGAAAGAATTTTGACAACGTAAGGGTGTCAACGTTAATATTTTTATTCATTTTTTTAAATGATGCATTAAATGAAACCTTTAAATGATACATTAAATGAAACCTCTCAAAAATGAGAGGAGGCCTGTGCCCAGCAGTGGGACGTATATAGGCTGTAACTAATTTTATTAACTTAAAATGAGAACTGCCCTCTGGTCGGGAATTGCCGTAAATACCCTAGAATAAGATCTCGATTAGCATCGATTTTTTTTGTATATTTTTTACATTTATATTAAGGTGAAATTAATTCAGGAGGAATTTCACGTCATAGAGGGCGTCAGTGTGGTTAAAACTGTGAACGTGATCGCGAACTCAACGAAGCATACGTCGCGGGGGCGGCAGCACGAGCGCACGGTTGCTGTATTTTATTTATAATTACGGCCGACGACCCGAGACCCGGACCTGTCGCGATTTCACCTGCTATTATTGCCATTTTATTCATTGTTATTGCATTTATTACGTCGGTTGATACAGATTTCGCTGAAATAGGCTTTAACGAATGGTTCTCGCTAATGAGAGTATATCTTCGTGCCGATTTCTCCCTATAAACACATGCGTAATGATCTCATCTTTTAGTAGTGGCGGTTTAATTGATATGATTAAGATTTTTATAACCCTCTCAATACATGACGAGAAAAGAAAGTAAAACGGAATTTAACTTTCTTATACTTAAACTCGGACCGTCATGTCATATGTTTTAATTATTTTAAATTATGATATGCAGTTAGAAAATTCTGGATTTATTTTGGTATTGTTTTTTAGGGTAGGATTACAATAAAAGGCTGTTGTGTGTTAACATAATTATAGCATATGATTTGTTAAGGTATAGGTTCATTTATTAGCGTTGCAATGGTTGGAGGTGAGGGTCGCGGTCGCGCCGCCTACGCACCGCACCGTTATACAGCGGTTAATTTTTATGCCGAGTGAAGATTATTGTATTAACGCCCGCGCCCTCTCGGTCTGAACCGGGAAACGACTTCCACACCGTCGCATTGTGCGTCGAAGAAACAATCTCTTTACGATATCGTAAATCATTAGGTGTTACGATGTTTGTCGTGATTGAAATTTATTTGAATGCATAGTGTGTAAGAATTACTTTATAATGGCTGTAATTAAAATTGTACTTTTTTATTTTGTTATATTGCTTCTACCATAAAAAATATTAAAGAAAATATTACTGTAATAGATCTTATGAAAACAATCATTGTAATATTTGAGATTTTTAAAAACATTTTAAGCCCCCCCAATTACAGAAAAATAAAATTATTAAAATTTTAAAATATAATGTTATACTTTTACATAAAGTTTATCAATGTTCCATCTGTATCTCGGAGGTTTCATTCTAATAAAGTTGGTAATAAGTAATTCGACAAAAAAATAAAAAAATATAATATCGCCCTTTTTCTATTAGGCATGCTATTTAAGAAGCCTTACAACTTCAATAAAACATTTTCAACAGCTCAGAAATTCTATAACAATGATTCTCTCGTTTACGTACAAAACAAGCTCAGTACAGTTTATGTTCTCTTTTATACTTATAATGAACTCGTTATAAAGCACCCATAAAATATAAACATTATAACGTACGATGTTCGCAGGACAAAGATCTAATTTAAAACGATGGATACGATTACACAATTTATTTTTAAGCATTTATTTAATAATACTTTTTTATTTAAAATCGAATGCAATTAATTTGACGTAGGCGGATCGTTGATGTCTTTTGTATGGAATAGAAGAAGAGATTCTTCTTCTATATACAAACTTCGATTTATATCGATTATCTGTATGAATAAATATAATTAAATATTTCATGGTCGAATCTTAGGTTAAATGTTTCTTTTAAATCGCCTGCTTAAAATTAATTTGGCAACGCACTGTAATTACACAGGTTTAAAGCTTGTTTTAATTTTTTTCCAAGTAAGCACTAAATTTCAGGTCCCTTTTATCAAGGAGAAATAAAATGTATAAATGGAAAGGTAAGGCATAGCTACCAGTGAATAATCTCTTCACAGGCGTTGAAGCGCGTCGTGTGCCGCCCACGCCGAGCGATTGTCATACCTTACCGTCTCGAAGTTATTGGCACGGGATCTTACGATTTATCAGCCTGACTTTAGCCGCCATCGCACCACGTTACTCGCTTGATGCCGTCGGTATTGCACCGGGAACTATAGTTGTTATCGAGACGATTTTCTCCACAAATAACACTTATGTTAGAGAAGAAATTATCACAATGTTTTAAAAGTTGAACCGAAAGCTTTCAAAAAAAAAAACATTTTTTGAAATGTTTTTTTCCCTTTTTTTATAGGATAAGGGTGACAAGCGAGCACACAGTCCACCTGACACCAGTAAGTGGATGCTGTGACCCATAGACATCTACATCTATCCTCGTTTGCAAATCAAAATGCAGATGCGTTGACAGCCGTGAGGACTAAGATGAAATGCCTCTTTTCCAGAAAAAAGGGTCTCCGGTTCTCTACACCCACCATACGAAACACAGCAACATTAAGCTGTTATTTTACGCTGGTATTCTGTGAGAGCGTTGTCCTTCCACGTTCGAGCCGATGCATTCGTGCTAAAACTATACAATTAATATAGCTGCAGCATGGCTCTACCACGTTTATCATGATTCTACCACTTCCCATTTTAATTGTATTTTATTCTACCTAATTAAGTGTAGTACTATGGGAAATACCAAGAAGATTTAATGGCTTCTAGTCTGTCTGTCTAAGGGCTGATGAAGAAGCAACCAGAACCTTATTATGATAATTTTTTAAATTAAACAAGCTATTAAATAAAAAAATTATACTTCAAATATTTTAAATACAAAATAGGTATGTTTAAAATATAAAGATTAAATAAAATTTGTTTTGTAAAAAATAACGGATAACATTACAAATGACATGAAATGGCAAGCAAGCAAATGCAGAATTGACAACGGAATATTCCCAACCACACTAACGTTGGGTCTTAAAAATTACATCGGTTGCGTTAAGATGACTGACCAGGCGTACATACAATGATTTTTGCATATCCATTGTATTCAATACCATTTCTGTGACAACCACCTACGTACATTTAATACTGAATAAAATCTATAGAAACTATTGACATTTGCGCATAAATTACGTCTGTCGACGAATCTTATTAAGCTTCAAGTTGTCAGGACAATTGTGCTATATAATATGTAATGCATATCACGATGTACTTACTCTTTTTGAAATGTGTAATTAGTGTAAGCGACAGTCACCGCCATATATCGAACGTGATCACTTATCAATGTACTGTTATTGATTCTCATTAACACTTTCAAGGAACTACCGCACGGCTTTAAACATAACGCTTTCTATTGTGATAACTTTCATCTGATCATGAGTCTAAATAAGTCCTGAATAAGATTAATGCAGTATGATATGTTCTCGTTGATATGCGGCAAAAACATTATGATTTTGATTCCATTAAATGCCTACTTATAAGTATACTAATAAACGCTACTATTGTAAGTTTTAGAATAATATAAAGTTACTGGCGATCCACCCCGGCTTCTCACGGATGATTTCTGGATCTAGATAACAGCGCCACCTACCGGGTCCAACTATGAATCTAAACCATTCTCGAATCAACTTAATAACACTCACAAAATGTCATCAAAGTCGGTCCAGCCGTTTAGAAGGAGTTCATTCACATACACACGGACAGAAGAATTATATAAATAAAGATATTACATAATAATTTCATAACACATATAGAAACTATTGTATGTTTGTATCAGCGTTAAATATAATAAAAAAATTATAATGCATCGTAAGTTTCTTCTCGTAAATTTCAATTAAAATTTCACTTACAGAATATGTCAACAATACTTTAATTTTTTTTAATTGTTACTCTTTACGCTCAGATATAAAACCAGAAAGTACTAAGCTTGAGATGACAATAAATTTTAAGATTGTCATATCAAGAGTGGGTTAGGTAATTTATTGAAAGGTGCGCATTGAAATAGCGTTTATTTGTGCGCACGCGCCGACGTGCGACGTTACAAATCATGCTTATCGTCCGCGCCCGACTGGCTCCATTGCCGCCGCCAGTCCTAAATCTACACGGATCTAGATACTCACCTACCCTTGGGCTCTTCACTGTACTTTGTGTGTGT
Organism: Parnassius orleans; assembly: GCA_029286625.1. Lineage (NCBI taxonomy): Eukaryota > Metazoa > Arthropoda > Insecta > Lepidoptera > Papilionidae > Parnassius > Parnassius orleans. The sequence goes on along the minus strand of JAGSMP010000101.1, from coordinate 1,737,852 downwards.
CTTAATTTTCAAATAAAATTGGTCTACAAGCTACCTACTTCTACTTAAAATTCTATTATGATCTTTTACAAAGTAAATAGTTAATTTCCTTTAGAAAGACAGACAATAATTAAATATAACAATATCAAAGCTCCTTAAAACGAGGTCAAATCAGTGTCGAAACTCGCTGTCGTTATCTCGAAGGCAATCAATTATATGTAATAGAAAAGTTCAAAGTTCTATTAGACTATTAAGTGTGAACTCTAATTGGTATCGCGTATCGGCGGTCAATCTCGGATTAGATTATCACGATGCAAATAGGAACAGAATTAATTAATGTGAGTGCGTTGGATTGGCCGAGGCGCGCGGACGCAGCGCACGCGCTCGCGCGCTGCCGGTGACCAATCACCTCCACGCGCGCTCTCTACAACCACTTCACTGTCTAGTTCTAATTGGCATTTGTGTAGGTTCATATGGACATTCCTTGTCTGTAAGTGCATACATTAGCCAGTGTAGTCTTAGCTGGCACCATCCCCGTCCAGTTCTCATTGTTACAGTATTAAAATAATTCTAGTAATACTGAAAGTTAAAGATCCAATAAACTTAATCCAATTAGATATATAGATTTATAAAACTGTTATATAAAAATTCAGATAAAACCAACTTCAAATTCTTATGAGCATATTACGTGTGTACCTATCCAATACATATTAATATCATTAAAGGCTTTTCAATATTTGTATATTGTGTGCTTAAAGTTAAAAATGGTTGAATTGATCTTATTGAGCCCATGCGCTGTTAGATAGTCCTTTGATAGTATCGTTTTTAAAACAACACTAAATTATATCGTCTAATCAGATATTTCCATTACCTAACTGCTACAAAACGATAGCATCTTAATTTCAAACATTTCGATTAAACTGCTCCACAATAGTCCCAGAGATATCGCAATTTGTGAGAAACGTGCACTTGCCTGACAGGGTCGTAGGTTAATATTTAATCGATGCTTATCATACTGGACAACTTTTCTTGTCAGTGACATTGTTTTTGATTTTCATAAAGCTAAAAATATTGGTAGAGCACTATCGAAATTATCGAATAATTGCATAACGCAAAGGATACTTTATATAATTTTTATAAAAAATTGTGAACCTTGTGATTGTTTTTTAGTATTCTGTACTAAAAAAGGAATTACAATAATAGAATCACCTGGATGTCTGTCTCTCATACAGACTTTTTTTAGACACTACGTGCCCAGATTATTGAAATTCGACATGTTTATAATAAGCAGTTATCTAAATGTAGACGTGACGTTCAAAAATAAAAAGGATGTTTTTTTCGAATATCCTGCGAGGTGGTAATCAAATCGTCTTTGACGCTTACTTTAGAATAAATAAAAAAGGCAAAGATTATACAAGCCAAGGTAAAAAAAGAATACTTTAAAGCATATTGGAGATAGCAGTGGGTGCACCGGTGGTGCTGAGCTGCAGATATAAGTAAGAGGGTGGTTACATACCCAAACCGACGACTAGAAACGGAGCACTGCTTAAATAGTAATGAAATAAATTTATTATTTTACTATAATTACCATGACTCTTCAAACAGAATAAAATTACCAAAGTAAAGTTATAGCTTGAACATATTTCTTCGTCTTCTCTCATCTTTAAGAAAGTTATGAAGAAGTGCGTTTTATTGGACTTAATGTTCTCAAAATATATTAATTCTCAGATGTGAAGATTTTCGCGATCTTTTCCTTCAATATTGAGCACCTGAAAGACCAACACTTAAAATTGTAATTAACAATTGGTGCTGGCAGGAATCGGACTGGGCTTACTCGCGTTCCATGAAAATTAAAATTAAAAGGAGCTTAACCCCTGAGGAACTTCGGGTCAAACAGTCGTACACAAAATTAAATTTAAATAACTTCTGCATGCAACATAAACCATATCTTTTGTACCTATTTTTAAGGCTTCATAAGCAGTAGCTGTGGAACCTAAGTAAAATTTTATTAGCAATAAAATCCAATATCCGACACTAACACTCGCCGGCTACTAAATATTACAAGAAGGCAAAAAGTGTCAAGAAACGTAATAGAGCGCTATTCGAACTGGCATACAGTCACTCATTCACAACTCGACGTTCTGGGTTGGTATAGCGTATGGAAAGATAAAAGCAGATTACTAAGTACGATTATATATACTAGACTACGACACGACTACGGTCGATGTTTTCAGTGATGTTAGTTGCTGTTAGCCAGGTGACTCTTACAGTTTTATCGTACTCGAGGCTACTTCTCAGCTGATGATAATGATCTAATGATGATGGTGAGCAATATAACTTATATTTCGTCAGGGCTTCTGTGCGGAACTTTCTCATTAACTGTAAAAACGATATCAAACCGCCATAATGCAAACGTAATGGATATGCCGTCCCCTGCTCTGACGGCTTAACTCGTATCTGTCGATCTGAGCGGCGAGCCACGGTTACGGCCACATCACATTTATATGCTTATGCATAGAAAATTAATCTTTTGTTAGTGAAACAAATATCGGGTGTGTATTAAACCCACAACTTAAGTGACTTTTGCTATAAGGTCACACAGTATCGAAAGTCAGTTTTCTAATTACATTCTCAAAATAATTATTTGTGTTCAACTCGGAAAATTTTGAACATTTAATTCTTAAAATGAAGATATAAAAGACACGTTTCTTCAGGTAATACTACTAATAATTACTGAGGCGTCTCATAGTTCGTCAAAAATTAATATATACTTAAATGTGTGAAAGTAAAATTGGATAGTAAAATTATTTATTGGGCAGTAGCGTGTGAGCAGTTACTAAATCTGAATCACTAGATACACTAGAAACGTTGCGACAAACAGTTTTAAAAATATTTGTACAGTAAAAATTATGATGAACAAGTAAAATTATACGTAAAGTGATAAATGTCCGCGGCTTTACTTAACGCACTTTCGTTTACTGTCACTTATATTACTAGTTTTTAAGTAATTATTTATCCTATTATCGAAGCACTAGCACATAATAAATAATAATACGCACTAGTGACTTCTGTATGTTTTTCAATTTATATAGTTAATTTGTATAGTTTTATTACTTTTCCAGTGTATGAAATACTAACAATTTTTTATGGCAGTCAGTTTTAGTTGACTGCCTAATTGATCTGGTGGTTGTAGTAGTGCGACTGCTGATCATGAGGTCCCGGGTTCGAATCCCGGATCGGACCAAAAAAATCAGTTATTGGATTTTTCCGTCAAGAAATTCTCAGTAGCTGCCCGGAGTCAGGAAGTTGGCGGTGTCTCACCCCCGTGCCTCGGAAACTACGTAAAGCCATTGATCTTGATCCTGATCTATCTCCGGTCGTGTTGGTTTACCGTCCCATCGGATTACGAGAGTGAGGGAATAAAGAGTGCACCTGTGCTTGCGCATACACTTGGGCGCTATAATCCTGTCCTGCGCCGATGGCTAGTCTCCGTTGAGGCTGGCCGCCGAGGACGTTATTTTTTTATGTCTATTTTTTTATTTTATCTTAGTAAATACTCAAATTCATAACGGTGTATTGTGTTTACTTTTATATCTCTACTATATTATGTGCCAGGAGATAGGATGTATCAGCAGTGTCTCCCCAACCGATGGCCGTTTGACCCGACGCCCGCAGCCTCACACTCGACCCACATTAGTTCATGCGAAATGTGCTCTTTCTGATGTTATCTGATCAAATGTGCTAAATATGAATATAAGGAAAATCACTTACAATCTATACAATCACATATATGCCACTTACGGAGCATTTATATTGCATTTTGATTTTAAAATGACTGCATTTATAGTATTTTGGTTTACATAGCATATTTCTTTGTTCTTTTCAGTTATTACAAATCGAAAACACTGTTCTATTCATATATAAGCAGGCAGACCGTTTTTTTTGTTGACATACGAACAACACAGAGATACTTTTATAAGGTCATTGATTAGTGTAAAAAAAACCTTTGGATTTTCGGTGTATAAAGGAAAAAAAATTGTTTCGTAATAAAGTAAAATTTATTTTCTGTATGTGGAGGTAACAGAAAGGAACGCAAAACGGCAATAGGTTTTAATATTACAGCCTCATAAATAGGTACTAACATGTATCTTAAAAACATAATAGCGTCTAATGACATACTGTTATACATTTTTGAAGAATATATTAATCATTTATAATTAAGGCACTTTGTACATGGCTTAGGATACAAAAATAGAAATTTAAGTGTATAACACTCGGCAAATGCCACATGACTAGCGACGCCGCAAAGCGGTTCATGATATTTACACAACTTATTCTAACTAACATGCTAAAGATCAAATGTACATACATATCTAACAACACACGGCTCAATGGCTTACAATCAAAAATATTAACACACTTTTTGTTTTTATACAATTTACAGAAATAATTTAAACTTAATACTACGAAATTTTTGCAGAACATTAAGAAAGTTGAATGATTATATCTAAGCTACGAGATCGAAGATACAACGAGGTCAGTCTTCTTAGTAAGCATGAACTGTAGCAGGTGGTGGCAGGTTTTGGTGCGCGTGAGTTGTCGGTAGTGCTTCAGGCCGGTATTCATAAGGAGAACTACCGGGAGCTCCACATCCACCTTCCAGGTGCTTGCTTAGCAGAGACATACGAGAGAATGTCTTGCCACATCCAGTGCACGAGTATTTTTTAACGTCAGAGTGCGTTTGTAAGTGCGCTCGCAAGTTAGATCTGTCAGCGAAAGCGCGACGACAATGATGGCAAGAGAAAGGCTTTTCTCCTGTATGTGTGCGAATGTGTCCTTGTAGCAACCATGGGCGCGAAAAGGCTTTTCCACATAAATGACACTTGCACGGAAGAGTGTGAGTGCGAATATGCATCTTCAGTGCTCCAAGGGAGGTGTACACTTTAGCGCAGTACTTGCAACTGAAAGATTTTCGTGCGAGGCTACCTTCAGCAGCAGCGCAGTGATACTGCTGGTGCTTCGATAAGCCGGAATAAGTTGAATAGGACTTAGCACAGTCAGGGCATTGGTAGCGGGGCCGACGTGGCGCAGAAACAGATACACCGGAGTCTGACGAAACTGAACCCGGCGAACGAAGGTCTTCGGGACAAGGTGGTGGTGAACAAGATGAAGGTGGGGAAGCAGGTGAATAATGGGAATAAAGAGGAGGATGTGCTGGCGGTGATAGTGTAGGAGCTGTTGGATAGAGCTCTTCCAGAGGATATGTGTAGAGAGTTGGCAGGTAAGCGTACTGTGGTGTGGGACGAGCAAGTTCAGTAGATGCCGGCGTAGGCTCGAGGCGAGAGCGACAGGCCGACAAGTAGTCCAGCTGGTGTTGTTGCCACTCTCGGGGTTCCACTTTTACTGTAGCCGCAGATAGTGGCGAAGACGCTTTACTAGGATAGTTGCCGGTTTTCGAAAGATCTTCTGGTTTCGTACTTAGATTTTCCGGTTCATCGTTTTCAGTATCATCTACGGACAAACATTTAAGCAATGATTAAATTATGCTAAAAATAATAAGTTGCATGTAAAATATTGTTTTGAAATGCTAAGATTAGTTAAAATTTAGCATTATATCAAGTTCATATTTTTAATATTACGTAATTTATATTTCTAAAGAAAAAAAAATCTTGTAAATATTGAAACTGTAAATAAAAATGAACTTCAAAATTTTAAATACTGCATATATAGTACTTCTAATTTAATAATTGCGTTAAGCTCTGTTTTGCGATGTAGTATTATAATATGTTATTTAAAAATATATTTAAAATATAACTTACAATGATAATCGTGGTAAAGTCGCGTAGCCAAGTGGGCGGGGTGCGGTGGTGTAGTGGGCGGTGTCGCCGGCCGCTCCTCCCGCACCGGCCGCTTCTTCAGCGGACAGTGCGCATATTTCTTCGTCATCAGAGAGCGAGTCATCTGCGTATCTTCCACAAGCATCTTGCACTAATTTCACAAACACTAAAACCGCGAAACCTTAAGTCCTCAAGTTCGTTTAACTTATAATGTCACAATTTCACAAATGTGTAATAACAGTCCAATCATCACAACGGTGCGCCGGAGTTGACGTATCGGCTTAGCAGTCGGGACGCGACTGACGTACGCATGCGCTCGTCGGCGTCCGGAAGTCGGAGTGGTGCGGCGAGGGAAGGCTGGTGCTTATATGCGGTCCCCGGCGGCGGCGGCCAGGTGGCGGCGGGTAGGCGCGCACGTGCGCCGTGCCCAATCGGCGGGGCGCGGGCCGGCCAATGGGGCGCGGCGCGGCGCGGGGCGGCGGCACCTGCGCCTCCGCACCCGGCCACCTCGCAGCCTCTTAGTGCAATATGCCCAGCTTCAGCACCGTTCCGGTCTGAGCCTCTCAGCCAACGATCTAATTTTTTGCACAACTTTCGGGGTTAAACACCTTTGAACCGAGCCAAGCGTCTTTGTTAAAACGGTTCAGTCAGCATTGTGGAGCTTGCGACCGATCCCTTGAGTTTATTACGATTTTTAATTTTGCATATTGAATTTTTTATTTTTCGTTATTCGCGGGTTCGCGACTCCGTTAGACAAAGGTTCTTTTGTTTCACATCCTTTATTATGTTCTTATACCTTACGTACGGTATTCATATTCGTATTTACCTTGAAAACCTATAATATGATTAATAATAAACGATATGAATTAGCGACCTGGTTAAGAAAAAAGGTATACGAGACGGTGATGACACATTACTGTTAATTAGGTAGGTATAAGATTGTCAAGTTTATAATATGGGGCTATTTACAGTCTGTATTGGCCTTGTCCTCATTCTAACAACGGTTTCGATTTCCTTTTATGTTTTTGATGATAAAATCCGTTCCTATTTTAAATGTAAACACGGAGCGTACTGTTGCAATGCTACATATTAGCAAAAGTGTAGGTATTTTACATCAAAAATTACTGGTTTTGTGACTGGTTCCCACACATGATAACTTCCTCAATCGCTTATCATCATTGTCATTTAAGCTTTATCGTATAACCGATGAGGTTAAGTGAGAATGAGCATGTAACCATCAAGTGAGATTGTTCTCCCGATTTTCGTACAGTGTCACAAAAATGCGTTTTGTATAGTCACACTTACCAATACTACGAGCATATCAATCACAATCACAACCATTGTTAATGAAAAAAAAATCTCAATACTCTAACGTGTATAGCTAAAGAAATAATATAAGTAGCGAAATTATCACATATTATGACAAATGTGTAATAATGATAGTGGTTCAGCAATTAAAAAGATGTCATGGATGTTTTATTTTGGTAATCCCTTCAGCGTTTATGAAATTAGGTAACAAAACAAGTATTTTGTTACAAATATAAATTGCCAAATTTACTTTTATCATATTTTATCATCGTTTTACTTTTATGATATTTAAGTTCCATTTTACCTTATAAAATAAAAATAATATACATATCGTATGACAGTGGTAGCTCATCGCCCGAACGCTCGTTTTAAATTTCATACTTTCATATATGATCAGTCACCGATTTCGCCAACACAACCAACACCGAAGTTGTTTATTACTTACTATATTTAAATGCTAATTTTAGATGTATTTTGTGGTTAAATAAAATATTATGATTCACTAGCTGTTCCCCGCGGCTTCGCCCGCGTGTGATAATTTTTTACGATTGGATTTCATGGGTTTTATTTTTTTTGAGCGGAACCCTAATTATTTTTCTAAAATATAAGTAGCCTAAGTTACTCCTTATAACATCAGCTATCTGCCAGTGAAAGTCCCGTCAAAATCGGTCCAGCCATTTCGAAGATTTGCCGGAACAAACAGACAGGCAAACAGACAGACAAACATTTTTTAAATTGTGTTTTTGTTATAAGTACCGTATGTACCTTCATATGCATTTAGAAAAAAAAACTGTTATTTTGACATTACAAACAGACACTTCCATTTTATTTATTTGTATAGATTAAATATAAAGTTATCAGAAAGAAATTTAGAATTTTCTAAAAAAAACCACCGCAGTTAATAGTGATAGCTAGACAAATATTCAATTCATCGGTGACCGCGTTAGATTGACGTTAGTAATAATAATTTTCTGATTTGTAAACCGGAAAGTCTCGGAACCCGTTCAAGCAAAAACGTTGTAATAAAGATTGTGCTGTATTCTCGCTGTCAAGCCAAACAAGATTCGTCCTCAACCCCTTCTAACGCGGAAGTACAACGTCCATTCTTTGTTATTTCTTTTGCGACCAGTGTTAATTCCCACAGATCAGGGTGAACCTTGAGTAATTTAGCCATTCTCACAGAACCGGTATAGCTGGTATAGCATTATTAAATAATAGACAAAACAAATAGCGAATATCATTTACCCTAGAGCGCTCTTCGAAATGGCATCACACGTACGAAATTAATAAATATTTTTATTAGTGGGTTCTTGCTTTTTGCATTTTATTTTATTTATTAGTATCATCGCTTTTTGACTTAATAATATTCTAAGTTCTGAAAATATTGCACAGTTTATGTAAAGAAAGTCACTGAAATTAGTCGTTGAAAATAACTTGTTTCCAATATTTGCACCTTCATATCTTAGAGCATGATAAATATTCATAACTGCTGCTCATAATAAAATGTTATGTCATATTAAATGTTTTTCCTTTTTCTGTTATCGAAGTAGGTATAACATTTACAAGCAATATTATATTTTTGTAACAAGCGTTCAAATTGAATAGAACTACTCGTACTTTTACGGATTTTATCGCGTTTGATTTATCTTTAATAAAATTAATAATTAATCTCATTCCAGGTCATCACTCCATCTGGAGGTAGGCCACCCTACACTTTGCTTACCGGTACGAGCCTGCCGCCCGAGAACCTTTCCTCCCCATCTTTTGTTGGTTCTTCAAGCTGTATTGTCTGTCCATTGGCACTTCAGCTTATGCTTCAACCAGGGTAAATGATATAGAAAAATGTATCACCATTTTGCTATGCCAGTTACCCTGGTTCTACTGCGGATAGTAATAGGCTTTACTGCTGCATGTCATATTTCTACCCGATATAAAACACCCATACCGGCGACTGGGAACAGCACCAGAAATCACTTATCCATCTGATAAGCCTAAGATATCTATAAGATAGATTACGGCAAATCTTCCCTAATATGGATGAAGGCTATGTCCATATATTACAGACTATATTAAGATTGATTGATTGAGACTATTTATGAAATGATGAGAAGGTGTCGTTATTGAGATGAGATCAGAAGCAGTATAAAGCCACAGAGACAATTATAAGGCTGAGAATATGTTATTATACCTATTTATATTTTCCATCTACGTTACTATGTTTGTATTCATTCATTGCAACTTATCAAAAGTCATAGAACATAGGCCTCCTTCATTGATTGCCTCATAGGGGGGATTTTTCCATAACTGCCATAGTTGGCAGACGGGTTGGCAATTGCAGTTTTTTATTATTTTCAGTAGTTATCACGACAATGCTGCTGACCATCTCCTGTTTCAGTTTAACTCTGTCGCCTTTTACGTCACCTACGGGATAATATGAGGCAGTGGATATTGTGTGCATATTTTTAATTATTATGTATAATGATTTTGTCAAATACACATGTTTTAACGCATTCTACTTTCTTTTTTATTCTAGGCTTTTATTCGTTCATTCTTTACAACTCTTCACAAGTACACACACATAGGGATCCTCCAAGGAATGCCAAAAAGAACGGTCCTGAACCACCTGCATTCATCCAAACATCCATCCATCCATTCTAGGCTGAGGAAAAAGTGCAAGCTATAAAATATGGTCAATAAGTTAAGATATTTAAAAATTAATAAATTAAAATATTCATAAATAAAAGATATTTAAAGAATAAAACCACATTGTTTTTTGACTTACGATGTTTTCATGTTGGTAAATCATAATATTATGATTATGACGCTAAGTGAAATTTGTCACATGAGTCATGTGCGTTGCAAACGTGTCAAGGAATCATTGTAGATATCATTGCTTAGTTTATGTTCTTATAACAATGACTAATGACCTTGATCAACGATCAACGGTCAATACTAATACAATTTGCAGTCTGCATTCATAATCATGCTGTTTTTAAGAAACTTAATTAGCATTCTTTTAGGACGAACACATTCATCAAAATTGTTATAGGTTAGTTACTAGTATTTCATTAGTTCGTATTTGTGAATGAATTCTTATCTCATTTACGCGTGAGAAACGTAAACACAATAATGAGGGACAGTAAACTGTAAACAAAAAACAAACACATTCACAGAAGTAAATTATATCGTAATTTGAATATTTATTTATTATCAAATAATAAATATTTGGTGACGACAACAACAAATTTGCTACGTTTTAAAAGGAATAGTATGAAACGTGTAGATAGTACATTACAATTATATAATAATAGTCTGTAAAATAACAAAACTGAAGCATATTTACAGAAAACTAAAGAATTTCATTGTATCCATATTTTGTACCACTCTTATAGTACTGGAGTAATTTCAGGCAATAGTTATACTAAGATACGTGTCAGATCGAGTGTCGTTGGTGTACGGCGGGTGTTCGCAGGCGGGGTACGCACTGGGGAGTGGGGGAGGTGGGATGAAAAAGGGGGTGCACGACCAGGTGTGTAGTCGCGGGGCGCGTGCATAACGGTCGCGGCACGAGCGCGCCGTGCGCTATGGCGGAAATAGCGATGGACAGGGGCGCCGTAGGCAGGTGGTGCGCTACCAGACTCGTCGCACAATTGGCGGTTAATTCCTCGCATACATTACTTCATGAATTAAAGTGCTGCTATTATGTATGTATTTGTATATTATACACTTATGAGATTTTGAAAAATTGTATATATTTACAGATACTTATTTATACTTATTATAACCACAATTTGACTGTGATAAACTCAATATTTGATAAATAAAGGGTTTTGATGTAATTTAATTTTGTCTCAATTATATGTCTCAAGTATAAGTCTCATTACATATTTGGAAAAATTTTATTTTTAAAAAGAAAAATATAAAAGTCCAAAAAAAAAAACAGAACTAAAATACGTCTTTAAATTAATTTTCACTATGTATCGAAATAATATTTATATTATAAATATATTAGTTTACAAAATATATTACCTGCTTATGAATTATTTTTAAATGTTTTTTCACCTGATGGTAAGTGGTTCGTGTGACCCATAGACATCTACATCTATCCCCAATAAAGAATCAAAATGCAGATGCGTTGTCACCCGTGAGGACTAAGATGGAATGCCTCTTTTCCAGTAAAAAGGGTCGCCGGTTCTCTACACTCACCATACGAAACACAGCAGTGTTAAGCTGCTATTTTACGCTGGAATTCTGTGAGAGCGTGGTCCTTCCCCGGTCGAGCCAACCCATTCGTGCTACTAATATAGCTGCAGCATGGTTCTACCACGTATAAATTCACACAACCTAATATTGGACATAGTTTAACGTCATTAATAAAGCTTTCGCATACAAATAAACTGCTCTTCGCTTGTTCTAAGATTATAAATTATTAGGTGGAATTTGACAATCCGTTATAAAATATATTTAGTCAATGTCACGAATCTTAAAAAAACGCCGCACACCTGAGCTGTATCTATTATTGTTATCGCTCGGGCATTTGTATCATTGTTTGTTGAACTTACCTTTTACCTCCGAATATAAAATGCTACACAAAGCCATAGGCACCCACAAGCATAGAGCTGCTATTGAATTGAATCAGTGCAGCTATGTCGGCAGCTGGTAGCGCGTGCAGAATCACATGTCTGTACCCGAATCGCACATCTGCAACGAGCCTATGTTCACATTATAAACATCATAACCACCATGTATATTTCTACTAAAGTGTAACGAATGCCATTCCCCTTATGGCGTTCTGTAACTGAACGAAACGATTAGGGTCTCCCCATTCACTACTTTAAAACGTAATGTGACAACGTCATAAACGCCAATACTCTTTGAAGATTTTATGACGTTTTTCCACCACGAACGTTAATATTTCGGTTACTCTATAGAGTAAAGATAATATAGAACTTTAAAGTTTAAGCTGATTGATTTTAAGGTCTATTTTTATTTGTTTCTTTTAACTGAATCCTTCGATAAAGTTCTACTTTTGATTCAAAAATCTACAGGATATATTCCCCTTCGATCCTGGATTGCTGAGCCTTGCAGGTAGGTGAGTAGTTTAATTTTGAATAATGGCATAGCTGTAGAATTCTATATAAAGCACACTGGGCCATTCAACGCTTTTATAAACACTTTTAATACAGATGGATTGAATATTTAATACAGGCTGTTACTTTTAGTTTTTATGTGTGATATAAAATTAACATTAACAGTATTTAAATTAGATTAGTAAGTGAGTTTTATTCGTGTTAGAACCACGCTGCAGCTTTAACATGGTTGTAGCATGAATGCGTCTACTCGACTTGTGAAGGAACACGCTCTCACAGAATACCAGAGTAAAATTCAGCTAGATGCTGCTGTGTTTTGTATGGTGAATGTAGAGAACCGGAGACCCTCTTAACTGGAAACGAGGCATTCTATCTTAGTCCTCAGGGGTGAAAACGCATCTGTATTTTTAATTCATATCTGAGGACAGATTTAAATGTCTATGGGCCACAGAATCCACTAGCCATCAGGCAGACTGCGTGCTCGTTGGTCACTTTTACTCTATAAAAAAAGTGAATAACATTATTTGTAGTTATCTATTAATTACACATGCGCGTAATTATAATTATAATATATTTAATAATCAGCCAGCAGAACCTGAAGATGGCGACCCCTACAATGGGAGGGGCCTATTAACTAATTCGGGGCTCATTAGGGGAGGAAATACAATACCTAATCAAACAGCTTGTTATTATTGTCGATTATATTTTTAGCATCCAGAAAGCTAAGATATTTCATTGCATCTAAAATTTACATCTAAAATCTTTTCAATCTATTAAAACGATCAGATTTTTGTAATAATTATTAATTAAGTGTAAGACTGAGTTATGAGGTTGTGTGTAAACTTTATTATGAATCAAAAACGCATCATGCTGTAGATGAAAAGCAGTAACAGCTGAGATTTGGGCACACGCTATACGCGGCCGGTGCGTCGCGCCGCGCACCGGTCACCTTTCACCCCTCGCGCATTCCCCAGCGGTCTTACATTCATCAGTTATTTAAGGACTAATATTTTCTAAATTTAAAAGCTTTCATAAAAACAAACTAAACTCATTAATCTTTTATTTATTTAAAATTATTATTAGTTATATTATATTTTTTGTCTATAGACGATATTATCTTGTTGTCCATGTTCTACCATGGAAGAGGCGTTTAATTCCGACAATCAACTATTATTACATTCCTTAAATAAATATATTGAAAAATACAAGCGACAAATAATTTTTGATAAACATATTAAGAAAAACTGTTTTTCCAATACAAAGTTTTATTTACGATAACCTATTTAAAGCCATTACATTTTTCATTTTTTTTTCTTTTTTCACTTTCAAAACACGGAGTGTTGGGCTGCTTAGCACATTTCCGCTATTTAAATTTGGTTCCGCGTTGATGAAAAAGTCATAAACACGTTTTTAGTTATTTTAATTGTAAGAGTTAAAGATTTATTAAACAAGTTTAATAAATTATTTGACCTTGATGTACCTTTTAGACAAACTAAGATCATTATTTAGTGGTTTTGGAGCAAAATCAAATTTAACCTGTTTAAATAGATTTTATTTTATATAAAGTTCACAATAGGCTTAAACAACTTTTTTGTAAATTTTTTTGTTCGGTAGTAAATTTTCAATCTGGGGAAATGAAAATAGTTTGGTTCCCACATTCTATTACTTCTTGCCCAAAATAACGGTTATACGGATTTTTTGCGTTTCTCAGTGACGAAAAGGTATTTATAGTACAATGTTAAGAAGGGGAAAGACCTGGGGTTGTTAGCAAGCAGCTGCATCCATTGCGACGGAGCAGGCTCGGACAAGTTGATCTGTAGGCACGGGATTAATACAAATAAAGTTACGGGCAGCACTTCTGTTCCTAATTACTACCTTACTAACTTTTACCTTTTTCTTAATATAACAAAACCAAAATATGGCCAATAATTACTCTATATTTTTAGTTTTACATAGAAGCGGACATTTATCTAACTTATAAGTTATTTCGGACACCTTAGTTTAACCAACCACAATCAACACTTAGTCATGTCTAGGTATATCCGCACGTGGGATTTTAGCCGTAATACTTCAAGCGGAGGTGAAAATGGGAAGAAATAAATTTCATGTGTGTACCTACAACACATACCCTTGTGCGATTTGCTGAGACTGCTGGTCCATTGAGTCTGATCGTCGTTCCTTGTAAAAACAGGAAAGATTACAGGTAGCGTTATTGGTATTGTATCGCGAGGGGGAACGCTGAAGTAGTGCTATAATTCTAGTACGTAGTTTTATGTATAAAAATATCTATTTCAACGCGGTACTATGTATAAAGTAGCGCATTAAAATAGAGCAGTAAAGTGTAAATTATAAGTGGCAGAGGAATTTCCTCTAAGTAATCGAATCGATCCTGAAGAAAACAAAAGGGCAAGGACATAGGTAAAAGAAATTACATTTTGTATTCTTTCATCAATCATGAATATTTTTTATATTCTTGTAAATTATAGGTATCTTTACTTGCTGCAGAAATAATATTGATATTGTGTTTTTACCAATACATTTCTGTAAAAGTTACTAGGATTTAATTAGGATTAAATTTAGTAAACCGCTACATGCATTCCATCATCTCCAGGATTCAATTTATTGAACAATTCTTCCGCGTCTATAACGTTTTAATTTACTTCAAAAGCTAAAAGTAAGCTTTTTACGCTCAAAAATATTTGTAAATGCATTCCAACTTCGTCGTAGAGCTAGGTTCTTGATACCTCCATTTCCCTCCAATCAGTTCTGCTATAAAACCTCTATTTGCTTAAAGACAATTTGCAAATAGAGAAAGAATAGAATTGTTTAAGCATCGAGGATACTTCTCTTGGTACTAGATTATGTTATTCATTTTAATTACAGAAATAGTGAAATAATCTGTATAAAAAGTGCTTTGAATAAATGAAAAAAAATTGCGTTCTATTTTTAAAATAAACAAGAACATAAATAAGGATGTACTAAAATCCTCGCACCCCACAACTTCCATCGGTAAAAATAAACGCATTTATACAAGTAGTAAAGAGTCAAATAAAATACAATAAAATTCAATAAAATACAAAGAAAACAAGTGATTTCTTTTGATTGGCACATTATTTTTAAGAGAGTCTTAACTCGATCTTTAGTCATTAAACAATTCCTATTTTTCCAATTTCCTAATCAGTTTAGTTTTTAGGTATCAAAAACGGTCTAAACCAGATATTTAAATAATGAAATACCCAAATTACAATCGAGAAGGGGCCTGGGTACTAATCACATGCTTGGGATCATGTAGTTATTAAAATTCAATCCAAACCCAAGCATACCATTGCAACACTTTAACATACGGACATACGGGAAGCTCACTCTGCGTAGATCGGGCCATAATTTAATAATTAATAGCAGAAGGTATCCCGGATTAACTCGTCCAACACCTCAGTCCCCCCACATACATACTCCAAACGTTTGGAATTAAATCCATATATAAAAAAAGATGTCCTGAGTGACTGAATTATCTATCAACGCACAGCCCAAAGCGCTAGACATAGAAATCAGAAATTTGGACAGTAGCTGCCTTTTATAACGTAGGCAGGGTGAAATAGGTTTTTACAGTTTGTATGAAACTTTTTATTTTACATGACGATTGATTCGAAACTTTTTCTTTATATAAAAAGGTGACAAGCGAGCACACAGTCCACCTGATGGTAAGTGGATGCTGTGGCCTATAGATATCTACATCTATCTTCGAATAAGAATCAAAATGCAGTTTGATTGTGTATTGTGTAATGCAAAATGAAGATGCGTTATCACCCCTGAGGACTAAGATGGAATGCCTCGTATTCACTAAAAAGGGTCTCCGGTTCTCTACACTCACCATACGAAACACAGCAACATCGAGCATAATTAAGTATATTGTCAATTTTTCATGTGTTTAAATTTATATGGAGTACAAATAATTAATCGTTTTTTTTAATGTAAAAACGGATGCAAATATGTATATGTACATATTTGCATCCGTTGTATATATGTGTATTGCAACAATTACAAAATAAAATACGTATTTTTTTATTTTACAAAAATAAAATTTTCTATATAGGCTGTACATTAAAAACTAAGAGACATGTTTTTCATTATTTTTGATAATTCTACCTTTAAGGTAGTAAAATTAAGGATGGAAGATTGTTTGAAATTCTGCGGTGTTTTAATTATTTAAGAAACTAAGTAACACGTGTTTAAGGATTTTTGTACTCTCAAATCCTAAGGGAATAAAAAAGGATGAAAGTTATTATACAGTTGTAAACTATTTTGTAATTACATAATATTACGTTAAAAAATTTAAAACACAAGATGATGACAGTTGACGATAGAAACAAGAAAGGACGGGAAGTATAATGGCAATTATTAGAGTTTCAAGTAATAAGCTTTGAGTAGATTTTTGAAGGAAGAAAGGGATTGAGCTCAGCGAATAGGTACTATCAAGCAGTTCCACAAGCGAACAGCTGTAACAGTGATGAAGGATTATCTAAGACTGTGTTGTGGTGGTGTAAGAATATACACTACTCCATATAGTCCCGTGGGTATAGTAAAGATAAAAGTCGACGAGGGAAACAAACTAGGAGATAGGCAGCAGCATCTTCCTAATAATAACTAGAAAATAAAAAAAATGTAATTGCCAACCTACCTGCCAATCACGGCAACTGCCATAGTCCTATGAGGGATAAGGATGGCCTATGTTCAGCAGTGGACTTTGACAAGCTGTAAGAAATGATTAATGAGTTTTATTTAACTACACATTATATATTTGAAATGTTTGTGTAAATATAAGAAATCGTTATATATACCTACGATATATTTTAAATGATATTTTTTGTGGTATTTGCTGATAATGTTGCTAATTATGATTAATGTATTTATTATAGTCTCGTGAATAATGTTAAAAGTTTGAAATCATATTTTAAGTAGTTCAATCCGTTTAAATTAGAGCTGACTGTCTAACTAGCTAATAAAAATATCAATTAAAGAAAATAGTTGGTTTCTGAACATCCTACAACATATATTTCTAGATGGTACGACTACTTTTCTACCTAAGAGTCCATCTGAATATAATATAATATAATAACTTTATTCAATATAAATTATTACATAATACTTATTGAAAGTCATTTTTTTTATTTACCACTGATTCGGAAAATACCTCTGTCCTGGGAAGAACCAGCGAAAAACCCAACGGGACTTTTTTTAAATATTCACTTTACAACAATTTTGTTTGTACAAATTTTAAATGAGTTTTAATATAACCAGCATGGTGGCGATCATCTCCCAGGGTTTTTTTTTTTCATTTATGTATTCTTTGGTTATTATAATACCAAAGAAACCTTTTTTTGTACAATTTTTCTTTAATAAAACATTTAAACTTGTTTATTGACAAATTTTTATATTATCTGGGATTTTGTTGTAAAAGCGTATACATTGCCCCATAAATGAATTACTAATTCTGTGGAGTCTAGTAACTGGTGTTACAAGCTTATGTTTGTTCCTAGTGTTTAAAGTATGAAGATCTTTATTCTTATCAAAGCTGTTTATGTTTTTATGTACATACATGACATTTTCATAAACATACTGCGATGCCAAAGTTAATATGTTTATTTCTTTAAATTTTTCTGTAAGGGACTCATTACAATTTAAGTTATACTTAAATCGGCCATACGTCTCTATTTGCAAAAGAGAGCTTCGATGTCAGTCGCATTACGAGTACCCCATAGCAAAAATCCATAAGACATCACGCTATGACAGTAACTAAAATAAACTAATCTAGCTGTCTCAACATTGGTGAGACTTCAAATTTTTCTTGCAGCATATGCTGCAGAACTAAGTATGCCTGCTAATTTAGATATATGGGGGCCCCATTGAAGCTTCGCATCAATAGTGAAACCAAGAAAAACAGTGGTATCCACAAGACTCAACTCTTCCCCATTTAAGAGCACATTGGTATTTGAATGTTTAACATTAGGTATTGTAAATTTTATATATTTTGACTTCAAAAAGGAGGAGGTACTCAATTCGACTGTATGTTTTTTTTATGTATGTTACCTCATAACTATTTTCTGGGTGAACAAATTGTGCTTGTGCTTCTCGTGTGGTCACATATAAATTTGATCAAGGTCTGACCAATATTTTTTGAGTTATTCTTAATAATTTATATTGAAGTCGGTTGTACGAAATTTTTAATTTTAAATTGTCTTATTGCCGTTTAAGAGCAAATTGTTAAACCAATGTACTAATTTCGATAGAGCTTTATTTACATTGTCAAAATTAATTGACTGTCGTTTGAGTTTGAAAATTAAAGAGGTAGAGGCAAGTGTTATTACAGTCGCGTGTCGTTACAAAGACTGAGGTTTCTTTGTTCATAAGAAGTTGACGGAACAAATAGTCCCTTAGAAAAGTACTTTCAAATTCTAATTACTCGAATCAAGTTGCAACAATCATTCATATAATAATATATTTACTGACAGCTACAGACATTAGTCCGTAAAATGTAATTAATTTAAAGCAAACGGCGGACACACCCGTTCCGGGACCTTTTCATTTAATCAAAACTTGTTTGCACACCCAACAAACGGTGTTCTGTTCGCGGAGGGCGAGCGATCTGCGTAGACCATAGTTGCACCCGAATCTGGCACCGGTTTATTTGACATCGCCATCTTTTGATAGCTCTTTTTATGTGCATTGAAATTTATTAAAAGCGCAGTGAGGGTGCGCGTGCGCAGCGACAACTGAGATTGACGCACCTGGCCCACGCGCTGAGCCGCATAAGGGCTAAACGTGCTACGATGATGCGCTTTAGCTAACAAATCATACGTAAATCAAATTTCCGCATATGCAGCTGACATTTTATGCAAGCAATCAATAAGATTCTCACTGAATGATATATAATTTATGAGGTGTGATCTTCCTAAGGATAATCTAGGAGTTAAACACTCTTTAAATTGTTTAGTAGGTCTTGAACTGATTACAGCGTGAATTCTTCTTGACAACCAACGAAAAGCTCATTGTCATGTCATGTCATGAAGGTTTAGGTCGGGTGACCATTGATTTTCATTGGTTAATCGTGGGTACGTTACACTTGACGCATGTACGTTACAGCGGCTGCAAGTCGCTCGGCGTCTCTTGTAAAGATCAGCGAATAGTTTTTATGACGAATAATCCCTTTACAAACAAAAAATATAAAAATTGTGGCATTTTTTTTATATTAACGATATTTTTTAACTAAAATGTATGTTGTCGATCAGAATAAAACTTAATTATAGTTTAATTATTTATTAATTTCTTTCTATAAAATTATCGTTAAAATAGCGCAGTTTGGACTACACGACAGATCAACATAGCGCATGACGTGATAGCAATAGACTGGACTATGTATGTCGGCTTGCTGTGTGGATTGCATGCGTGAACTGGGAGCCGCTCTGTAGGCCTCGTAAGCCATATTTGATACGCTTGTAACCCCATCGACCGCCCAGCGAGACTACTAAAGTTATAATAGTAGTAACCTGTAACAACCACAGCCTGAATTATACCGATATGGTCGGTTCTAGTACTCCTATTTTGTGAAATTTTCGCTCCAATATGAAAAGTCGCGTTAGTAAATTAAGTTTAATTTTAAATTTTCTTAAATAATATAAATTATAAGAGTTAATACGTTTTTTATTACATTTCATTAACAAAAAAAGCTTCTTAACTAAAAATGCGCAAATACTTTAATGTTACGTACAAAATTATTTACAACTTCATTATTCGGACCATAAAAGGCGAACGTTCGGAACAAAATTGCATTTATATAATAATAAAAACGCAAGCAAGCGAGCTCATAATCGTATTAAGAATTTTTATCGGCAGGTTAGCAACACATCGCGTTGTGTATGTGCAATATATTGTCATATCGGTAGGATTAAGTCATTTTATTTATTACTAGCTTTTCCTCGGAGAGTCCACCGCATGTGCTGATTTCTTTTTATTTTATAATGTATACAGGAAACACTTCTTACATATTTTCGATTTCGAACAAAACTTGTGTATGTGGAGGTTAAGTTTTGCTTGACCTTCAATACCTCCTTTTATATGTTTAATCATTATGATAGAACTTTTACGTGATAGAACCACGCTATAGCTATGTTATGGTTGTAGCATTAATGGGTCGGATCGACCGGGGAAGGACCACGCTCTCACAGAATACCAGCGTAAAATAGCAGCTCATTGCTGCTGTGTTTCGTATGGTGAGTGTAGAAAACCGGAGACCCTTTTTACAGGATACGAGGTATTCCATCTTAGTCCTCAGAGGAACAAATCATCTGCATTTTGATTCTTAATCGAGGATAGATGTAGATGTCTATGGGCCACCGCATCCACTTACCATCAGGTGGAATGTATGATTGTTTGTCACCCTTATTCTATAAAAAATATTTAAAGTTAAATAAATGCAAAATATTTTTACATTAAATTATATTTTTTCTAAATATATTTTTGTGTCCGAAAATGGCTATTCACACTAATGTACAACACGTTCATTGTTCCATTGTCTTAAAAACGCCCAGCAATGCGCTTACGTTGGCTACACCAGCTTACGTCAGCAGGAAGTTACGAGCTCAGCATCAATTTGATTCTAGGAATCAATTCGAATGAAATTAACGGTCAGTTTCTGGTAAGTCAGCTGTAGAAATGGAATACTTTATACAAACTATGAACGTATAGACGTATACCGGCGGTGACGTGGCACACACACAACACAACGCGGAGCACATTCGTGCAACGCGACCGCGGCCGTGCAGGCCTGACCGCCGCCCGCCGCTGTCCGATCTTTGCGCTCATAAAGTGTCATTATGGTAACAGTACCTCATTGTTGTTTTCGGCGATACCCGTCTCCCTATTTTCTCCGCTCGCCGTGATCGCCG
This sequence comes from Parnassius orleans, assembly GCA_029286625.1. NCBI lineage: Eukaryota > Metazoa > Arthropoda > Insecta > Lepidoptera > Papilionidae > Parnassius > Parnassius orleans. The sequence continues at coordinate 1,716,696 of JAGSMP010000101.1, read as the reverse complement.
TGTAAAAGGTTGTCGCGTCACGGCGAGTTATGACCAATATGGGTTACGACCGACTCTTGCGAAACTTTTACGAACCGAAGTCTCCAACGAAATATCGCTCTGTTTAATGGCCTTTGAATTTTAAGTGCTAAAGAAAGCTAAATCACTTTGACGTGTCTTGAACTTAAATGTTTGATTTGACGTGGATACGAATGTTTCAAATCAAATTGCCGATAAATAAATGCGGTCATCACATAAAATGTTCTGTACGCGGTGTGATAACATATTCAAACATAAATATAGACACGTGTGTTATTTTATTAACTAGGCTTACATAGTCACGTTTAGGTGAATAATTATTTACTCTACGACTTACTTTGATTGATTTAATATACGAAATAAAATTACCATTAAAATGTGTTACTGACCTATTAATTAATAAAAAGTCAGAAAGATTCACCAACGGAATATTCTAGAATAACAAGAAAAAATTATGTACCTATACTGCAATAAAAAGACCGTCAGTTGTACACGATTACATAATACGTTTTATTATCTTTGCCATTGACCTGCATATAATTTGCTTGTCTTAGGGTTTTTTATTTCAATTAGTGTTGGTCGCGCTCATTTTATTGATGCCAAACTTCTGTAGGGGTAATTTTAAACGTTTTAAATGCTTTTTAATACTAAACAGATTTGGGATACTTATATCTTTAATAGCGAAAAATACAGTCAACTTACATTCTACAACTATTGCAACGGCATTTACATACGCAAAAGAAGCTTTTGCATCATTATGCCAGTAAATAGTCTCACATACGCCTATATATTTAACAACGCTAAGCAATTTTTCATCTCCACTATTTGTATTACCGTTTAGTGGCGGTGTAAGAATATCCAACACCCCATACCGTCCTGTTGGTGTCTTAAGAGGCGACAGAAGGAATCTGAATTAGGAGATAGGCAGCAGCATTTTCCTGAAAACTACGCAAAATGATAAAAATTGCGGTTGGCAACCCGCCTTCCAAGCGTGGCAACTACAGCAAAAGGCAATAAGGCAATCTATGCGGGAGGCCTATGTTCAGCAGTGGACTTTTATAGGCTATAATGGTAATGGACTAGTTTTCTACCGACTTTAAAAAGGAGGAGGTACTCAATTCGACTGTATGTTTTTCTTTTTTTATGTGTGTTACCTCATAACTTTTTTCTGGGTGAACCGATTTCGATGATTGTTTTTTTTTATTTGAAAGCTGGTGCTTCTCGTGTGGTCCCATATAAATTTGATCAAGGTCTGACCAATAGTTTTTGAGTTATTCTTAATAATTTATATTGAAGTCAGTTGTACAAGATTTTTAATTTTTAATTATAATAAGTAACCCGCGACTTCGCCCGCGTGTTATTTGGGGTTTTAATTTTTTTTCGCGGAACCCTAATTCTTTTTCTAAAATAAAAGTAGCCTAAGTTACTCCTTATGACATCAGCTACCTGCCAGTGAAAGTCCCGTCAAAATTGGTCCAGCCGTTTCAACAACCGTTTAATTTCATATGCATTTAGTAAAAACCTGTAATATTGACATTACAAACAGACATTTTGTATAGATTTCAGGTACACTAGATATCTGCCTAGTAGTCCGTCTCGCTGGGTACCAAGCTCTGACTTATTCCTGGCGCCAAGCAGCAGTACGTGCACTGCCGTGTTCCGGTCTAAACGATATACAGAGCTAATATACTTACAGGCTATGAGCCTTTTCATCTTTTTCCTCAGTGGTAATAACGCAAACAACGCAACAGTAGCCATTTACCATCAGGTGAATTTTTAGTTTGCTTGTCACTTCAATTTCATTAAAAACAAAACAGACAAAATCAATACCAAGATTAAAAATCGATATCGTGAAATTTTATGATACTATTATGTTTATTTATCAAACATATCTTGTAATTTATGACTTCAGTGACTATAACTACGAATACTAATATAATTCATTATGTAAAAGCTATTCAAATTTGTAAAAGAAATTTGTAACATTTTATACACTATACATAAACGCTCAGGGCTTTGCTCGGAGTTTCTCTGCGTGATAGACTTAGAAATGAGGATATTCGCAGTAGAACCTGAGTAATCGACATAGCCCAACGGATCATTAAGCTGAAGTGCCAACAGGCCAGCCATATAGCTCGAAGAACCGACAACCGATGCGGAAGAAAAGTTCTCAAGTGGCAGAGTCGTACCGATAAGCGAAGTGTAAGGCCGCCCCCGATTAGGTGGAGTAACGACCAGGTGAGAGATACAGGAAGTAGATGTATGCAAGTGGCTCGGCACCGTGCTTTGTGGCATTCCTTGGGGTAGGTCTATATTTAGCAGCAATACGTATAATAACTACCCTTTATAGGTTATTTTTCAACCGACTTCAAAAAAGGATGTTTTTATGTGTGTTACCTTAGAACTTTATTCTAGGTGAACCGATTTCTATGATTCTTTTTGCTGGTGCTTCTCATGTGGTCTCATATAAATTTCATCAAGATCTGTCCAGTAGTTTTTGAGTTATCCTTAATAATGAGTATTTAATTGAATTCGACTACATTGATGATGTTTCATTTTATTTATATTGAAGTCGGATGTACACAATTTTTAATTTTACCACTTGTATTGTATATTAATGACATCTCTTATGTAACGAATAATTTATTGACTTTATTTATAATAGCATTAGAAAGCACGTTAATCCTTCACCCTTCTATAATTATATTGTACGCATTCGAGATGTGACTTTCGTTTAGGCTGTTATTAGCATTGTTATTATCCTATTGTTTATGAAAGCCTTAAAACAATGATTATTGAAATCATTATGAAGATGTCAGACAGTGATCAAAGTTTAATATGAAAACGTACGCTCGAACAAGCAAATATAATAGCTTTAATGATGTAGAAGACAATGGGTTCCTGGGTGCGGCCTCGAGTTTGACGAAAAGATGCTCGCACTTTAACACTTGACTGGAGATTGATTCGCTCTACTGGACTTGTTGTCTACTAATGCACATTTGAGCATGTTTAGTTATTGTTATAAACCAAGATGTACTTGCCTTACATTCCTAAATATGTATGTAGTAAGCTTAAGCGCAATAGGTTCCATTTCAACCGACTTCAAAAAAAGGAGAAGGTTCTCAATTAGAATGTATGTTTTTTTTTTTATGTGTGTTACCTCATAACTTTTTTCTTGGTGAACCGATTTCGATGATTCTTTTTTTATTTCAAAACTGGTGCTTTTCATGTGGTCCCATATAAATTTAATCAAGGTCTGACCAGTAGTTTTTGAGTTATCCGTAATAATTTATATTGAAGTCGGTTGTACAATATTTTTAATTTTACCACTTGTTTATATTGAAGTCGGTGGTACAAATTTTTAATTTTACCAGACACTTGTTTGGATTACGTTTCAGAATATAGTTTAGTAAAAAAAGTAATGTTCCACTGTTGGACACAGGTTTCCTCTCATTTCTGAAAGCGTATGAAGCAATTAGTCCACCGCGCTGCTGTAAATGCGTCTTGATAAACTTCACAATTCCTCGAAATATTTTATTTCCTAGTCATACCGGTTTCTTCACGAAGTTTTTTTCACCGCCAAGCACATGGTTAAACAGTACTTAAAGTTGCACTAAACAATTTGGTAACGTACTATGTTATTTACGGCGAGTGTTTAGCTCCTACTCTTACTTTATAATAACATAGAAAGTCATATTTTCCATTTAAAATTAAGAAACCTACAAAAAATAACCTTTCAAGTGCGAGTCGGACTCGCGCATGAAGGTTCCATACCATCGTAAAACACTTTTCTAGTAGGGGAGCCCCTTTAATTTTTAATTTATTTTTATTTTTATTATTTCTTGTTATAGCGGCAACAGAAATAAAGAAATAAATTTCAACTGTTTACCTATTACGATACAGCACAGCCCGCTGACACACAAACTGACGGACAGCGGAAGCTTAGTAATAGGAACTCTATTGGTTTCCCTTTGGGTACGGAACCCTAAAAACGAGCGAGCCTTACAGTAGTAGCATATGATGTGTAACATGTGACATCTCACCTTGGTAATAAGCAACATTAACATTTTATCCTGAAAAAAGGTATTTGTTTTTTTTTAATCAAAATTAAAAATATCAATTGAGCAGCGACAGAAGTTAACCTCAAAATTTATAAAAGCTAAATACTGAAATTATTACTCACCTGCATTTTTTATCAATGATCTGCACTTTTTTCTGACACTTATTATCAACATTATAAATACATTTATTAATAAAATGCACATATAAATTAGTTTACATTACAGCACACTTTACTACTACCGCACGCGCTCATTGGTGAAATCAAATAGCGCGCGTTTCCCCGGCTTCCTGTTACACACTTCCGTCCCTTTTCACGAAATCACTCCCACAGATCGCGGGAAAGCCAGAGGAAAGATATTACACATCAAAAATAGCACGTACCCTGCAAACAGTATTTATTTCAAATATGTTATTACATAACTGCAACTAACTATCAATATTGTTGTATCTGATGATTCTTCAAGACATGCTCACGAACCAACTTTTTCAAGGAATATTTGTTTGCCAGTTTTCTGATGTCACCGGACAAGGAATTTCAAAGAATTGCAGCCTGAACACTAAAGGAGTTACGATAAAACCTGGTGAAATGTGTAGAAATATAAATGTAGTTGTTAAACAAACATCGAAGAAATCTATTATTACAAGAGGAGAGATACAGAAATGGATACTTGAGTTAAAAAGCGAATATGGATCATTTAAAATAGGGGAAGGAACGAATAATATTTTGAAGATGCGCCTTTGCCCTTTTTAAAGATATACATTGAGTAATATGATCATGATTAAGAAGATCTTGGAACAGGTTTGTGTAACACACAACAATAATGGGTAAAATGAAGGTTTGGACAAGCATGAGTTATTTTTGACTGGCTATTCATTACTCCCAACTTCGTCGGTATAAAACTCCAACAAAAAATCCTGCAGATCTATAATATTTGGCAAGTTATTTAAAAACTCTCTCTTTAATTCAGTTATTTGCTATTATCTCGAGAACTACATATATGTGATATTGGAATATGTTGAAAATAAAAAATGAACTGTTTATTTTACATAAAAAAGATCTTATCATCTTATTCTTATTTAACACGCATAGTTTTGTTTTAAAATGGCGTTGAAGAAAAAAAATGTTAAACATTGATTTTGCATCAAAACTTTAATGGGTAGAAGATAAAGCGTAGACAACTTTTTATGTTAAACTGCAAATCAAAACAGTTTCGTTCAATACTTTTTTATATATTTTATAGTTTTAAACAACCATTTATTTTATCAGTTTTTTTTTTGTTTCACAAAAGAATTCTTATATGTTTTTTGGATAAAATATCTAAATCACTTTTGGCATTGCTCTCTATCTGTTCGTTAAGTTTAATCACAATCGGTCCAGCCATTCCGAAGATTTGCCCAGATAGACAGACAGACAAACAGACATAAATTAAAAAGGTTATTCTTGGGGTTATTCAAATAATCCCCTGAGCTTAATAGAAGCAAGTAATTTCGATTGCACAGACAGACACTTTAACTTTATAAGTGTATAGAAGTATAGATTTATTACAGGCTCGGCGGTGAAGGAAAACATCATCGTAAGGAAACCGGCATGTCGGAGGAATAACACATATTGAGGATATATAAAATCCGTCCACAAACACTGAAGTAGCTATCATGCTCTACAGCTAGGTATAATAATCGAAAGATAAAAGCTATCGCTAATTAGTTTTCTTTCAAAACTTTTTATAGGTTTAACAAATAATACTGTTATCGCTTTACTTGGTATTAGAATAAATTAAAAATGAAAATACATATTAGGTGAGACATTTTAATGTAACTATACAAGTTTTATTAAATTTAAAAGGAACAGGTTGTCCAGGTAAGGAATGATGGTGTTGAATGGAGGTGTAATCAGCGCTATTGAGCTGAGTCGTCACCTGCAGAACTCGTTGTTATTGTGAGCTCGCGAGTGAATGACGCCGCGGGGCCGCTCTGCTCGCCCATTCAGTTCTAAAGACCGAATTCAATCCACTCGAATCGGTCGATTTGTTTAACCAGACGGTTACTCATTTGTTAATTGAATAAATACGTGCTTAGCTTAGCTCAAAACATTACATAGTACATAATATCATATATTCATTCATCATCAACTCATAAACAATTCATTCGTGAACTCATATTTACGAGTATAATACAGAAATGAGCTATTCGTGCTATTTACAATATAGGACCAAGGACCTCACTCAGATACCCTCTTTAAATAAATTAATATCTTACTGCATCAAAATTAATTTTAAAAATATTATTTTTGTAAGAAAATATCTTTACACATCGACATAATTAATGATGACATTAACTTTAACATGTGTAATAAATCTAAGCTTGCTGTACCAAAGTACAGGCTTCATAAAACTGGCGGCTCATTTTAGGGTAGATGATTATTTATAACTGTAATATTTATAACAAGATTCCCTGTAATAATACTGATTTGCCTTTAAACAAGTTCAAAGCGCATGCGAAAAGCATTCATTAGAAGAAAGAATATTATAAATTAGACGATTATTTAAAAGATACAAATGCGTGGACATATATTATATTATATACTTTATATGGTTAAATTGTAACTGTTGGTTGGTTTATATAGCCTATTTGTGAGTTTCTTGTCAATTCCTCGCACAAGGTATACAGTATGGACTTGTTGAAGCGATGGCGGAGCTTTCTTGAATCCCAAAAATGCCTTTACAACCCAGTTTTGAATAAAAATATTTTGATTTTGACTCTCTTACGTCAGCTACATCATATAACACAATAACACACTTTATTATACTATAATCCATATATGATTTAGGTATAGCAGATTAATTTTTAACAGTGTATCGTATAGTTCACTAAAAATTTAAAATAATAGTAATTTTTCTTTTCATCTCCGTACCCTCAGACGCTTATATTAAAATAATTGTCGTTGAAAAATAAGTAATGTGTGTGTGTGTTATACAAATTGAAAGGCCCAAAAGTAGGTACGTACTTCATCCGACTACCAGTTGCATTAAATTACGCGCCGGATATAGTCGTATGACCGGAAACACTTGTTTGTACGCTCCGCAGGTACAATCTCAGTAGTTTAATACAAATACAAAGTCTGAGGAGCCCAGCGGGACCCTCCGAACACGTGCAAGCCGTACTAGTCTGAAGTAATCCCCTCTTTGCAATCCGGATTTTATTGCGTCGTTCCTCTACTGCTGAAAATGAGAACGATTTTTGTTGTGCAACAATGAACTCGTTGACCTAAAGATTTAATTTCTAAATAGTTAAAAAAAATCCGTATACAACATGCAATTCTGTTCAACAAATGCCCTGAACACAATTCACGTAGGTACTTTAGCCTCACTTAACTTAAGTTTTAGAAATATTGTATTGTAAATGCCCAACTAAATATGCGTGAGTGTCGTGGAACATTCGGTTGGAACGAAGTTCCTTTCGTAGTATATTATTATTCATAAACATATTATATTATTGATTAACAAATACAAATAAATGAATTACTAGCGTCTATTAAAATAAAGTGTCATTTAAAATAAAATAATATTTCTTTCATGACAAGATAAGAAAAAGTGCGAGGGAGATAGATATTATTCCATCTCGCTTCCTTATAGCCGCCAAGGCCGTTTACACTACGTCAGAAGGGGTCGTGACGGAAAAATCTTACACTTTTTGTCACCTAGCCCCCATCCGCCAAATCCGTATAAATATAAAATTAAAAAAATATAAAATTTTATGCTGAATTGTTGATCTAAATAACAATATAACAACAAATATAAACTTATATCAAATTCCTGTAAATATAAGAACTACGAGTATAATATACTAGTACACTGTAGTGTAAGGTCGCAGTATCGTAATAGATCCTTCCATAACGGGGCTGGAATTCAAGGCCGCAAGATCTGAAAAAAGTTTTAGCATTTGTGTCATATACAAGTGAGCAATTTTCTCACAGAATACCAGCGTAAAATAGCAGCTTAATGCTCCTGTTTTTCGAATGGTGAGTATAGTGAACCGGGGACCCTTTTTACTGGAAACGGGGCCTTCCATCTTAGTCCTCAGGGGAGACAATTCATTTGCATTTTGATTCTTAATCGAGGATAAATGTTGATGTCTATGTGAAACAGCATCCACTTACCATCAGGTAGACTGTGTGCTCACTTGTCACCCTTATTCCTTAAAAAATTATTTTATTATTCCTACCATTCCTTAAAATTGTTCTATACGTGGTAGAGCCATGCTGCAGCTATATTAGTAGTATAGTTGTAGCACGAATGGGTCGGCTCGACTGGGGAAGGACCACGCTCTCACAGAATACCAGCGTAAAATAGCAGCTTAACGCTACTGTGTTTCGTATGGTGAGTGTAGAGAACCGGAGACCCTTTTACTGAAACAGGGCCTTCCATCTTAGTCCTCAGGAGAGACATTTCATCTGCATTTTGATTCTTAATCGAGGATAAATGTTGATGTCTATGTGAAACAGCATCCACTTACCATCAGGTAGACTGTATGCTCGCTTGTCACCCTTATTCCTTAAAAATCTTGTGTATGTGACTTCTTCATATACAATGTATAAATATATGAAAGCCAATGTATTACATAATGATGGACTTAGATTTGGATTTTCATACAGAATTAAGGGTGACAATGGGCACACAGTCAACCAGATGGTAAGTGGATGCTGCGGCCCATAACACCCGGATCTATTTTTAATTAATATCCAATGATGCCACAGTACTGTCTTATAATATATAAAAATCATCTCTACAATCCACACCAAACCGTCACTCCCTAAGGATATAATAATAATCTATAATACGGATAATAATAATGTCCACCAGACCGAACTGCGGTCCAGTCTTGACGGAGACTAGCCATTTGCGCAGGACAGGATTATAGTGCACAAGTGTATATGCAAGCACAGGTGCATTATCTATTCTCTCACTCACATATTCCGATGGGACGGAAATCCAACACGACCGGAGAGAGATCAGGCACAGTATTAACGTACGTACTTTTTAAGGCTCGGCGATGAAATATCGCCAACTTCCGACTCCGGGTTGTTACTGACAGTTTTCTGAAAAACCCAATAACTGATTTTGGCCCGACTCGAGATTCGAAGCCGGGACCTCATGATCAGCAGCCGCGCTTGCGTCCACTAAACCAACGAGGCAGTTAAAACATATATTCTCTCTGAGGATACATATACTCGTATATGTATTCTCGACAGTCACTTACGAGTTTTCCGAGCTTCAGACCCGACAGTTTTGCTTGATAACAGTCGTCTATTTCAAGCTTTTCTAAGGCCCAAACTGTGAAACGATAAGATGATTAGTAACCTTCGACTTCTGAGTGACTTGGACCTTACCATTACCGTTACAGCCTACTAATACGTAATTTTCCACTGTTGAACACAGGCCTCCCCCTTAGATTGCCTCATCGTAGGGCTATTTGCCATAGTTGTCACGCTTGGCAACTAGGTTGGCAATCGCAGTTTTTTATTTTTAGTCGTTATTAGGAAGACGCTGCTGCCCATCTCCTGTTTTGCTTCCCTTTGTCGCCTCTTACGACACCCACAGGATGATACGGGGTAGTGGATATTCTTACACCGCCACTACACGGTATTGAAACCTGTAAGCGATTAATCCGAGGTGTTCGTGCAGATTTTTTTCAGACTCGTGTGAATAATGTTGAGTTGTTTCGATCGATAGCAAGCGAGATATGAGATTGAGTCGCACACTCTCGACTACAGCAGCGACATTTTCGACTGTGCGTATCGTACGAGCACGGGGAGAGTGATTTTCATCCACTAGCATGCTTCTTTCAAATTTTTTGCACAAATCTGCATACAGCAGGCGCTTGCTTGCGTGGATGCTTTCTTTTTCAAAATACGCACTATGGCTAGCATTTACTTTGGTAATAAGTTTTCAATATTGCCCAAAGTTGATCAAGTGTAAATCAATTCATTTTTTCCCACGAAAATAAAATACTAATCTTTTGACAATATTTGGAGCGAAAAAAGTTGTCAGTGACCAAATGAAATAATCTTTTATTTGGTCCACCTTTTAGATATATGAAGATAATAAAAAGATAATATAACTTGAATATGTGTATTTAATCAGTGTCTTAATTCTTTAAACTTCAATAAAATATTAGAGAGGCTGAAGCTATAGTAATCAATGTAAAATTTTGTCTGTTTTAATTTTAGTCGCAATGGTCGCTACACAAATTGATTCATACAATTGAATCTACAAAATATCTGATAATAATTTTAATGTAAAACTTCCAACCGAACATGTTCGAAGTGTTCCAAATAGTTCACGGCGAGAGGTGTAAAGTCTATTAATCAAACAATAGGCATTCTGTGAAACAGTGTGTCAACGAGATGCTTGATAACAATCCGGTAGCAGCGCGTTACAAACGACTCTCAGTGCACGGTGACTCACAGGCAACGAGCATTACGTTTATACATGAATGCTTCTGAATAATTGAAAAAGTTATTTATAAGTTTCCTCTTTAGAAGCGAATCGTGTGCGCGATCGTAGCCGGATGCCGCCACCCTTCGGAGGGCATGCCTTCACAAAGGCATTTAGTCTATTTAAAGACATCCTGCTTAGCGCGGGGACCCGAACTCCTCGCACGTGCGTCAAGTGTCCTGCGCTCGCCGACCTGTCAATTACTGTCACCCTCACCTATCTCAGCGCCAACTACATCTGAACTGATAAGTGTACCAAACGACATTTCTCTTAAATGACGTTGATACTTGCTTTGTATCTCTAGACTGCGTAACAATTTTCCCACAAAATGTTTGTAGCCTTAACTCTACATATCCTCTAACATAATAAAAAATAGGTAATGTAAATAAGTATACTCCTGTCTTTTTATAAAGACACTATTTTAAAATATAGAAAACAAACATTAGCAAAAAATAGTCTTTGTTAGGACGGAAATCTGAATGTTTTTTCTTCATTAGGGTCTAAATTTATTAAGGAGGACATTCAGGTATATTGAAGTCCAAAACAATAGTTATTGTTTATAAAGAGCAGTGCAGTGGAGCGAAGATTATTGCGTTCGCATGAGACAGAAGCGGGCGCGGCCGCCGCCAACCGCGGAAGCTAATGGCTCGTACCTACTTACACTTAAATACTTGTTTCTATATTTCGTATCAATAAGGCAGTATGCAAATTTGCTTACATTACATTAGATTGAAGAAGTGATAATATACGACCACCTAAATCTTATCTATACTAATTGTTAAAATAAAGATAATTTTACGCATATTATTAATAACTAGCGATCCATTCCGGATTAGGCTGGGTAGAATCTATTAATGTGGCGTAATTAATGATTTAAAAGATTTTAAAAACTAAAACTATATATTTTTCGTTTTTTTTTAAATGTCCAAGGTTTTCTGATAAAAAATAACCGAGATCACTCCTGGCATAGATCTCTATTACTACTACTAAGTTTAATTACAATCGGTTCAGCCATTCCGAAAAAAATGTTAAGTGGTTGTTCACGATGGCAAGTAAATAACCGCAGCACAACAATTATAGTTATTTCTATATTACAGAGAGATATGTATACTTTATTTATATGTGTAGATAAAATATTATAGTTTAAAAACAACACGCATTGACTGATACACGCATGAGCTGTGATGATTCTTTTTAGAATACCTATTTAGAATAAGTTACGTCGTAACATTATTTAGTCTGTGGAATAAGGCAGTAGTCATCATTTATTGTATTGTCATCGGTTCCCAGTGCAAAATTTTAGAAAATTCAGAAGCTGAATGTGGGTGAAAATTGAATTGTAAAATTTCATTACATTCATCAAACATAGTTACATACAGGTCAAGCAAATATAAACAGTGTGATTAAAGCCTCGTCCATTGTAGATTACGGCAAATTCTAGCCGTAATCGCCACGCTTGGCAGGCAGACTGGCGATTATAATACTAAACGTCTCATCTCCAAAGCTGCCGCTCGACACTGATCGAACTATTTTACATTACTGACATAAGCAAGATTTTAAAATGCCATGGCTTCTCATTGCCATTAGATATGTTTCGTCATCTAAGGGAATGTACGAGTATGTTGTGATGGATTATTCTTAAGGCTTAATCTCATAAAATGAAAATATTTAATATTTGGTAAGTTAATTTATGAATTCAAGATCTAAAACAAATATGTACATTTTAAATAAGTTTACTAAAATCAAACAGCCTTGAGAAACGATTAAACAAAAAATCAAGTCCACGATAACATAAAATTTAAAATTAAATAAATAAGGACTCTATAAAATTCTAACCTCATTTAAGAATAAGAACGATGCTTTAATTTGTACTTACTAAAGATTAAACAATTTTATACTAATACACATATGGCATACAATTAGCAGCCGAGAGGTGGTTCTGTGACCTACGCAAAGCCCAATTTCGACGCCGATTTCCGTCTCGCGTAACGTCCCCTCACCTGCCCGTCGGTTTCCCAAGGCACATCGCTCACACAGTCCTCTTTTACAGCGCCTCTCACGTATAACGACATTCCACCGGTGACAACCCTCCCATTCGTCAAACGGAGCAATGACCTCAATGAGCACGCTCCCCTCATGAATTTCAAAAATATCGGAACCACATGTTCCTGACCTTCCTTTATGTTTTCTGAACGTATCGACAAATAGCGTTCGCTTCCTATTTAAGGTTCTGACGTATTGTGTTTAGAATAATGAAACATCATAATTTATTGCAAAGATCAACGTAAATTTAATTTTAAACTTTTAAATATATCTACGATATAACTATTTTTAAATTTAATATTAATGTCGTCCAAACCGAATTTCGGTCAAGGCGCAATCACTGGAGACTACAACGGATCTTCGAAGGACAAGGTTAATAGGGTACACTCGTACACTAATCGTCTGTCTCGATAATCTAGTGGTCGTAAACGTGATCTTTCACCTCGGAAAGCACGTAAAGCCATCGGTCCTGCGCCTGATCTCCCTCCAGTGGTGTCGGATTGCCGTCTCATCTAACTATGAGAGTGAGTAAATAGAGAAAACATTGTTAAATATGATATATGTGTACTACAAACGATAGGTATCTACTGAAAGTACATACCATGTTGTTTACCTATAGTGAAAAACTTTGTAAACAAACATTAAGTTGCAGCAGATCATTAGGTCTAGCCGAGGTAATATTTTAACTATATTTCCTTCGTAATTAGCTAGTGATTATTGGCAGTTTAATGTGTTTTTAACCAAATTAAGACACAATTTGGTGAGAGTGCCATCAATAGCGGTAATAACAGCAAACGTTAGTAAACCAATTTTTTATTAAGTAAATAATTTATTTAGCATAAGTTTTATTCTTTAAATGGATTATTATTGTATATAAAAACCAAGCACGTTCGTTCCTAAGAGAGTCAAGTGATAAAAGATCTGAAGAGAGTCACAAATAATCGAGGTTGATCTAATTATTTAACAGACCGACGAAGCATCGATAAGTTATTCGATTCTCAGAATTCGCTGACATTGTTTCCGGCAATGATTACGTAAGTAAATCAATCGAGTTCAAATATCGCACAGGCCATCTCATTTTCTAGTCGAGACACTTGCATAATTGGACCGATTTGCACAGAGTGGCCGCGTTAGCCATCGGGTTAGGATAGTAAGTCATTGCGCAAACTAACAATAATCGATGTTTTGCCGATGAAACAGTGAAATCAATGTTTCGCCGCTGAGTTACCGCATCACTTGTTCCATATTAATGGATAGATTGAGCCCTCGTAATGAGATCTCTTCCATTAATGCGATTTCATCATTACTTATGCAACTGGAAAGTTTTAAACAAAATAACACTTTATACTACAATCAAATAATTGTCGAACAACTCGACAAATTATGTAAGATATCGCATCTTTAGGCTTCGATCGTTAAAATACATTTCTGGACTCAATAACACACTAGAGTGATAGATGCTGCAGACTCGAACACTAGCACAGATTTTGAATTTACGGTCTACCTGGTGGTAAGTGGCTACTGCACTCCATGGACATCTGCAGCTAACTTCACACAAAGAAGGCTACAGATGCGGACTTAGAAGGAATGCTTCACAGCGTTTAATTATACTGGCTCTTTTCACCCTCCAGCCCGGAACACAACAGCGCAAGCACTGCTATTTGGTGGCATTAATAGGGAGAGGTAGGACGGGTAGAAAAGGACTCTTACCACCGAGTAAATAAATAAGCAAATAAGAGTGATAAACGAGCACGATATTCTCCAAATGAAAAGATAATGCTTTACCACATAAACACCAATAAACAGCCGTGGTAGCTCAGATGGTTAGCGCAGAGCCGTGGTGGCTCAGATGGTTAGCGCTCGCTGTAAGTTACACAGTACGCGAGCAACCCAGGTTCGATCCCTGCCGGCACCAATGAAATTGTTAATTGCAATTTTAAGTGCTGATTTACCACGTGCTCGGCAGTGAAGGAAAACATCGTGAGGAAACCTGCATGTCTGAGAAATCAAATATTTCGAAGACATGTGAAGTTCGCCAACACGCATTGGGGCATCGCGGCGGACATTTCCTTGCCCTAAGACCCTCTCAGAAATGAGAGGAGGCCTGTGCCCCCAGCAGTGAGACGTATATAGGCTGTAACTTTTACATAAACACCTATATTTATTCTCGTTTAAGAATAATAGGAAGGGTCCCGTACCATCGTACAAGATGTAGGTAAAAAACACGTTTCTAGTAGGGGAGCCCCCTTTAATTTTAATTTATTTTATTTTTAATAAATACACATTCTGTGAAAATTTCAATTGTCTACCTATTACGGATCATATACAGGCCCTGACAGACAAATGGAAAAGTAATAGGGTCCCGTTGGTTACCCTTCGGGTACGGAACCCTAAAAACGCAGATGAGGACTAAGATGGAATGCGCTCACAGTAAAAATTATTTGCGGTACTTGTTAATTACTATCGATAGGTAAGTTGTTTACGATCCCTGGACCTGTAAATAGCTTTCGATATGTGAAACTTTGGAATTCTTTACTTGGTCAGTCTTTCCAGACCTCTACAACTTGGGTCTCTTCATGGCACAAGTGAATAGGCGCTTTCAAGAAAAAGAAAATGCAGATGCGTTGTCACCCCTGAGGACTAAGATGGAATGCCTCGTTTCCAGTAAAAAGGGTATCCAGTTCTTTACACTTACCATACGACACACAGCAGCATATAGCTGCCATTTTACGCTGGTATTCTGTGAGAGCGCCCTGCCCCGGTTGAGCCGACCCATTTGCGCTGCATCCACGTATAATTACCAGCACTTAAATTATATTTGAGCCATAAAGTTAAAATTGAAGTAAATACTGGGAACAGGCATTGTCTCATTTCTGAGATGATTATATAGTAGTCAGTAGGTACGTCGCGCTGCTCAAGTGTGTGTAAGCATACTTCACAAATTTAAGGAGCGAACACGAGTTTCTAAGATACTACAAAATTTCCGGCCATCCCCTGATCTACCACGGCTCTAACGATCACTATATGTTAAGCGGTAAAGAAAAACTGATTGTGGTAACCTACATGTCTGAGAAATAAAAAGGAGGAGGAGGAGGACAGGATGCATGTCGGAGAGTGTGCGCAGGAATTGCATAATTTAATTCCTTCCTCTCCCTTCCACCATCGGACAACCAGACGTTCGGCCAGTCTCCACCCTTTCGTTATTTACTTACCACGTATTCGACCCAACCGTTTTGCTACACCGTTCGTCATGCGTACAGCAAAGGAGTGGAATTAGCTGCCAGCATCTGTCTTTCCATCCGATTACAATGTGGGTGTCTCCAAGGCAAGAATGAATGGGCTTTTTAAGTCAGTGCGATTCACCATCTTAGGCTACATTACCACTTACCATCAGGTGGGATTGTAGCTAAGCGCTGGCTTAGAATAATATAAAAAAGACCTTTGCCAAGTAGATAGACTATAGAAAAAATTTGGTACTGTTAGAGTTTAATAAAAAATCTCAATGGTATATTGCTGCAATTATTGTGGGGTATTTGATCCTTACCCGTACTACACGGTCGATGTCGCGTTGATTTAATTAAACTGCACAGGTCGGCTCGGTAACGGGCTTGTTCTGGCATGCCGCAGCCGCACAATCATAATTTCCCGCCGGTTGGCGGCGACACGCACATGCAAAGCTCAGCTATCCGCATGTCATATTCAATCACATCAGTACGCCACTGGCCGCTTGTTCCTAATACGCGATTAGGAGTAATTAGATCAATACCCAGACAAGGTAATTAATTTTCTATACAAACAAGTTCAAAATGAAAGGGTAATTATTTTATAGTTCATTTGCTTAGTTAATATCTTGCCTCATCGATTCTACACGTTCAATGAATAGTTAGGTACTTGCAAATGTGGATTTAGAAATAGGTTCGATATTACAACAATTATTTACTTTATGTCCTTTTAAAGTCCAATTTGGTTTGATTATAGGTATGTATTTAGAGGTCATAAGACCTTGGCGTTATTAAAGAAACCTTTTCACGACTTATGTTTACATATTTTTTATAAGCTATTTACATAATATATGCTAATACTAATTCGTTTTGCAACTGACAATACGCTTAATCAATAAAAATATTTTACTAATTTTATAAAAACGATAACCTAGGAAAGCTATGTCAAATTAAACATTCATATCTCTTATACGGATTCAGTGAGATAAGTGTGCAATGTCGTGTGAAGATCGAGAGCACTTCGTGATCATTGCTCGTTATCCCTTAACAAACAAACATAACAATTGCAAAATAATTTGCGCAAAATCTATTGCCTGTGTGTTTTGGACGTGATGTGTGGTGCGGTGCGTGGTCGGGTACCTGCGGCGTGCAATGTGGATCATGCAATAGAGCGGCCCACCCAGCGCGGCTCCTCCAACAAAGGCACGGCGACCGTGAACGCATTCACGCAATCTGTAAGCAACTCTTATAACTTAGCTGTATTCCCTGTCCGTACACTAGTGCGCCACTAACTTAACTCTATTTACACGGACATCATACCCGTTGCTCTTTCTACATTCACGAACGTCCACCATAATATAACACTATAACTTAAAGACGCCGAGATAACAAAATAAAGCTCTTATAATCGCTACACGCAAGGCAGTTACACATAAGGAATTTATGTGATAGCTGCCGGTATAGGATCCATAAACATGGAGCAGCTAATTCAACAGTGCCTCAATTAGAACGCTGTGAAGCATGTGCATCAATATAATGAAGTGAATTACATATTTTAAGCGTTAAAAACTCTCACTATAGATTATTTTATCATATCATCATTTAAACAAAGTATGTATTGAACAAACGATGTTTTGTTTATACACATTTAAATTGTTATTTTATTAGTAATAAAGTAGAGTTACAATCTATACATACACTCTTACTTACTCTTTCCTGAAGGGGATTTTAGTAGTATTTCATATTTTACATTTTGTTGTTTGTTAATTTTTGTTTGTCTTTACGAGTATAACTTGGTATATTTTTTGTATTCTAAAAACGATCACAATTACAATACAATGAAGTGTTAAAATGTTTACAGAATTCTCAAAAAAACATTTTGTTTAATTCTGGTAGCCTATCGATAATTTCATTATTATTAGTACAAAGTTAAGGGTATGAATCAACAATAATATATACAACTCAGTTGTAAACTTAACAATTTTGAATTGTTACATCGAAGCAACATGGCGCTTTGTCTGAGAAATAAACTAGACAAAGATAATTTCTGTTGCCTTTATAGCCAACCGGTATCATGAGTCAGACGTGATTGTTTAATTCAGTCCTACTAAACGTGTCGCGGCGCAGGCGCCCAGTCACAACAAGTCATTTTGTTTCTAGTTTCATCAAATTAATTTGTGTATTCTTTCATAGAAGAGGAGGTAAGCGAGCATACGACTCACCTGATTGTAAGTGATCACCATCACCTATAAACATCTGCAACACAACCAATCGTGCATGGCAAAATATTCCTTGTGAAACGGTAGCGAACTACCTACCGAAGATCAAGATGATGTAGATTGTCGAATTCCGTGGCGGTGTAAGATGGTGGAATTTAGCAGCTGCAATAAATCCAAATAACTCCTCTAAGCACTCCCCGTGCTAAATGCGATAGAAGATGGACAGAGAGGAATCTATGATCATGACGTCTCTTCGCAAAGCTAGTGGATCTAGCCGTTCGGAAAGAACTTGTTCGTCAACGATTCGAGCCGCTCTCTGTTGAATGCGGTCAAGTGGAAATTATGTTAATTATTATTCATGACATTATGATAATTTTAATAATTTCCGAAAAAGTTAACTCTTTGTCATTATTCAGTCTAGGTCTGGTAGGAAACTCAATAGATTTACTGGTATAACTACCGAAGGGCCTATGACGCATTTTCTTTTCCAGATTATCTGGATGGCTGATGGTGTCATATTTATTTCATTGTTGTTGAATATTCTATATAAGTATAAAGTCAATAGTAAAGAAGTATCATAGATTTGTCCTAGCTTTCGGAATTGAAATAATAATTTTGCATTAATAATGAGGTAAAATAAAAATTTTGCATTTCGTATAATAACCGTATGTTTTTATAATTTCAAGCATTACTCGTACATTACAAGTAAATAGTAATTGAAAACCGTGGAATTCAAAGGGAGCGACCACACGTCACCTAAACTAGTAGATAATCGCAGCGGCATGTACCTGTTGCGTTGCGCGCTCCTTTCATGGAATATTCTTCTTGTTATAGAGAGCACACGACACAATGCGGGTTTATCTGGACGCATTATGAGGAGCATCTCCGCTCCCTGATCGCGCGATAATACTCGTCGTTGAGGAACAAAAGTGTATGCCGAGGCGCGTATCACGACGCGGCGCGGTTGAGGCGCGGGCGCGGGCGGCCCACGTAAGGTGATCTCGAACCACGCTGACCTTTGTGCTCTACAGGCAACCGCTGTCGATCGCCTTTGTCTCGAAGCCCGCTTGTCACCGTCCTCTCAAGTAGGAACTTTGTTGTCTTTCTCCAAAAGAAAGTGGGTAGAGATATCGACGTAAGCATTGTTCCGTATTCGAGTTAATTCAATATAATGCTGCTGTCTATCGAAAGCAATTTTTGTTTAGCATTAGAATGGGCATTGTACTCAGCTCTGAACGTTTAACGTCAAGCAGGTGTGTCTTCAGAGGATTTTTCTTTCTTTAGGTTGCGGTACATTTTGAAGGCAAAAGGTCAGTATTTTTTACAATGGTATTGTTTAAAGATAAATAAAAACAAATTTACTTGTAAATGTAAAATATTTTTTGATGTCCTTATTTCTTTATTATTTTTATTGCATATTATATTTAAAAGCATTGCTTTGAATATAAATTTACACACATACTATTAACACGACTATAGTATAGAGATTGGTTTCTTGATGTCAATTGTATGGAAGTTGGGTGTGTTATTGTGAATAATAAAACCATAAAATTCCTTGGTAGATTATCATACATTTGGTCACCCGTTTCAAATGAGCGATAAAGAGCGGAGATGTGTCATCGAAAATCACTATAGAGAGCGACATGTTTGTCAAATGTAAGACTATGAGGCCGTGAGATCGACGCCGTAATTCGTGAACATGCATCCAAATAAAGGCTTATTAACTTTATTCATATGCTTATGAGCCGAGGCTTTACAATCTATGATCATATCAATACATTTATACATATAATATGTACGTATATGGTTATAAAAGAATAACATTCTACTCTGTTCAAATAAGTGAAGTTATTATAATCATTTTGGCTCAATTATATTTCCTTTAATTTAATTTTTTTTTATGTGTTATTAATATGTATATACAATATTAAAAAACTATAATTAAAAAAACTAATACAGTCCTACTCCACGTGGTATCGTGCCAAGAACGCTGGCTGCGTTTCCTCACTGAATGGCTATACTTAGCCTTTCAGCGAGAAAAGAACCAGCCCTCTTATTATATTATAATTTAAAATCCACGAACAAATTCTTGAACTCCACTAAGTAACATTCATGGCAAAGTTAAAAATCTGCTATTATCGCAAAATTCGTTGTTTGATTATTTCGTATTCCTCTGCTTATCTTCAATATGGTAAATTTACGATAATTACATAAGATATTTCATGATTAGAAAATAAAACCAAATTATTCACAGTAAATATGCAAATATTGCATCATTAGGTACTTTCATAAATATTATAAAAGCCTGCCATTTTGTGATACAGATGTGGATTGTTTACCAGTACGGTATTATTGCGAAATTACAAATTATTCAGTGCTCTAAAAATTATATCCTACTTTATCGCTCTTATTGAATTAGCCTTTTTTTTACCACGCTTTTATTAGTTTCACGTGTATCTATCTATCTATCTATGTATGGGAATCTTTTAATGTAATTTTCACCAACTTTTAAACGGCCGATTGACTTAAAATTTGCACCCGTATCAAGGACCGATGTTAAAATTTAAAGTTAAAGTTACAGCCTATGCCCATACAGGCCTATGCCCAGCAGAGGGACGTATATCCCACTGCTGGGCAT
Source organism: Parnassius orleans (assembly GCA_029286625.1). Classification (NCBI taxonomy): domain Eukaryota; kingdom Metazoa; phylum Arthropoda; class Insecta; order Lepidoptera; family Papilionidae; genus Parnassius; species Parnassius orleans. Next base: position 1,696,001 of record JAGSMP010000101.1, on the reverse strand, counting down.
AGGCCTCCTCTCATTTCTGAGAGGGTTTTAGGGCAAGGAAATGTCCGCCGCGCTGTCCCAATGCGTGTTGGCGAACTTCACATGTCTTCGAAATATATTTTTTTTATTATTTCTCAGACATGCAGGTTTCCTCACGATGTTTTCCTTCGCCGCCGAGCACGTGGTAAATTAGCACTTAAAATTGCAATTAACATTTTCATTGGTGCCGGCGGGGATCGAACCCGGGTTGCTCGCGTACTGTGAATTTACAGCGAGCGCTAACCATCTGAGCTACCACGGCTCTCAAGGAACGATGACACTACAATAATTTAATAAATTTATCCTAGTATCTGATCAGGATCACTAGGATAAAATAAAATAATTATCAGGATCACGACAACTCATGATCAATGCTTGTTGATTAAGTTTTTTTTAATCTTATATTATTATATAATAGGCATCATTAATAAGACAGTATTATTAAACATTTCATGTTATATAGTATAGTACCTATAATGACATAATTTCAAAATCGCTTATATGGAATAATATAAAAATTATACCTTTGAAAAGCGTTTTTTCAAGGTGACGAACAGGTGGTGGAATGACCATCTCCAAAATTATTCCAGAAGCGAAAAATTTGGTACTGATATTGCCAGTTTATCAGCCAATCGCGATGATCCTGCAAGCAAATCTAACTTGTCAGAGGTTAAGCCCTGCAACTGACTGATTACAGTTTGATGATGAATATGATAATGATGATGCGACTTAAACTAAACTTTTTCTGTATAAACACGTCAATAACGAAAAAAATTACATACCATAGATAAGTCTAAAGGGGATAAAAAGACCTTAATGATATCTCTCTGTTTAATTAATGGTTATGTACTAAAAACAGGTATTTACAAAGTAAAAACACAGATGACGCTGAATAGTCACTAACTACCGAGACAGGTCGGGACTCGGAACAGACAGATGGCCCAATTTCGCTCGTGTCACCTAGTTCATCCTTCCCGTTAACGATTAATAACGAAATGAGAGAAACGGTCAGCTGGCGCACTTTTTGTGTGTATCTGTTGTCCGGCAGCTTGGATACTTTTGCTGACTTCCATATGTCACTCGGTCTACGAGTATAAGGTGCGATTGACCAATAAGCTTAAAACGTTTTATTCTTTTATTAAATTCACAAAAACTGTTAATGAATATTGTAAGAAATTACAATGTATAGCTACAGGAAAAGGCTTTAATCCCACTTCTGATGTAAGAAATTATTCCAAAAATATTTAAATAAAAGCAACAGTACTTGGTAACAAATCCTGCTTACTATCAGGACCCCAATTACATGATAACACCAAAGTATGCAGACCAACAGCATCACTACCCATCTCAATGTAACACAGGGCAGCCTCTCAGCAACATTACCTTCCTTGCTTACACTAGTAGAATACCCCAACGGGCATAGTAACGACAGTGGGACTCTTAGAATTACAGACTGCTCTCTCTTAGTCGCCTGTGCGATACTTTATACTGCTAAAACAAGTGGGAGATTGCCATTCTACCTTCATTTGTTCGTATTTCCTTTTATTTATTTACCCTCATTCCCTACACGGCCTCTCCTGACAGGAGACCGTCCTCGGGCTCCCTTTAGCTTTGAATATCCGTCTCCATCAACGGCATGGGTTTCAGGCACCGCGTCGTTCACAGGCGACGTACTTGGCAATGGCTCTACGTTAGCACAATGTATCGTCTGAGTAAGTCATAGGCACTACGTTAACATAACTTAACACAAGTGGTAAATTAAAAATTTTGTACAACAGACTTCAATATAAATAAAATTAAAATTCAATTATTAATAAACACGCATTATTAAGAATAACTCAAAACCTACTAGGCAGATCTTGATCACATTTATATAAGACCACATTATAAGCAACAGCTTTCAAACAAAAAAAAAGAATTATCAAAATCGGCTCACCTAGAAAAAAGTTCCGAGGTAACACACAAAAAAACACAGTCGAATTGAGAACCATCGAAGATTAAATCACATGTACGACGCGACGTTAGCATAGGTAACTTAACAAAATAATAACTTGTTAAGTCATAGGCACGACGTTATCATAACTTAAGCTAGACGCGACAGAGCCACAACGTTAGCTTGTCCGCCTTCTACTCTTGAGAAAGAGGCACAACGTTAGCGTATCTCAATATTACTCTTTCAGAAAGAAAGCACTACGTTAGCTGTTTCTGACACATGTGTAACTACTCACCCTCAAAGTAAGCATGGGGCTAGCACACACCTCGTGTGGAGGCTAAAGTAACGTTACTGGCTTAATGTAACTTTCCCGTTTTGGCCCTTTCTGACCATGAAACGATAAACTCTTGTTTTCAAATCTTTACCAATTGTTATTCAACAGCACACAATGAGTGAGCTCTTGAATACATTTCATACAGACTAAACTTTTACAGAATTGAAAACATCGTCCAAATCAGATTTTAGTATACAACGCTTCCTACTAGAGTTTAACGCACGTCTTAGATAACACAATTTTTTCTGAGGAACACTGCGCACACAGCACAGATCGTACTATACACTGAAGATATAGGCCCCTCAACTAAACGCGCTCCAGCGAGCGGTTCCGCTGCGTTTGCGCCAGCGAGCTGTCTCACTGCATTCGCGCCAGCGAGCTGTCGCGCCGCACCAGCGCCAGCAAGCCGCTGCGCCGCACCAGTGCCACCGAGCTGTCCAGACTTCAACATTGTAGGCATAGGCACCAGTTTGCATACCTCACAATGGCTGTTGACATAGGCACAAAGTTTGCGTTAATTAGTACCTGAAATCTTTTTCATATTGGATTTTTAATGTAAAAGCAAAAGACATGGAAACAACTACGTCAGATGCACAAGCGTGCACTAAAGTACATCCGAAACAGGTCTCGCAAAATAGGTATCCAAAGTAATTTAAGATTGAATCAGATGTAAAACGTTTCAGGTGCATGAAACAAATAAATAATCTGCTTTGCAAAATTAAAAATTAAAAGAAATGAAGATAAATGTATTGCGAACTATAGAATTCGGGACTTCCAAAGTTCACCACACATTCTCATAAGAAATGGCAACTGTGTGACATGGCACTCACAAACCATTGCACACATTGCAAAAACGGCACTATGTGTAGAGACTGATCCCACCACATATTTCAAAGGGAAGGAGGCAACTGCGCAAGATCTACGCATTGCAAAAGGCAACTGCATGCAGAAGCGTAGGCCTCTACACACATTGCATATATAAAAAGTAACTGTATGAAAATATCACACATTGCAAAAATAAAAAACATATAAATTGCAAAAATAAAAGACATCACACAAATTGCAATCGTCATCATGTCGTCTGTCAGATAGGTATCCGCGTGACATGGCTGGAAATGTATGTGAAAAGCTGAGCAAGCATCAGACCTCCATTTGCCGCACCAAAGCACCATGTGATCGGCGGTCGCTTGAGCCGTCCTGCCATTAGATCCACCTAGAAGTCGCAGGCTGTAGCGATGCAGCCTCTATTTTACCAGGGCTCTGCCCCACCGTAACATGTCCAATTAGCCGTCACGACACCTTCCTCATTGATCATTTTTGTAGCAACGTCTACGAACCTCTCTGACATCAAACCCCAATTTTATCGATTACATAATATTTGGAGTAAACTGTAACACTTATCAACACATTAGAATACAAAAAAGGCTACTTATGTTTTTCAATTCATCCGGAGTGTGGTGCCACTCACGCTCCCCTCGCGGTTGCTTTCTGCAGGCTGCCGCCGTGTTTGGCATTACAGGTTGGCGGATTGGGACGGAATACGGTCTTTCTTTGCATCCTACCCATGGGGGCGGGTTTGCTTCTCGCCGGATGATCCCAGCGCTGTTGCTGACTCTGTCACTGATGTGGTGCTACAGGGAATGGAACTAATTATTCCATCATCTGTGGTACCCATCGGAGGCAGATCTCAGCCTGGTTTGGTCGCTCCTGTAAGACTGCATTACGCATTAAGCAGGAGTGTTATCACGCCTGGGCTGAGGCTTCGGCAGCTCGGGACGTAAGCACCAGCATGCTTAAAAGAAGTATAACTTCGCCTCCAGGTCCTTCAAAAGAGTTATTACCAATACAAAGATGAGCACATTGGCAGAATTGGCGAGAAATTAGTTCGCCTTCCTTCGGGAACCCGTGCATTCTGGTCTCTCGCCAAGGCTGTTCAAGGGAATTTCTGTAAGCCATCACTACCATCTCTGCACAGGGAGGACGACTCACTGCACCAGACCGCAAAAGAGAAAGTCGACCTTTTAGGCTCCCTTTTTACGTCCAATTCGACTCTCGATGACGGGGGGAACACACCGCTGACCATCCCGCAGCGTGCGTGCTCTATGCCTGATGTGCGATTCACACAGTGTTCAGTACGCAAAGCACTCCTCTCCCTGGACATCCACAAGTCGAGTGGACCTGACGGAATCCCGCCAATTGTGCTGAGGACGTGCGCTCCAGAGTTGGCGCCGGTTCTAACGCGTCTTTTCCGGTACTCCTACTCCCTAGGCGTAGTCCCGAAATCATGGAAGACAGCTTTCGTGCACCCGATCCCTAAAAAAGGTAACCGCTCTGATCCGTCCAACTACAGGCCTATCGCCATCACCTCCTAGTTCTCGAAAATAATGGAGTCCATTATTAACTGCCACCTCATCCGGTACCTTGAGGAGCACCAGCTGATTAGTGACCGCCTGTACGGTTTCCGTCGGGGTTGCTCAGCTGGTGATCTTCTTGTTTAACTAACACATGGATCGAGAGCAGGCGATCGAGTCCAAGGTTGCTATTAAGGTTGCTATGTCCAAACTAACGGCCAATGCCTCCCATTGGCCGTTAGTTTGGACATAGCGAAGGCCTTCGATCGGGTCTGGCACAAAGCACTTCTTTCGAAGCTTTGTCCCTATGGGCTTCCCGAGAAATTGTGCAATTGGATCACCAGTTTTCTGGCTGATCGGAGCATCAAGGTCGTAGTAGACGATGCATGCTCCGATTACAAGCCTATTAACGCTGGTGGTGCTGCGTGCTATCACCAACGCTGTTTCTTCTGCATATCAATGATATGTTGCGAAGCGGTAACATTCATTGTTATGCGGATGACAGCACTATTGATGCTCTATACACCGGCCGTGCCAATATTTCTCGGGAAAACTTCGCCGAGTACCGGAACAAACTTGTGTCTGAAGTCGAGTCTTTGCTGAACAAAGTCTTGGATTGGGGGCGACTAAATATAGTCCAGTTTAATTCTCAGAAGACACAAGTTTGCGCGTTTACCGCTAAAAAGAACCCCTTTGTAGTATCTCCTTAGTTTCAGGGCACTCCCCTTGTTGCCTCAGCCAGTATCGCAAAACCTCGGCGCAGTGGCGAAGCTAGGGCTCCAAACTAGGGCAAGCCCAAGATATGGTTTTGTTGTTTTTAGCAGTTTTATAAAAATACACCAATCTTGATCTGTCTCCACTCTTCAGTTTCATATTCAGTGCTGTCGAGGACGTGTTTAACAAAGCACACAGAAGGCATACTACTGCTAGATAGATTGTATGACATATCAGCAATTGCATACCTTCAGTGGCTTTGAAAAAAGCCGTTTGAGTTCGCTTGAGAGAAAGAAAAAGATATTTACATACAATACAATACATGAACAAAAGAAACGCATGAACAAAGTACAAACAATGTACAAAATTAAAACAACAAATTATTTATATTATAAATCGAATCGTCTCTCTTTCTTAAGGAAAGATTTAATTACGTACGCGTAAAATGTTGGTGAACGTTATAATTGTACCAATAATTGTTTTTCAATTGCGACAATTGATAAGTCTGAAAGACGCTCTTGACCTTGTGTATTTCTCAAATAAGTATGAATGCGCTTCAGAGATGAGAAAGCACGTTCCGCGGAGGAACTTGTGGCTGGAATAGTTACGACAAGATAAGCTAACTTTAAAAGCTGGGGAAAGGCCTCTTCAAGACTATTTTCGTTTATAAAGTCAATGAGTTCGAAAACATTGCGGTCTTTTAATTCAGGTGAGGAATACAATGAAATCAATTGGTTTTTCAATGTTTGTTTATCAAAATGGTTTGCGTAATTTTCAAATAATGAATCTAATGCCTCTAAAGGAAAATCTGAACGATATTTTTCGAATAGTTTGTTGTTGAACAATTGGAAAAATTTTAATTTGAAAATTTCAGAATATCGGCCATTAATTTCTGAAGATATGTTATCAATTATTTCAACAAAAAGTCGTTTGTATTCTGTCTGAGCACAGCGCACATTGCGTCTCAAACGAGGAGCAGAGTTATTTTGCAATGTGTTTTCATAAATGTGATCAAAATCTGACTGAAATTCAGAACGTAACCATGTCTGAAACTCCTATATTTTATTACTGCAATAGCCGACATCAACTTGTGATTTTTGTAAAATATTTAAATTGCCGTTTGTGGGTTTTACTCGTTTGAGAAATACACAGATCAGGCGTTGGTTTCGGCGTGAATATGAGCTGTTTTTCTCAACAAAGCTTAAAGACTTTACCTTTTCCTCGCCGATTAGCACTTTAACACACTTCAATTCATCACAAGGAACACTAGTATTCTCCATGTTCACTAAAAATCTTTAAAAAAGTATAAATTTTCAACTCAATATTGCGAGTTTCATTCGCTCAAGTAAACACACACAGTAAACATTGAAATGTGAAGTGCACTGCAAATGTATCGCCCGACGCCCCCACTCTCGACTAACTTCACACTAAAAGTCTGGCTTCTGCGTTCTATATTAATTGCTATATACACAATCGTAGTTATATTTCGTTATAGAACATTTCGCCATAGGTTAGAAAGGGAGCGATCGTCTTTTCGAAAACCCGGTAAAAAGCCCACGCGTGCGAGAGAGACGACTAATCGACAGCAATATCGCACAATTTTGCCGCGTGTTGACGTTCGAGGTCACGACCTGTGTATATTGTATAACAGAGGAGCGTGCGAAATTTGAAATAGTTTGAAACAGTTTACGAGTTATTTTATTAGTTGATATTATTGATTGAGCAGTTTGATAGCATAAGCCTGGCTTCTCGGCTTCTATGGAGGCTTCGCTACCGCCTCGGCGTCGACATATCGAGTGACGTGCAGTTTCGTGGTCACTTGGAAGAGAAGGCCAAATTGGCCTCTAAAAAGCTTGGTGTGCTCAGCAGAGCGGGACAGTATTTCATGACGGCACACCGCCTGCAACTTTACAAGGCGCAGGTTTGGCCTCACATGGAATACTGTTCCCATCTCTAGGCTGGGGCTCCCCAGTGCCAGCTCCTTCGACTTGACTGCATCCAGCGCAGAGCGGCTCGAATCGTCGACGACCGAATCCTTTCCGATCGGCTCGATTCACTGGCGCTGCGAAGAGATGTTGCATCCCTTTGCATTTTCTTTCGCCACGGGGAGTGCTCTGAGGAATTGTTCGGATTAATCCCAGCCGCCAAATTTCACGAACGCACATCGTGACAATACTTCCGATACCATCCACATCATCTGGATGATTGGCGGTCCACCACTGTACGTTTCATTAGGAGTTTTCTTCCGCGTACGACCTCTCTATGAAATAGTTTACCACCGGCGATTTTGCCGGACCGATACGACTTAGGGACCTTCAAGAAAAGAGCTTACTCCTTTTTAAAAGGTTGGCAACGCACCTGCTATTCGCCTGGTGTTGCAGTTGTTCATGTGCGGCGGTAGTCACTTACCATCAAGTGAGCCGTATGCTGGTTTGCCCCCTCTCCTATTAAAAAAAAAATTCAAATGCCGACTGTGATTTATTTTTTTACTCTATCAGTGCCTATTTGTGGTATTACTGGTATTACTAGCCCAATATGTGTGATAAAACATCGCATAGCTTCTTTGATATCAAGGTGACCTTGAACAAAACTTTTTTATATGATAAGAGGTCTGCTGACTTTTGAATCAAACAGTGGTTACGTGTTATCTCCCATTTGGGTACTATTCCCCACCTGATTACGATTTCCGAGTTGTTCTGCGAGTATAAGTCAGCAGATGGGAATGAGATTTTTTTTTAGAATATGGGTGACAGAGGAACACGCAGTCCACCTGATGGTAAGTGGATGCTGTGGCTCATAGACATCTAGATCCATCTTCAATTCACCTCGCGGACAAAGATACAATGCCTCATTTCCAGTAATAAGGGTCTCCGATTCTCTATACGTTACACAGCAGTATTATGCTGCTATTTACACTGGTATAATGTGAAAGTGTGGTCCTTCCCCGTTCAAGCCGACCCATTTGTGCTACAATCATAATATAGCTGTAGCGTGACTCTACCACGTATAAAAGAGATGCAGTTTTAGTTTTGGCGGCACGTCTTTTTCTCTTTTACGGATTCGTCAACCTCGACGAGAGAAAAACAGGTGAAAACAAAAGAAAAACGCAGGTGCGCGGATGCTATAAAATCAATGGAGTATTTTATCACCTTTGCTGATGCAGCCCATCGATGGCAAAGTTCGCCCGTGTTTTAACGCCTAATGCATCCACGCTGAAAAGCGCAAGCATTTGGCGTATCTATCCTATGTTGATACTTGATGCCGTAAAGCACCAGATATCAGCTCTAGGGATTTAACCAGGCCAACTCCTACGTTTTTGAAAGCCAGTTTCTGCCGCATTAAACATGTTAGCCAAAATCTGTTTACCAAGCCTAATTTTTATATCAAAATTGACCTTGGACATCTTGTTGCTGTTTCTGCTAGTCACAGCTCAAACACAAACAAGCAAAAAAGTTAATGCGACTGATAGCAAAACTTTCCACGTTGATCGAGTACATCGTCAATATTTACCTAAAACATTGTAACATAAAATTCCAACATATTAAAATATACCAGTATATATTTATTTGAAGGTCATCACTATGATAAATGCGTAATCGATTATAAGTATAAATCTTTGCTTAGATTATGTGAGAATCTCATGTTATGCAAACGAATACTATTTCTTCGTGAAATATTTGTATGTTTTATCAGTCACTATACCTTAAATTTTTAATACATTAAAACAAAAAAAATATACAATATATTCTACAAATATTTTTTTGGTTATCAATGTTTCTTTAACGTATGTGATTATCATTTTCATCTATCATCATCATCATTACAGCCCTTCACAGTCCACTGCTGAACATAGGCCTCCCCCAATGAATGCCACAAAGCACGGTCATGAGCCACCTGTATCCATCGACTTCCTGCATGTCTTACCATTTCATATATAGTGTACCAGAAATAAAACTTCGAAATTATATAGGTACTTAGATAGATACAAAATTTCGTAAACGATTTTTTTTTCACTTATTTCCTATATTTTTACTTGTACCATGGGTTTACCATGGGACGATTTACAACTGATGAAGTGGATACATTGGACACATTGGGAGAATAATCAAAATGATTTTGGTATATTCTTCTTCTTCCTGTGATCTTTCCAAAGCGTTTGATTGTGTTTATCACGAAATCTACTACATAAGCTGGTATCACTACGGAATAAGGAATATATATATATATTAAAATGGTTTAAATTAACGAAGTAAAATCAGTCGGGTCATTTACTCAAAAGGGTTCTATTCCGCACACCGCAAAACTCTATTCTGGGTCCTTTTCTATTTTTAGCGTTTAATAACAATTCGCCGAACTCTGAGTCCAAATTTTGCAAAATAGTACTATTTGCAGACGACATTTTACTTCTTTTTCATGTACATAGAACCACAACTAACTTTGGCACACACGGAAGATCAGCGTCGAAGTGCTTTGTCAGTACCAAGTCTATGCTAAGTTGGGTACCTTTTTAGTAACAATTTAACAAATTTATATGTTATAATTATAAGCAAGTTGCCATAATGTATTACTAAATAAACTTATTTTCTTTTTTCCTTTCTTATTTGATGTTGTAAAAAATGCTCTTTTCGCAATTAAATTTTGGTTTACGGTAACGAAACTTAGTGCTACTTGCATTTGCAGAACGAAAAATTAGACAGTTCGCTGATGTGAATACCGTTCGCTTAATGTACTCGTATTTTAGTTGTTTCCATAGCATTATACCTTTCAGTATTTTACTATAAGAATGGCGGCAAATAATCCATACGATATTTATTTCGCAGAAGAGAGATGTCCGTTCCATTTATGTATAACTTAGGAACACAAGTGTCTCTAAAGAAACGATTTAAAGCGTTCGGCATATTAATATATAATATATTATATATATACTCATACATATACTCTAATATATTACGAATACTCTAATATATTACGAATATATGATACATATACTCTAATATATTATTTGTACAGGAGAAAGCTTATTATAAAATTTATAATAACATAACAACACGAAGGCATGGTCACTTGAAAGTCGACAAGTTCTACACAAAGAATTTGATACAAATGGTATTGTAGTATTATTAGTAATATGTATTAGTTATACTTCTTTTATTGATTAAATGAGATTAAATGTAAGAGATAATACGTGAATAAAAAGCAATTAAATATTATTTATAACACTTTTAGTATTAGTTGGGGAGTAGGCACAGAACCTGAAAAATAGAAATGAATACGAAAGTATATTTACTTCATATTGCAGTGATTTCCTAAGAAATGCATGCATAATTTTCTATAATTCTATAATATTAATTATAATAATGTCCTCAGAACGATTTCCGGTCACGGCGACCAGTCTCAACGATGTCAACCTAGCCCAAGAAAGGATTATAATATACGAGTGTGTGCGCAAACACAGGTGCACTCTCTATTCCCTCACTCTCATAGTCCGATGGGACGGCAATCCGACACGACCGGAAAGAGACCAGGCGACGGCTTTACACGACGCTAACATCTGACTCCAGGTTGCTACTGAGAATTCCTAAACCCAATCAATGATCTTTGCCCGACCCGGGATTTGGACACATGATCAGCATTCGTTCTTACAACCACAAGACCAATGAGACAGTCAATATATTTGTGTAGTGATTATAACTTTATATTATTATACATATACATAACTACTTATTTTTTACTATCAAGACGTAAAGATAGAAGCCGTCTCAAGATAAGCTTAAAATAGATTTTAAAATCTTATTGATTTTGAAACAAAATAAACGTAGATTTCTCAGGAATGAAAAAAAAAACAATAAAGGAACTCATTTAATTTCATTGAACTAAAACGCAGACGGTCCCGGCCATGCCGTACCTGCGTTGCAAGAGTTGGTCGCAGTCGAGGCGCAAGGTATTACACGAATGTGTAATCAGAGATTTTATTGATCGTGGTAAGATTAACACCACCTCGCATTGTCTGACTTGGCATGTCTTAAATTTTCCCTTTTTGTGCCAATAACTTAAGGTATTCACGAATTAATTTTTTTCTCCACCTTTATGAATGTCGCCGTTTATCACATCAGAAAAAGAATTATTCTTTCTTATGTTGCGTTCGTAACCTCTTTTTAGTTTGGAATTGTAATTTTACGACTATCTCATGCACATCAAATAGAAATACATTTATGATTTTATTAAATTAATCTGTAAACGACCATTTAATAACGGCTTATAATCAAATTAATACCGTTCCAAACTAACACACACAAAATGAAAAATAAACACCAAATATTCGTAATTATATCAAATTACCGATATTTTGGTGATCGTTTACTATTTTTGCTGCTGACATCGAAAAGCAAATTTAATACCCGTTAATATATTCCCCTTTAATAACTTCGTTTCATTTTGATGAGTAATCTAAAATTTATTCGCAACTGATATTATCTGTTCTAAGTTATTTTTTTATTATGTTTTATATAATTTTATTTTCTGTGAGTGAATACCTGAAAATGGCTTCATTTATTTTGTACATTAAGTTTTGTAAATTAATTGCAAAAAAGGTGTTACGAGGTTTGTAACGAAAAGTTATTTAAAGTGTAGTAGTTACATGTTTTGTATGTTGTGATTCTTAATTAAGGAAAGATATATGAGCAACAGAATCCACTTACTATCAGGTGGATTTAAATCACACTGCTCGTTTTTCTCCCTTGCTTGTTTAATTTTTTTTTGTTTGCGTATTGGTGAGCGCAAAGCCACCAACCAGAAGAATTGTGTGTGATGTGGTTTTGCTATTCTATGGACGGATGGATGGATTTGTATGGATAAGTTATTCACCAGAGTCTAAAATGTCGAACAAACAAAAACTTAAAATATTATTTCTTACGTCCCAATCTCAGTAGCATCTTCCTAATAACAACTCAAAATTATAAAAACTGCGGTTGCCAACCCACCTCTACCAAGCGTGGCAACTATGGCGAAATACTACGAGGCAATCTATGGGGGATGGATGAACGACCCAAACTGGGGTCGCTATAATAATACATCTAATGCAATTGCATCGATCGGCCCACATATTCACATTTCACACGCTACATCTACGCGCAGCTCCCATGACTTTTTAAACAAAATAAATTAATGATATTGGAGGGTATCACGCATGTGCACATCTCGACGCACGTGCCCGACACGCGGCGGAAGTGCCGCGCCGACACACTTATTCTGACCTTCGCGAATATTTGTATATGTATCTCCCACTCAATGGGCCACATAAATAAACTGTCGTCGGTGGAGTACGCCACACTTCCGGCGATGCGATGATTGTGTTCTTATCGATTATCATCCATAACGTGCTGCTACCAATGTCAACGTATAATAATGACGACGTATACGACACTGATACCTATAATATGAGTGGTTACCAAGAGATTAGTAACTTCTTCACATCTTAATTATCCTTGTTATCTGTAAACATGGCCTTTTTATATGGATTTCTTTTATTAGAGAGGAGTAGTAGACAGATTGGCGCTCGCCTTAATAACATCTACAACCTTTGATGTTGCCACCTGTTGCCGATCTGGATATTTTACATTTGACTACGAGATGGTTATCCGCCATCAATGTGGAGGCAATGAGATTTTGCTGTTATCAGATTTTTTATACAATAAGGGTGACAAACGAGTACACAGTTCACCTGAAGGTAAGTGGATGCTGCGGAAAAAATGTAAATGTAGACATCTACATTTATTCTCTCTCTCTTCTCTTATGTTGTCTCCCCTGAGGACTGAGATGGAATGCCTCGCTGCTAGTAAAAGGGTCTCCGGTTCTCTACACTCACCATACGAAACACAGCAGCCTTAAGCTGCTATTTTACGCTGGTATTCTGTGAGAGCGTGGTCCTACCCCGGTCGAGGCGACCCATTCGTGCTAAAACTAATATAACTGCAGTGTGGCTCTACCACATATATGATGATATCTTTTAAACATAGATGATGGATCTTTTAAACATCCACCACATGGAATGCTTAAGATGATAAAGTTAGATATTAATTGAATATACCTACTTGTTCTATTGTTAAAATCGCAAGTATAAATACACCTGTTGTATTATTGACAAGACTCGTTTTCTTACTTATTACTTTTCTACTTCGACAAGCATACTCGTTTAGCGGGTTGCCTTTACATCGAATTTTTACTATCGTACAGCCTATAAAGATAGCCGTACTTGCGTAGGTGATTTAAATCACATGTTTTCGTGCTTAGAATCCGTAACTATGCCGACATATTATTATACATTTTACGCACAAATAATGGGACTTATTTACGTTTCCATATTTTATATTGTTTGTAGATTATTTTTTTTTAATATTCATAACATTACTCCAGCTTATTGATCCTCTAAAATAAAAATAAAAATACTAGATATTAATGAAACACCATTAACTTATATTTAAATGAAAACTTAGGACAGTTTGTAGCAGAGCATAACAAAAGCGTGAAATAAAAAAGAGAAGCATAATCCACCATTTATACATGGTAGAGCCACGCTGCAGTTATATTATTGTTGTAGCACGACTGGGTCTGCTCGACCGGGGAAAAACCACGCTCTCAGAGAATACCAGCGTAAAATAGGACCTTGATGCTTCTGTGTTTCGTATGGTGAGTGTAGAGAACCGAAGACCCCTTTTTACTGGCAAAGAGACATTCCATCTTTTTTCTCAGGGGGGACAACGCATCTGCATCCTCATTGTTAATTAAGGATAGATGTAGATGTGTATAGGCCACGCCGTTCACTTACCATCAGGTGACGGTGTGCTCGTTTGTCACTCTTATTCTATAAATAACACGACTTGACCGAGAAAATAATATAACACTCGTAATAAATAACACGCGTTACGGTTTTTTAGTGTAACATCAATCATATATTTGCATAGGCACTATTGACAAGGCCAAAGCAGCAAGATAACGGAGGGCAGGTTGAGCCTTATCTCCGCGAGGATGTCCGCGCCGTGTCGGACGTGCCCTATCGGCCCGCGCTTGTATCTCATCCCTGATCATGATCAGACTTCGATATCGGTCACCACGTGACACTCTCCGCGGAAATATAATGCAAGCTGGCTGTTATTGTCATTGATTATGATTGTATTACTTTGCTGTTTTATTCCAACGACTTATGAGAAAAAGCATGTTAAAACGATACCTTGTAATATTTAATCACCAGTATTAAATTACGAATTAAGTAGTAAGTACCTACTAATACAACTTGACTACTACGTTTAGTAGTATAAATAGTAACAGCTGCGTCATTTTTACATAATAAAACAAGTTATTATAAAATACTCTTTGGTTGAACACATTCATCATGAATCATATAATTTTGTTATCACGGATTTGTTAATTGACATTAAAATGCTCCTGACATTCGTGACACTGCTATGATTTTTTTTTGTAACTTTCTTTTAATTCTTCTGTTACATGTTTCCGACAACCGATGGGGAAGAAAGGTTAACGAGTGGCAGCCTCGTAGAACTCGGTAAGCAAAGTGTAGGGCGGCCCCACATTTGATGTAGTGACGTGCCAAGACACCTGGTAAGAGATGCATTAAGTCGATGGATGGAAGTGGCTCAAGGATCGTGCTGTGTGGCAATCCTTGGGGTGGGGGGGGGCTATGTTCAGCAGTTGACTAATGATGCAGATCACATGGATATGTGGCTGAACTGAACTCCTAAACGGCTGGAGCGATTATGATGACATTTTGTGTATGTGACTAACTTGATTCGAGAATGGCTTAGATTTACAATTGGACCCGGTAGGTGGCGCTGTTGTCGAATTCCAGAAATCACCCGTGCGAAGCCGGGGTGCATAATTTCGTATATTACCTTTGAAGTAGGTACCTAGTCTATAACTTTTGAAAACTAAAAACGTTTTTAAAAAAAACTAATTATAAACATTAAAAGTGGTTAATGAGTCTGATGTAAATGAATATATTATGTACCTATATAAAGTATAATATATTCATATTCACTTTAAAATAATATCAGTTTCATATTTTACGTATAGCTTTCGGTTATTATTTCCCTGGTCAATAAAAAGGGAACATGTAAAAATTTCAGTAATAAACTCTTTTAAAACCAAAACACAATGCGATTATTCTTTCGTAAATCTTTGAACAATAACCTGTTCGAGAGCGATGTCAGATTTTTTCACAAAATCTTCCCTCGTTCGCTTTCAAAAAGCTAATAATGGAATTTCGCATTACGCAATTCGTGGTATTGTACAACGCGGAATGTGGATAAAATCAACGACGCACTAAATCACACATACCCGGCGCTCAATAGGATTTAAAGAGAATGTTTACCTTTCGTATTTTCGTAAAGGGACAAAGCGCACCCGAAGATTTTTATTTTCGTAACAAATTAGACGTTGAAGTTACTTGGTGCATGTGTTGTGGGCTCACTTTCACTTGCGCATGTGTGTTGGACGCAGGTAGAGCAGGATGTGCACACTGCACATAAATCGGTAACGATACCAAATGCCTACACCCACAAACGTTCGCATACGCTCAGTGAGAGAAGTCTTCTGATTTTGAACTGCGCGCTCTTAGCATATCTGAATCTGCTCTCATGCGGCGGCACACCAGCGCTACCCAATATGGACAAAAATTTAAACACGGAAAATACATATCTGAGTAGGTCCCTGCCTACACATAACGTTTCGTGCTTTCTTTATGTTCCTCCTTTGTATGGGAAATAAAATAAGATCTTGACGGTAATTTGAATTCCTTTCGCGTCCTGTCTTAACAAATTCGATACGCGAATTGATTTTTATATTATTTTTTATTATGATAAGAAGGAGAAATTTCTCCTTCATATGATTCACCACCCCTCAGCAGTTTGGCAGGCGGATTGAAGACGTATGAAAATGCTGATTAACTATATAGACAGAGTTGAAAGGTTGAGAAGTAAAACTTCGAGAAGTATCGATTAACATCATCTTGAGACTTCTTCTATAAAGAGAAGTGTAAAGTAATCAGTTTAGTCACAATTTTTTTTTAAGAGTACACTTCGCAGAGTACAATATTGAAATTTTTGCGCATCTTTACCTGTAGACGTAATCCCACGGTCTCGGCGCCTCAACAGGTGTGCACCTGAGAGTGAACGAGTTTTTTCATTAAGTACTAACATACAATCAAACAACATGCCCGCTTCTATTGAAGAATGATGCTCTGGATCATTCATCGTTCGACATGGAATGCTTTTATGTTTGTTAATAAAGCTCGTCCCTTTTTTTTGTCTCTGGGTATTTTATTCATTAACAAAATACAAACACTATATTACATACTGGTAAATTAATTAATTGTGATTGTTCAGATGATTCAGATAATCTATTAAATAGCTATCTAATCTAGTAAATATACAACAGCCACTGGACGAAATGCGATGATGGATACCTTACGGCGTCACCACACTTCAAACGTGTGTTAATAATACGAGCATGTTCTTGATATTCTATTTCGAGAGCCGTAGAACCTTAATCCTTCAGACCGATGAATGAAACAATGTAAAAGCTCGTGGCTTTTACATTGTTTCATCAGAACCACCAATATAGTTATTATAAAAAATAAGCACAACCGCACAATTGAGTTTTGTACCTGTATTAGGTACATTACTCAATTGTAGACAGAAATTATTATAACTTTCGTTATTTAGTCTTTGTTTTGTCATGTCTTATATTATCATGTTATGTTTCTCGATCAGCACACGTGGTTAATTTTGCGTATTTGTGGTCACGCGCGTGTTTTATAACTTAGTATTTTGTACAAATATTATTGTAGGTTATGTAATAATAAAGAACAGGTGAAATGACGTCGTATTGTGGTAACCTACATATGAAAATTAAATTTAATGCGACGTCTACCTAAAATTCTGTTTGTTGTAAGAATATTTTACCTACAGCAAATTTAACAGATTAAAATTTACTGCTGGCATCATACTATTAATACCTAAGTGTTAGTAAATAAATTCATACAATAATTTTATGAAAGAAGATATTTACAAATGCAAGTAGACACACTATTTCGTATGTACCTAGTGTAATTATGAACTTTGTTTGTACGTATGTTATTAATTCTTTTCTTTTTTTATAAAAAAATTACTTCCATACTAGGATTTTCTCCTATATGGTGGAGGCAGTTTACATATATAAGTTTTACAAGGACAGACATCCAGACGAGGAACAATTATTCTTTGTAGGCCATACAAATTCTTAATCCGTGCGATATTCGACCCGCGGCGGCTGCGCACTGCGCCACGGAGCTGTCTTAATTAACGTTCGTGATTAATCTATTACTATTATAGATTTATCACATTCAGGTATATTTTTATTAGCTTATTTGAGGCACCTACCACTATGTTTCAACGCAAGATAAGTTTATTAACTGGAAACAGCTACACATATTTATATTTTTTATATTTTTATATTTTTAATCTTTCTTTAAAAAAACGTTCCTCTCACACTATGATTTTCTCCCGTGTGGGATTTAAGCCCGCTGCAATCAGCGCCACAACTCAGGAGCCGTCATGCGCCAAAGCTATTATATAGAAATTATTTTATTCCTTTTAGTTTTGGAAGTCAGTTACTTTTTATTAAACGTTTAATTATTTTACCCTTTGAGTGGATTTAAGAATATCACAAGTTCAAGGTTAAAACTTGAATGCCGACTAAATAGTTACATGATGAATACATGGTGAACATAAGTAAAAAACATACGCGTCGAATATAGAACCTCCTCGTTTTTTGAGTTCAAAAAATTAAGCTAATAGACATCATCATCATCATCATCATTACAGCCCTTCACAAGTCCACTGCTGAACATAGGCCTCCCCCAAGGAATGCCACAAAGCACGGTCCTGAGCCACCCGCATCCATCGACTTCCTGCATGTCTTACCAGGTCGTCACTCCATCTAGTGGGGGGTCACCCTACACTTCGCCCACCGGTACGAGGCTGCCACTCGAGAACCTTCTTTCCCCATTGGTTGTCCGTTTTTCGAACTATATGGCCGGCCCATTGCCATTTCAGCTTACTAATACGTTGGGCTATGTCGGTCACTCTGGTTCTACTGCGGATATCCTCATTTCTAAGTTTATCACGCAGAGAAACCCCGAGCATAGCCCTCTCCATAGCTCGCTGAGCGACCTTCCTCATACGGCCAGCAGTGAAGGACATAGTATAATCAAAAGCATTATCTGTACATACTACATACAAATAAATAAAATTGGAGCGTCTGTTTGTAATATCAAAATAACAGCATTTAACTTAATGAATATGAAAGTATATACAATACATATAATTAAAAAAAAAAATTTAAATTTTTGTCCGACGGTCTGTCTATCTGTCTGTTTGTTCCAGCTAATCTCCGAAATTGCTAAACCGATTTTGACGGGATTTTCATTGGCAGATAGCTGATGTTATAAGGAGTAACTTAGGCTACTTTTATTTAAAAAAATAATTAGGGTTGCGCGCAAAAAAAAATTATATAAGCCCATGAAATCCAACCGTAATAAATTCCACGACGAAATTGCGTAGACGAAGTCGCGGGGAATAGCTAGTAATATAATATACTAATTCAGGACCTTGACGCATCGATTCAGTCATGGAGACACTGTTGCGTTAACCTTGAAAGTTTTGGACAAGATACGTATTGGTTATATTTTATTACCAGCTATTTACATTTACGTAGGGATCTGCGTTATATCTTAAACAAGCAAACCAACAAGTCGTACTGTTAGCTTTGTACCATTTTATCGATAAATTTGTTTTTGATTTACACTATCCATAAAGATAAACCACACCGTAACCTTGATCTGAAATGTCTAGATATTGAAAATATAGGCAAATAACATTTGGTTACATTAGAACACCTTGGGATTTGGATCACTTTCCCACAGAAAAATTACCAGGTGCTTCGATAACAAGTCGTTTTGAAGAAATTTTGTACCTGCATTTCTTCATATTTGTTACGATAATAATATTGTACACTACAGAAAAAGTTTATAGATTTTGTGAGAATAAGTTAACACATCATGTTGACAATTTTACATAATAATCAATGGCGATAGGATCTAGGATAATGAGCACAGTAATTGATCATAAAAGTAAATAATACACAACAAATAGTGCTGATATTTTTTCACAGTTTCGTTGTGTCTTTTGTTTCGCTGTTAACGTTTCTAGCATTTCCCGTATTTAGGACAGTAGTCGAACTGTGGCGGAGTTCGAATCCATGCGGGCTCTGTACATTACTGATAGTGTTAATAATAAATTAATAATTATTTACTTAATTAATTATTAACTACTAGCTGTTCCCCGCGACTTCGCCCGCGTGGAATTTGTTAAGATTGGATTTCATGGGTTTTGATTTTTTTGCGCGGAACCCTAATTCTTTTACTAAAATAAAAGTAGCCTAAGTTACTCCTTATAACATCAGCGCGCCACCTACTGTAAGTTAATTGTATTATGCCTATAACCTTCGCGGAAGTGCATGCAATATGTTGACAAAGTTTTACCGCAATCTGATGAACGGTATGGCAACGCATAAAATACGAACAAACTAAAATTAATTTTTATATATTAGAGAAGATTCACAAGGACTTTGTGTTTTTCCATCCTTTTTCTTCTTTATCGATTAATCACTAGAAGAAATAGGACTATGGATGCTAAATACCGCACTTAGAATACATATTTCTGTATTCTGAGTTAGCACAATAAGGCAAGTTTTTCTTATTATGCTGGTAATAGTCTAATTCTCAACTAATGCCCAACTAAAATTGCAACGGTACATTAGCAGGCGAATCGATGATCACAAAACCACTAGCAATATAAGCAGTATCTGTATCGCTGTATAACAGCTGTTTAAGGAAGTTTGTATCTTTCTTAACCTGTATATAGAAGATTCTTATATCTTTTTAAAAGCAGAGTGATAAAGTATCCGTTACTAAACGACTACAAACACTACTGTGACGATAATGTCTTTGTAGATAAAAAAGGGATTTGTAGAGTTTTTGTACTGGCGTTGGATATAAAGCCAAGTTATAAATATACTTATTAACACTATGAGACCTAAAAGAGGAATAACGAATATAATACATAAACATAAACACTCACGCCTGTCACCCAGAGGGGTAGGCAGAGACTACGGACTTCCATTTGGCACGATCCTGGCACACCTCTCTCGCCTCATTTACATCCATATATCTACGCATACAAGCTCGTCGGTTAAGGGTACTCCTAATCTGGCCCATTTTCAATATATCGCCAAATTGGTCGATAAACCTTCGTCTAGGCCCTAGCCCTAGACTCTAGGGCGTCCCTTTCCGACTCTGCCGTTTACTTCTGCAGCATAAATTTGCTTTGTCACTCTTTCTTCGTTCATTCTTTCTACATGACCAAAACACCGAAGTATTCCTTTCTTAATCCTGGTCACAAAGTCATCTTGCAAACCACACTTTTCAATCATATGCAATATGCTATATGCAATATTTGTAACTCATTTGAAGCTCTTTTATATTGGATTACGAATATAAAAGAGCTTCAAATGAGTTACAAATATTGCATATAGCACTCAAGATAATAATAATAAGTAGTACTACGTAGTTTACAGCTTTACAATAGATCTATGGGAATCATAAAAACTACTTTTACCGTATTGGAGAATTATAGCTCGACAGAAGCACCAAAAGCGGTACATTTGTGAAATATAACGTGAAAATATAGCCACTGTCTGCACTAGGCATCATAAAGATATTTTATACGGCTGTAAGAGTTTTTAATCCATCCATTATTACCATTAATGCATTAAAGTCTGTACACGACCTTTAATAATTTCAAGAATTATTAATTATTATGTCTTGTGTGCGTTAATAAAATTAATTCAAATTACAAACGAACCCTAACCTAAAATGTTTCGATAGTAAAAAGGTTCTTAAAAGTGCTTTTGTACCTCAAAATTAGTAAAAATACTCCATAGTTCAGTAATTGTAGATCTTAAAGCTCTAATATAATTATCACTAGCGCCGTACTACTTCTTAAACTGTTATAATGGATATAGTAGATAGACGTCTAAGGCTTTTGTAAAAAGTCGCCATGAAATGTCAGTATTTGATGAACTATGTATGTCAACAAAACAATCACGTTTTATGTTAGAGAGCATACTTTTCACATTAAATAAACCCTTTTGAATTTCATGCCCTAATAAATTGAGCACAAGTTCCTGTGACAAGTTCTCTCTCTCTCTCTCATCAATTACTCAATCGAAAGAAACTGAAAATTAACCTTAAATTTTTAATGCACTGTAAGATAAATTAAGTACTGCAAATTCCACAGGTATCGCGTGTGCATGAAAGATTTAGCTTAATCAATCCGATTGGAGCCGTGGTAGCTCAGATGGTTAGCGCTTGCTGTAAGTTTCACAGTACGCGAGCAACCCGGGTTCGATCCCCGCCGGCACCAATGAAATTGTTAATTGCAATTTTAAGTGCTGTTTTACCACGTGCTCGGTGGTGAAGGAAAACATCGTGAGGAAACCTGCATGTCTGAGAAATAGGAAAAAAATATTTTGAAGACATGTGAAGTTCGCCAACACGCATTGGGGCATCGCGGCGGACATTAGGAAATGACATTAGGAATTTCCTAGCCCTAAAACCCTCGCAGGGTTTTAGGGCTAGGAAATGTCCGCCGCCAGTGGGACGTATATAGGCCGTAACTTTAACTTTAACTTTTAATCAATGCATATTTTGACAGAAAACTGATGCTCGCACTAATATTCTAGATAAACAAGTGAAATTAACTCATTATATTTACCTTACACTAATTTTATTTATTTATTTCTCATATTTGCGATTTATGGTGTATTATATAAAAATACTTTTAAGATGCTGTAAGATTTAGTTACGAGTTAAAATCGCATCGCAATCATGTGCAAATTCTATAAAGGTGGCACAAGAACTTCTTGTATATTTTTAGCTCCAAAAATCACACTTCACGCAACTTTACTAACTCACAATGACAATAACAGCAATGTATTGTAGCACTGAAGCCCGTATATAGTGGACCCTTTTCAATGGTATAGAAGCGATTGAGAAGTTCTCTATCGCTACTGTAGCACTTATGGAAGTAAAGCCATTACATATAGCTATTAAGCAGCTACTGTAGCGCTTTGTTATACCACTCTTGTGCTTCTTGGGCAGTCGTATAGTCTTAAACATTGTGCTTCTCGTCACCAGTCTAGATATTTAAGGTCTGGTAAAATACGGAATAGATACACCGCTCTCTGTCTTTTACTACAAACGTTTCCCCTCTACAAGTAAATACTAAAACATCAACTTTACAACATCCATTGCAGTAAGTGGGTTTGTTACGTTGATGAGATTTGCTTACGCCACCATCACACTGCGACTTTTATTGAATTCGAACACGATAGCCAAATTCGTGATAAGGAAAACTGATTAATCATTGTACATTATATTTTGAGGGTCGCGTTTCATTCACAGTTCTGCTATTGCGTACATGTGAATGAGATCTAGCTAGAGATTTGCTAAGTAAGTAATTAAAATAAGTGCGTAGGTTGATTTAGTCGCGCATTGTGGTGTCAGCGTTGGTTGCGCGGTGGCCGCGTGGCCGCATGCTGGACCGTTATCGACGCCAGATCGCATCGTGTTAATTACTTTCATTAAGGGCAATTGTCCTGTTCAATAACACTGATCAGTCGGTTTGCCGCCATTCGATACTTCCAACAACAGAGGGCCGACATTCTCGAACGTAGTAAGTATACTAAAATCGCTATTCAACTCATAGTTTGTATTTACAAGCTTTAAGCTTATATCATGTATATTATATAACAAACATTAAAACAGAAACATAGTTTTTTATTCAATATAGATTATAATTAATACTTATTGAAAGTCACTCTTTTGTTTAACATCCACTGGTTCGGAAAATACCTCTGTCCTGGGAAGAACCAGCAAGAAACCCAGCGGAACGTTTTTCTTTTAAAATAACAGCTTACAATCATGTATTTTAAACAAATTAGAAATAGCTTGGTAGCGATCACCTCATTCCCAGGATCTCCCATGTCATTATTATTCATCATGTGTTCACAAATATCTATGACGGGTATTAAGAAAACTTGAAATTTAAATAAAGAATTATTTTATTATTTTTCGGGATGGATACTTTCTTAACAGCTTTATTAGGTTGGTTTAAATTGCATTTGTAGGTCTGCGCTAAGTAAATGCAGTGTGTGGTATAAATTATAATTTTCAAGTTGTGTTAATTGGTGATGTATTATATTCAACTAACTGCATGAGCGTATACCAATCTACGTAGTAGAGGCATGTTGATGCAATATTATGGTTTTTACGTGCTACCACCATAACACGATTGGGTCGGCTCGACCGGAGGAGGACCACACTCTCACAGAATACCAGCATAAAATAGCAGCTTAATACTGCTGTGTTTCGAATTAAACTTAAACAAAATTAGATGTATATGTCTATGGGTCACAGTATCCACTTATCAGGTGACTTGTATGCTCGTTTGTCACCCTTAATAAAAAAATGAACTTTCTCACTATACCCTCATTTCTACCGTAATTCTATAAATTAAAGTAAAGGTTGCTCTTAAGTTACTTAAAAAGTTTTTTTTTTAAATATTTTATAACATTTTCATAAAAGAAAGAGTGCCAAATATAACTTCTACTCCTACTTACCTATAATTTATAAATTAAAAAAAATATTTTGGTGAAAGTTATCTAACTTACCTAACCGTTAACTTAGCGTACTAGCTAGCTAGCTATTGTATAGAAACAAATATTTTATGGCTTTGTTAATTTACAGTATTCGAAATTTAGTTATCGAAAACAAGTAAAATAGAAGCTTAATGCTAGTGTGTTTCGTATGGTGAGCGCAAAAGAACCGGAGACCCTTTATACTAGAAAGGAGGCATTCCATCTTAGTCCTCACGGCTGACAACGGATCTGCATTTTGATTCGCAAACGAAGATTGCTGTGGCCCATAGACATGTACAGCTGTACATGTCTATGGGCCACAGCAACCACTTACCATCAGGTGGACTGTATGCTCGCTTGTCACCCTTATCCTATAAAAAAAAAGGTAAAAATCGTCGAAAAATAATATCAAACTATGTCAATTCCCAGGATTTCAGGGCTTAAGTCCTACTCGCACTTGTCCGATTTTTTTTTTGCATAAACATGGTTTGTTGGACGCTACGTTCTTAGATAATTTAGCTTACTGCCTACTTCGATAACGGCTGAGATGGCATTAGAGCTGACTAGCGTCAGCTCAAATTAGCATTTGAGATGAATCGAACAATGAAGTCGTACATGTACGACGTTGGATGGATAAATGTTGATATGACAACAAAACAGTAACTCTCATAAAGCTTAAAAAGTTAAGGTAAGGCTTAATTAGTTTTAAATTAGTTATATGAAACGTAGTAATTAAGCGGCGCTTTTAGAATGGAACAGAAGCGAGGAGTGGCGGCGCCAGTAGCACAGGTAAGGTACTGTGAACAATAAAGTACGTATCCCGATAGACCATTAACATATCATTTCGCTACACGCTAATAGAATGCCCACGAGCCGCGGCAGACACGTGCGCTCCCGCCTGTTACCCCACCCGCCTACGTAAACCGCATTTAATTATATGGCTATAACTTCGATGATAACAATACGTTTAAGATTAAGAAACTATTGATTTAAGTAATAAGATTTTTTTTACTCTGGTCAAGAGGGCGTCACTAGCCACAAGGCAAGAACTGTTCGTATTCTTCTAAATGATTAACTATTTGTTTTTGTTTTCAATTATTGACTTTGAATATAATATATTGTATTGGGGTGGTACTTTATTAATTGCTAGTTAATCTTTAAATTCAAATAATTCATTAAAAGGTGGTTTAACGATTACGTATTGTACAAGCAATTTATTATGTAGTGTTGTTAAGATTCATTTTATTTATAGATCCTAATATTTTAATGTGTTAAGCATAATATTTATTTATTTATCAAAGTTTATTATGCTTTTGAATACTAGGTATAATCTGGAATAAATATAATCTAAAATGTTACTATGTACTTTCATTTTCAAAATGATATAGTGAAGAAGTTATGTTATGAATAATAGTTGATTTCGACTTTTAATATGTAATAAAAGCTAAATATCTTATCTAATATTAAATTATGTCGTCAGAAACAAACGATAAGAGATAGTAGCCTAATGGTTAAGGCTGCGCACAGAAAACTAGGAAATTCGTGGGTTCGAATCTGCCATTTAATTACTGCCGTGAACCACATCTAGAACAAGCATTTAAAACTTGCTTGAAGTGGATAACGGCAGTGTTAGTGATGATAATAGCATAACATAAGCTGGTATTCTTTAAAAAGAAACCTAACACCTATAACATCTTATCTTATTCCAGTTAAGCCAAGGTTAACTGCTATGTTACGGAAAAAATTGTACCTTAAAATATCGTGTACTTGATTTACAAAATGATATTGATTACATCTTTATCATTTTAATTTCCTGATTTATTTCGGATATTTCAGAATTATCACATTTATTTTTGATCCATTTTCTAACCGGAAATAAAAAACATTAAAATAAGGCCATTATCTGGTAAACACGTTTTTGCAATCATGACTGTCAATTTATAATTCTGAACATTGATTAGATATGAAAAAACTTCATAGGAAAAGAGCAAAAAACGTCATTAGACTACTATGCCTTAATTTCGCATGTCTGCTCAACGCTCCAGTGGCGCAATTGGTTAGCGCACGGTACTTATAAGACAGTGTTCGTGAGCAATGCCGGGGTTGTGAGTTCGAGCCTCACCTGGAGCATTTCTTTTATTCTATAATTTTTTATTCATTTGAATTTTAAACAGCAACTTTTAATTTATATTGTATTTTATCTTATAACTATTATCTGTAAAAAATTTTTTTTCAACAAATTATGAAAAATATAGTTTTATTACTGTTTATTTAAAATGTTTTATTTAATTTGTAAAAAAAAAGAAAGGTGCCAAGATAAAAGTAACAATTACATTACATTAAAATTGAAATGCAAAAGGATAAACTGTTCAACTGTTCTAACGAAAATTGGTGTAACTTTTGTGATACCGTTAATAAATAAAAAGAAAACTAATCTCCAACATACATACATTAAAACTTGAAACCTTAAGAACTTTGTGGGTGGAACTTTGTACTTGTAAAAATCAGTTTTTACCACTGTTAAAGGAAAATTAGATAAAAGAGGAAATAATTTCAACATTACAATGGTTTGAAATATCATGCTAGAGTAGTGAAAACGTGCGAGTGGCGTAAGTGGAGTAAGGGTCATGTTTGACGACAATCCCTTAGGAAGTTTGTACCTAGTTGATCATAAAGATTTTAACAAAGAGATAGAAAATATAATATGCCTTAAAATGCTAAAAATAGAGAAGGTTTATTAATAAAAACTATAACAGAAATGCAATACTTTACCAGAATAAAAAAAACTACAAAAAGAGCTTTCCATAATATTTCTAACTTAATAGCTCTTCACAACAATGTTTTTTTTTTTCAATAAAAATATTTTACACTATTGAAGCAGCAAAGAAGACAAAGGTCCAGAAAGCTTAACATAGGCCTCCCTCATACTTCCTCATAGGTGGAATATGTATTTGCCGTAGTTGTCAATTGCCATGCTTTATTTAGTTCGTCATACTATTGTTACGAGCTTAGGTTCGAGACAATTAAAACTGCTGATTGAATTACCAAAATTGACACTTTTAATTTACAACACTAATTACAACTTTAACCACACTAATAACAAAATACAATTTTACTACAGATCGCTTAAGTTCGTAGTTGTATCGCTTCGAAGTCCGCTTGTATCGCCAATTCAATACTGACTCGGTCGGTCTATACCGGCCTTATATAGGCCTCCGATACTTCCAGAACCTTCTACTGTGGAAACATCTAGAATGTTCGAGTACATATCGGTCCCGAAATGTCTAGAAAGATCTTGACTCTCCTAGTTCTGCTACTCGATACTAGAGGGCGCTAGTGGCTAGTGTTGCCATGTAAAGACATTAATAGTGGCGCGCAACACTGCCCCTCCTAAGACATGCTCGTCCCGAGCATTATTGGCCCCATAATAACGCGCCAGTCGATCCACATGGACGATCTTAGGGTACTTCTTGCACCTTTCTGTATCCGGTAGGTTACGTCATTGATCCTTGTCACAATCCGGTACGGTCCGTCCCATTAAGCTTGAAGGAGATTTCCCTTTGCTGCGAACTGGATTGTGTAACCACACTAGTGAACCTTCGTCAAACCCTTTGTTGTTCATTTTGCGGTCATACCGTGTTTTCATCTTTTCAGACGTTTGCTGTCCCGATTGTCTGACGTGCTCATAAATGTCATTAATTTTGTTCCGCAAGTCATTTGCATAATCGGTTATACTGCGTGGGGCATCAGGTGTTATCCGGTGATCAGGTCTGCAGGCAGCCGTAATTCTCTCCCAAAATTTGCTAAAGCTGGTGTCACTGATGTACTTTCGTGAACAGCGCTTCGATATGACAACAAAAACGGTTGTATGTGCCTGTCCCAGTCTCGTTGCCGTTTTTCCACAACTTTGCTAGGTACCTCTCAATGTCTGATTAAATCGTTCTACCATTCCATCAGATTGTGGGTGGTAAGAAGTTGTTCTTGTTTTATGAGTACCCATAACTCGGCAAGTTTCCTGGAATATTTGAGACTCAAAATTCCTTCCTTGATCGCTGTGAATCTCTAAAGGTACTCCAAAACGACAGAAGACTTCATGAACTAGTTTATCTGCAACTGTTGAAGCTTCTTGATTTGGAATGGCGAAGACTTCTGGCCACTTAGTGAAGTAATCCATCACAACCATGAAATACTTGTTACCACTTTCACTTTCCGGAAACGGCCCCGCAACGTCAATGGCTATCCTCTCCATGGTGCACCAACATTGTACAATTTCAATGCACCTCTACTACGAGTTTGAGGTCCTTTACAGCCGCACAACTTGTACATTTGCGACACCAGTCCTCGACATCGTCACGACAGTGGACCCAGTAAAACCGTTCTCGGATCTTCAGTAGAGTTCGTTTAACTCCCAGGTGGCCTCCTGAACAACCATTATGGTACAGCTGTAGAACATCCGGTACTTTAGCTTTAGGGACAACCATTTGCAAATGACAACTGTCTCCCCGACCATTTCCCATTTACGGCACAAGACTCCATCCTGAATCAGCAAGCTGTCCCATTGGGCCCAATAGCTTTTCGTGGTCGAACTCATCGCTGAAACGTCACTCCACTTGGGCTTAGGAGCAGTGGCCTTCATCCATTCTAGAATCGGCTTGATGTCCGAATCTTCCTGCTGTGCATGTCGTAGGCTGTCTTTCCACTCATTGTTGAGCTGGTCTGTCATAAGCATCCTCACAGATACCACTTCCTTACCCTCTTGCCTAGTACAATGCTTGCAATCTTCAGGACAAGGTCTTCTTGACAATGCATCTGCGTTGCCATGAGATTTCCCGCTGCGATGTTCGATCACAAAGTCGTATTCCTGTAGTAGCTCAATCCATCTCGCAACTTGTCCTTCTGGATTT
This sequence comes from Parnassius orleans, assembly GCA_029286625.1. Taxonomy (NCBI): domain Eukaryota; kingdom Metazoa; phylum Arthropoda; class Insecta; order Lepidoptera; family Papilionidae; genus Parnassius; species Parnassius orleans. The sequence continues at coordinate 1,666,937 of JAGSMP010000101.1, read as the reverse complement.
TGAACTGCAATAGCCATTTCAGTGCAGCATGGTCAGTTCGTAAGAAATTTCCGCCCCAGATATTTGCTAAAATGCCAAGGACTTTACCACAGCAAGCAATTCCCGTCTTGTGACACAATAGTTCCTTTCTGGCTTTGACAAAGACTTGCTGAAGTACGCTATCACAACCTCTTGATCACCATTCCTTTGAGACAACACACCGCCAAGTCCTATATCACTTGCGTCTGTGTCAACTATAAATTCCTTGCTCGCATCAGGGTACCCCAAAATAGGTGTTTTACAGACGGTCCTTGAGCTCCTGGAATGCGATATCGCAACTTTCATCCCAGCAATGTCGCTTCTCCTCAGTTAGCTGTGCAGAGGTTTGGCTATGCAAAGTTCTTTACAAATCGCCGATAATAGGGCACAAACCCAAAAATGCTCTAACCTGTGTCTTGTCTTTTTGGAACCGGCCAATCCTTGACGGCAATTTCTCTGGATCCGTGCGGATACCTTCTTCCGACACTACATACCCCAATAACTTGCCGTTTGAATAGTGAGCATTTCTTCGGACTCAACTTGAGGTTGGCTCTGGATCTTCATGAGCACGCGTTCCAGGTTTTGAAGGTGTTCCTCAAACGTACGGCCTACGATGATGATCATCCAAGTAGACCAGACAGGCGTCGCCAATTAGCCAGTAGTACAAGCTCCATCAACCTTTCAAACGTTGCTGGAGCATTGCACAATCAAACGGCATGACTTTAAATTGCCACAGACCCTTTCCTGTGGAGAATGCAGTTTTCTCCTTGTCCTTGGGTCTATTTCAACCTGCCAGTAGCCACTTTTCAGGTCCAGCGTACTAAACCACTTTACGCCTGTAAGCATGTCCAGCGTGTCATCAATTCTTGGCAAGGATAGCTGTCCTTCTTCGTAACGTCGTTCAGACGGCGGTAGTCAACACAAAACCGCACTACCGTCCTTCTTCTTTACCAGCACCACAGGTGAACACCATGGACTAGATGAAGGTTCAATAACACCATCCTTCACCATTCCCTCAATCATGGTTTCCACTTCCTTTTCACGTGCCAGCAATCTTCTTGGGCGCTGACGGATAGGCAATTCTTCTCCTGTGTTTATTTTGTGTTGAACTAAGGTCTTTCCTATGTCAGCATCGTTTGACGAGAAAACATCGGCGTACTTGAGTAACAACTTCTTCGCCTTGACCACTTCATTCGGAGAGAACGCTGCGACAGTCTTCTAAAAGTGTGGTCACCCTCGTTTGTGCATCCTTGCTGGGGTCCCAGTCGATGGGTATTGGCACCTACGCAATCCACTTCTCCCCAAGTACCAACCAGTGTACCTTTTTCCATAATCTGTTCCTGATCACAAGGTTCAGCACACGTACTCCTGAGATGTCGGTGGTTCTGACCAAAGTTCGAGCCACTTTCACGGAAGGTCATTGTCCACCCTTTCCACAGTACACAACGATGAGCTTGCCCAGGATTCCGAGGAAGACTAACCGGCACAATCGTTTCCGATCTCGGCGGCAGAACAATCTTCTTAAGGCTGTACACATTCCCCAGTATCGCTCCTTCCACGAAGTTCCTCATGTCACATTTCAAAACACCTTGCTTAACATCGATCTCACAAATTCTTCCTCATGAAGTCTAGGCCCAGGATGCAGTCGTCCATTATATCAGCCACGATGACATTATGCAGGTAGATCATGTTGCCTAGCTTCAACTCCATCTCCTTCTCTCCACGGACGGGTATGCGCTGACCGGTGGCTGTTACCAAATTAATGCGCTCTCGGTTGTATGCAGGTCCCCAAGGAACTGACTTATAAGTTGGGGACTGACAACCGTGCGAGGCTCCAGTGTCTATGGTCAGTTTACACGGCGTTCCGTTGACCTCGCCTTTGATGATTAGGCTGTTCCCATCATGGGTTTGTGAGATCGAAATCCTTGGGGCTCTTTTAACATCAGCCAGCACCCGCCCCGCAGTCCTGGCTTTTACTCGTTTTCCTGCTGCTGGTGCTGTTAGCCGCTACCCTCTCGAGATCGATCACCTCCCTTTCTACAGTTCGCTTAGGGCAGCTGGATCGAAGATGGCCCTTTCCCCAGCATGCACCTTAGGGCTGTATCTTTATGTAGTCGCGAACTGCAGCTGCTGCAACCTCCCTGACGCGATGGGATCGATGATCCTGCCGTGCGGCTTCCACCTCCAGTGCATGGGCTAACGCGTCCTTAAGCGTCTCGTGGTGCCAGGCCTCACAGCAGCTCTGACTTCAAGGTCGCGGATGCCGTCGATGAATGTCTGCCCAGGTTCCCTACAATGAGCGCAGGTACAGACTGGTATGCTTTCGAACCAGCTTTTCCACCTCAAAGGGCCCCTGCTGTGGGTTTCGTTGCTGCGTTGCACGCGATCTTTGAGCTGCGCACGAGACGTGTTCCAGGTGAGCGTCGCCATATCTCGCCTCAATGCCTCAGGAGCTGCTCGTAAGTCACTTCCTTACCGAGAGCTTCCAGAACAGTTAGGCCTGGTCGCGCAGGCCTGGGTGAAGCAGTCATGGCTGACTTTTATTCCAGCCGTTCGCCTTCATGACAGCCTCGAACTGGATTCTGTACGCCGACCAGGAAGGTCCCGTCGAACGGCGGCACTTTGAATCCACGTAGCGAAGGTGTTGTAGCTACCACGGGGCTAACTCCATCCCCAAGTTTGAGGTCGTCCAGCGTTTTCTTCACGTCAGCAATCACGTTGTCAACCCGATTGTTCACTTGGTTGATTCGGGTTTCCAGCTTCCGACAGGCGGTTGTCATGTTGAGCAACCCTATCCTTCACCTCCTTATCTCTTTGAAGGTAGCGTGAAGGTCCTTCATGAGCATCTGCTCTTCCTGTTGGCGGACCTGTTCCTCCTGTCCACGCTGCATGCTCTTCCAACCGACGGGCCTGTTCCTCCTGTCGGCGGGCCTGTTCCTCCTGTCGGCGGGCCTGTTCCTCCTGTCAGCAGGCCTGTTCCTCCTGTCGGCGGGCCTGTTCCTCCTGTCGGCAGCCTGCTCCTGCAGCATCATCATCAGAGCACCTAAGTCAGGTGCTGCAGATGGAGCTGCTGACGGGCCGGCCTCCGTGGTCGGCAGCTGGCCCTCCGACGTTTGCGGTGCATTACCAAATCGTCTGGTCCGTCTCTTTGGCGTTGACTTCGGGTACGGATACCTCCGTGTCGTCCTTTGGTAAAATCGGCATGATCTGATCCCACCTGACACCAATTATTTACGAGCTTAGGGTTAGAGACAATTAAAACTGCCGATTGAATTACCAAAATTGACACTTTAATTATACAACACTAATTACAACTTTAACACACTAATAACAAAATACAATTTTACTACAGATCGCTTAAGTTCGTAGTTATCGCTTGAAGTCCTCGCTTGTATCCCAATTCAATACTGACTCGGTCGTGGTCTATACCGGCCTTATATAGCGCCTCCGATACTTTCCAGAACCTTCTACTGTGGAAACATCTAGAATGTTCAGTACATATCGGTCGAAATGTCTAGAAAGATCTTGACTCTCTAGTTCTGCTACTCGATACTGGGGGCGCTAGTGGCTAGTGTTGCCATGTAAAGACATTAATAGTGGCGCGCAACACTATGATATATTTATGAAACAGTTTATTTGAATCTTTACTTACTAATACTGGTAATATAATAAAATTTGCTTGCATGCTATTCGTATGAATGATTTTTTTTTATTTATTCCCAAAAATGTTATTTGTGTACCAAAATAAGAAATTCGTAAAAACGTCCTTTGTCAAAATAAGCCAGCTAATTCGGTTTGCCATTAGATTTTTTTTATATCATAGATTTTTTATATTATAGATAGATACAACATGTTTACACAGATATAATTTTGTCGTTACGGAACTTTAATTACAAAGGGGTCACGAAAGTTATACGTAATACTTTTTATGGGTTTCTTATTAATTTAACGTGAAATATGCGAATAGACAGACTGCTTTCCAAGTGTCACCCATGCCAACCAACGATCACTTCGATGCTCAGGACCGCTTGGTACAGATTGTCGCTTTTAATTATAAACAAGTGAGTAAAACAGGGCGTACACATAAGCCGCCCAGCTACATCCATACCTTTAGGTACATTTAATTTGTGGTTTTATCTTAATATTTTGGAACATTCCGTAAAATTTCTTATGACACTGTTAACAAGTCCTCAGAGATGAGAACTTATGGTCTTATTTGTTTGAAGTCAGTTGCTTGTGACCATGGGCTGCAGTAGCTACTTACCACCAAATGGCTTACAATGACAGTTGGCTCGTTTGTCACTGAAAAATTCAGCCTGATTGCATATATTATTATCCACAATATTAATATTAGTTCTTAAGGTTGAAAGTTTTATAGCTAACACTTCCGAAACTTTCTCAACCTTAGTTAAAAAAACTTCTATATTACATAAATAACTCTCTCCAGTTCGACTTCAAATCCAATGTATTGAAAAATGCTACAAGATACCTTACTGCCCTATTTTCATTCTTAATTAGTATTAGTGCTGCCCCTGCTGAATAATCGCCACGCTTGGCAAGCGAATCAGTGATCGCAGTACCAGATGTCTTGCATATTTGACGCTGGTCTCCATTAGTCTTGATATCGCCATATCTGTTAATTTAAATAGAAACTTTTCCAATTTTATCTTCTCGTGTCAGATGTAAAGCAATATAATAACAGAATTACGAGATACAATTTCAAAACCACATTTACAGTAGAAATATTTGATACATCCTTAAGTTATGATCATTAATTTATATGATGTTAACTTTAATCAAATATCCAACCAAAATATTGATCTTTTGTTGGAGTAGGCTAAACAAGCAGTTATAAAATTAAAAATTTATTCAGTTCTTAAAAATACTCTCCATTTTTACAGCATCACTACATTCTTTATATTAACAAGATCACATACAAAAGCATTGTTCGGTATCATTCATGATGTGGTTATTAGTAAATAAATTGTTAGCATTTTACTAAATGCGTGCTTGTGTGAATTATTTAAGTTATTCAGTTTTTTGGAATGTTTTTTAAGCACGAGAATCGAAAACGACCCGACCCGACATGCCGACCTGTAGTCGTGAGGAATGTAAATCGCTGACCGTGCGAGAACAACCCCTTGACACGATCATCAACCTTTTGATTTTTTAATCACTCACGTACGAGAAACTATACATGCAATGTATCGTATCTTCTGTATCAATTATTGAACACCTAAATACAATGCTGGCACTACCCATATTCCTATACTCTACTAATTATTTTAAACGTTCTGTGGTATCTGAGACAAAGTTGATACAGGCCAGCGGTAGACATCTTTAGTTTTTATTTTATATAAATATGGAATAAGGGTGACAAACGAGCACACAGTCCACCTGATGGTAAGTGGATGCTGTGGCCCATAGACATCTACATGTAGTTGATGGATACATGTGGCTCAGGACAATGATTGTTCTGAGACAGAGTTTTTTGGGGATGGCCTATGTTCAGCGGTGGACTTATGAAGGGTTGTAAGGATGACGATGATCTTTAGTTTTTGGCTAGTCTTGTCAATTTAGATTATCCAACTTAAAAGATTATTTTTTTTACTTATACTAGTAAGCTCAGTTTAAAAAAGCCTCTGAAAATACCCTGTTACATGTCAATTTTATGGTAACCACTATCCCGTGCTTGCCCAGTATAATACTCTACGTAGTCTACTCGTATTAATTATCGATAGAACACTTTTATCATAAGAACCTACTTAACTTCTGAACTAACTACAACCTACCATACTAAATAATTATTATAGTCCAATTATTTGCATCTATATCGCAGCAACCCCTGCTTTGATAAACAATATTTTTGTTTCAAATTGCTTGAATGCTCAATAATCCAACTTGAAAGAATGCAAATAACAATAAATTATATATTACATAAGAGCACCATTAATTTCACTGAATCAATAAACTTTACTGTCACTATATGTTGGAACTGTTATATGTAGCTCACTAGCATAATAGTAGTAGCATGTAGCACTATATGTAGCTCCTACTTGACTTAAATTAATTATTTAAGTCAACTAGAAGCTAATCCTAGTTGACCTAAATAAATTAATATTTTTCATATAGCTTTTAACAATAAGTGTTCTATAAATAAATAAGTTTAGAAGTACCTTAGTATATTTATATTTTTCAAAATGAATAAATTTCGCGAGGTTAGTAAAGAGTAGAAGTTCATTGAGAAATGATAAGAGATAACTTAAAACGTACACGATTACGCATTCGACAGTTGTGTTGATAAGGCGAACAACAACTGCGTCCAGCGGTCCAGCGTTAATTCAGTATCGAGCACCGTCGATCACGAAACACTGTTTTCGTCACCGCAGTAGACCGACAACTCAGTATGCATAATATTTCCGCAGACACTAAGCCTAGCAGATTTAGCTACAATTAGTCTCGAATCATTGTTGTGTAAGGACTTAGTGACATCTAAAACATGATTAATGAACTGTACTTTATATGCGGATAATTTTGTATTTTTTTTACCTATTTATTAATATACATTTCATGATGTACGTATTCACAAACTTAGTATTCACAGTGCACTTTCACGCACTTTGTAGATAGATTTCTTGCGTAGAACTGGAATAAGAAAAAATTTACATTGATGTCCTTTTTACCATATTATTGGTTAATGAATATAGTGGGGATGGTATAAAGCTTATTGAATTGCGTGTTGTGTTTTAATTGATAGTATAATTCGTATAAATTAAATATTGATATACAATAACTACTAAGTAATTTATTTCCGTCAGCATATTTCAGGTAAAATACTTCAGGCCCTTTTTCGTGGCGTTCAAACAGGCTGTACTTTTGCATAATATATAGGTGTATAAAATAACAGCCTAGCCAAAATTTGTACGTACGTCCCACATACAGTGACGGAGATACCTCGTCCTAATATTTCTGAGGGATTTGCATTAGGATTGGATAACATCTTATTTCTAAGTGATTTGATTAGGGATTAGGGAAAAAATATAACACCAATGCGCCACGCTAACCCAATACGTGTTAAAATATTTTGATGATGGTAACTCTGCACTTAACAATTGCAATGTTGCTCAGAGTAAGAACATGTTTATATATGTATGTTATTACTCTAAGCTATGTTACGGTCCCCAGAAAAAGTATTACGAAACAATATTTTTTTATTTAATACTTTGTTTTAAATAAAAACAATCGTCATAGATTTATACCATGGATTTAAGTACATAAAACAATCATCTAAAATTTTAAAATAACCTCAAGCAAATTATTATATTAAACACGAGAAATTTTTATCAATGAGTTAATTACAGGAATCATATTAGTGTCTTGTTACAATTAACAATTTAATTACTCTACCAATTCGTTTTAATAATGAAAATGTGTTTTTAATGAAAATTTAGACTATGTTGGTACAGTCATATAATTACTAGGTACAAACAATATTGGAATTATGACATGATCAAAATGTCATGTCTGGCAGAATTATGTTTTATTGGTAGGCGCTGAGTTCGTTATCAATGGTAACGGCTTATTGTGTTGCGAAACCAGACGGGGCGACGAGGTTAGAGGGATGTCGGTGTTGACTTATGAATATGTAGTTACATTCGCCTGTTGTGATAAACACTATAATTAATTGAACTGAGAATTAAACGACACTTTGATTAAACGATTTGGTATGCAGAAACTACAGTAACAAACCTGGATATGAACGTAGTATGTTTAAAACTTATTTAACTGGATTAAAAACTTCTCCTATAATCTGATTTAATAAAGCTCTAACTCGAACTAAATTACAAAATTATTTGCCAACTGAACGAGCAACTTTCTTCTTATCTTTATTTAAATAATTCTTCTATAGGTACGTGTTTGTCACTGAACTCCTCGAAAACGCCTGGACCGATTGTGATGAATTTTTTTGTTTACAATCGGACCCGGTAGGTGGCGCTGTTGCCAAATCTAGAAATCCGGATCGCTAGTATCTTTTAAATTCACCGTTACCTTATTTGGATGTTACAAAAATTGCTTTTTATTTATAATATATTATTATATTAACTGGTATAAATTTATAGTTAGGTAATATTTCAATTTGACTCGATTCGAATACAAAATTTAAATCTTATCGCTTTAAGACAATGTTTTCAAGTTAATTGAAAGTCGCTAATCCGAAGAAATTGACGTCCGTATATCAAAGCGACATTTATCGGCGCACAGTAAGTTCAAAGACAATGCGTTGGCAGATCATTTGGGCATAATGTTACGGTGATACTACACTGGTAGTAAGTAGGTAGTAAACGGGAATCCATAGTCATGAGTCAGTCGGACAAGTGGCGCGGCGACGACGCCGTGTGGCGCAACGTTCAACCGCCGTACACAACGAGCTGCACTCAAGCAACAAAATTATTCTAAAATAGTAAATAGTTAAAAACTATTTCCATAGCACATGAACTTACACTTACTTGCTCTAATATTTAAAAAAAGGCTATGATTCTTAAGTGTTATTTTTTTTAGTAAAAAACGAATTTACAGTCCACCTGAAGGTAAATTCCTAATACAGCCAATGGACACCTGCAATCAATTTCAAACAAAGAGGTTACAAGCTTGTTGTCATCCATTAGGATTGTGATAAAACATCTCACAGCCTGTAATTATAGGTACTAGCTCTCTTACTTACTTTTCAAACCGGAACAGTGCAGTGGGTGGAAGAAAGAGGTAAAAGGTTGTACTAAACCAGACTTCAAAATTTTAACAACTGGTCACATATTTACAAGTTTGAATATTATTTATTTGCAGAAATTGAAAACCGGTTCCAAATTTCATAATGCCTTTTCATTAAGGTTCTAAAATGTCTCATACTTTTCACTACAGGGTATCAATTTTAAAATACTGATACCAAAATACCACAATTATTCAGGCCCTAAGTCGAAGGGGGATTCCTTTGTGATTTGCTTAATTTTAACTAGGTATATTGATCGTTACATAAGACAAAAAATGTATGTTGCCTTTTTAAACAAAAATTTCATTTTATGACTGTCAATCCGTAAAATCAATATTAATATAAAAAATTAGTATTTCTTTTGATCGTGTACCAATAAAACAAAAGGTTACTAACGGTCGTTATTAACTTTCGGTTTCAGTTCTGGTATTGATATCAGAACCACTAAAACCGGTTCCTTACCGGTATTTTTGGAACCCTTTAATACCTGTTTATTTGTCCCGCCGTGCAGTATTAAAGCCGTTGCATCATGGATCTGAGTTCCAATTCTGATCGAAAGTTATATCAGGTTACTTATGCTATAAGTCCATCCCAACTCGAGCCAAAAATTGCTTTCCTTTTATGTCTCTTAAGCACCTCCTACAACAAGACCATTCTAAAAGCTGCCAAGATTGATATCCGGTCATCGTTTTATGGGCCTCTCTTAAGTGGTGACGTATTTTATTATCTCTTATGTCATTGGTACCTCATTTAAATAGTAAAATTATTTATTAAAGAATGGAGTGCTATGTCAGTTAACTGTAACTGTAAGCTTATTACACGATACGGAATATAGATCGTTATATTAATACATTTTTATGTGAGTTTCTTTGTATATACTGTAACCTTTATGTTAGCGCATAAACTGCGCAGTCGACAATTTCGACTACATTCGGATGCTACCGTCGTAGTAGAAAATATAGTTATTATAAAAATTAAAATTGTCTAAGAATTCAGCACCGTTTACAGTTTAAAACAACTATTGCAGTAAGCTTCTTATAATATTATCATCAAACGGCTTATAACAATTAGATTAATCGCTTTCTTAAATCCGTTGATTAAAATTTGAAAAGCCTGTATTAATTTCACAGCATGCGTTAACCATACCATGCCGTTGAGAATGATTTACTTAGCAGCGTTATTTCATTAAAAACACTGCATGACTGTTCATTGTTAGCGCAGTACGCATAATGAAATTGAAATTGAACGCCACCAAAGAGTATTAAATCATGCTACGTTTACGCCACAAAATACGGTCCACCATTCATTCGTATCTTAAGGAATTATCCTTGATCAGAATGTTCTTCTTGATCCCGAAAATGAGATCACGCCGTAATACGGTAAATATTATACAAGGTTCCCCGTGATACGGGGCTTCTTTAGTTTTTCGACCCGTTTCCCTCATTCCGGTAGTGGTAAAGTCGAGGTTCGTACCTCCTTCTGAGGTGCACTTAAATCACATCGAGAGCCCCTTTATTCGAATTAGTTTCATTTAAATGTGCAGTGTTTGCGTAAACATAAGAAATCATTATCAATAATAATCTATGACAATTTTAATTTATGACAAGCAAACAAGCTTGTTTATTTTTAAAGTAAAAATTAAATGATTCCTAAATGTGTGTGTAATCAAGTGCCTAACGAAATTGTTATCATTATTAACAGCCTGCTAAAGCACTACAGCCCGCCTTACAAGTGTGGAAACTTTGGCTGGTATTACACCTATGGGAAAATCTATGTTAAGCAGTAGACTTTTGATTGGCTTTAACGATTTAACAATCTAACTAGCTTTAACAATCTATCTAGGCCTGTGCCGTAACTTTAACTTTTAACTTTAACTAAATCCAAACGAGCCATGTCTAGAGTACTAAAAGTACTAAAAGGCCCTTTAAGTTTCAACAGCTCACTCATATTATTTTACCTATATCTCAAATGAATGACTTATTATAATACTAGCTTTTTACCCGCGGCTTCGCTCGCGTGAGCTTGAATTTAGGAACATCATTAAATGCTGTTCCGTGCCAAATTTAGCGAAATTCGATCACTTTTAGAGTCACCTCGGTGTCTGTGTCTCTATGTCTGTCAAATATTTTTTTGAATTCTAAAAGACGTATTTAAATAAAACTAGTTTTACGGATTATCGCGTATATTAACTTATTTTATATTCCCGACGTTTCGAGTACTTTACAGCACCCATGGTCACGGGGGGGACTGAGGTATTTGACGTCCTAATGTCATAGTTAACCACGGTTACCATGGGTGCTGTAAAGTACTCGAAACGTCGGGAATATAAAATAAGTTAATATACGCGATAAAATCCGTAAAACTAGTTTTATTTAAATGTGTAGTGTTCGCGTAAGAAATCATTATCTAAAAGACGTAGATGATTGGTATTTGGCATAGATATAATATGCTACAGGAACACGTGAATATATACCTATGTCTAGAAACACCTACTATTTTTTATATCGGGCGTGTCTTCCGATGTATCCATAAGAAAGGTAAATTGTCTTGGAATCAAAATTTATTATTATTATATACATTTTACTCTTTACATTCATTCATAATTAAAATTAATTTAGTTTTAGTTGTTTGAATTTCATGGTCTTCTATCAATTTACGGTATAATATTTATTTGAGATATTCTATTCATATCATTGGTCCTATTTCATATTGATTGGCACCATAAAACAGATGTAAATGTTTTTTTAAGTTCGAGTAGACTTCAAAATTTCATAAATGCAGGTCTATAATTATATTATATACTACACATGGAATAAAACTAATGTTACGGATTTTATCACGTTTAATTTTAACTTTTTTACGTGGGTTTTTTTTACGCATCTTTGGATGAAAGTTCCACAAAAACCAGCGTAAAAGAACATATCGTTGATGTTAAGCACCGACGCTCCGGGAAGTCTAAAGTATGTCAACATGTTTAGTATCGTCCCAACCATTATATCGGATCTGATAGACAACAAATCCTTGCAATAGAACACCGATTCCTACCAATGATGATTCCTACCAATGATGATTCTAGAGGCTATTGAAATTAAAAAAACATCTATTCTATTCTATTCTTATTCTATTCTATTCTGACTATGACATCAGGTGGTCAAACACCTCAGTCCTCCCGTGACCATGGGTGCTGTAAAGTGCCCAAAACATCGGGAATTAAAAAAGTTAAAATTAAACGCGATAAAATCCTTAAAATTAGTTGTATTCCTTATAAATTTCATTCACAGTGAACGTGGGAAGCACTATATTCATGAACGGTAGTAGAAAAATGTTCACCTTGTTGTGGCGGTGAAAGAGAATCGGTATCTAGTAATATCAGCGATAGAAGCGAACATTTATTTATTATATCAATAAGGCATAAAATGATGTCAACTCTGTTAAAAATTCTGTTTCTCTTAAAAAATACGCTATCAGCGCCGCTAGCGGTGAAAAACGATTTAATGATATCGTCATTATGACCATATCATGAAATAGCAACGTTATGTTTAGTTATTAATATCTTCATACTATTCATTGATTTGGTCAAGCTATATCATGACATGGTCAACAAACAGTGTTAAATATCATGAAATGACCACACCATTTCACGAAATGATAGACTACTTTATTGTATAATATGATCATATAAAAATCTCTTTAATAAAACTATAATTATAATGAAAATTTTGCAATAATTGCAGACAGACCAGTTTTAATCACTTTACGTATAGATTAATTAGTAATTGAAATAAAAACCTTATCGATTTTCATATTTTTGATAGACGTCACTATTATCTATTGAAATTATTACGCTTTTAAACTACAATAACAAAAATACTAAAAAACTAAACGTTAGAATTTTTAAATAATTTTAATAATCGAATTATTTAAACATAAAGGAGTGAGTCGTTTTGGGCCCACTAGAAATTTTAACGACTTTAATGGTATTACATCCAAAAAAGTTACCAATTTATTATAATAAATGGCCTATACATTTTATGAATATCTAAACGGAATCAAGAAATCTAAAAATGAGTGGTTTTGATATTCCGTGTTCTGTTTAATGTAACATGGGGAAAAATGCGTGTAATGAATCATTTTGCAGTTTCTATTAAAGAAAATGTATTTTTACCAAGATAACTTATTATATACATATTATATTTGTAATTATTTGTATATTATATATTTATTACTAAAAAGGGATACCACTGAGATTTTTATCCTATTTCTAAAAGTGTTAGCTTATATCATATAACATGGTTCAAAGACACCGTGGAACGAAACGCTATTTTGTCATTGACTTCCGTGCTGGGTAAAAACCGACGGCCATATTATCATAATAATATAAGCATCATATCTATGTCTGTGCCGGCGGCCGGGTATTACTTTACGGCATTGACATTCGTCACGCCGCTGTTTTTTGTACTTACTTACTTATCTGGAAGATCAGCATACACTGAAAACAATTAAATAATATTTGTGGATTTCAACGCACTGTGCGAAGACAATAACTAGCCGAGACAGGAGCAGATGTGCGCTAACTTTTATATTTGTGGATTTCTCAAGAGGTGAGTATCTTATCTTATGGAATGCGAAGAATTCAACTGTACAAAACCTACAATTGATTTAAAGTTTCAAACTTTATGTGAAATATATCTTATTTTTGTCACTCTCGAAGTTCTAGTCCAAAATATTATACTACGGAAACGAAAACTACTAAGTTTCGTTTATAATGTATTACATTTTATTTTATTTTACTGAATATTGAGATATGGTACGATTTTTAGAAATAAAATAAACGACCCACACCCACAGATACTTAACGATCTATACATGTTTTAGTACTTAATTATTTTAAGTTTGAAAAATACTAATAAATATCCTTCATATTACTAACAAATTAATATGTCAATGTCTAATCAATGCAACAAGTGTTGGATTATATTATACAGGTTAGCCAAATATTCCACATTATGTATTTAATTCACAATGACATTCGAAAATGAAAACTGACGAGTTTAATTAAAAGTATATGTGAGTGTATAATACAAGTTTACTTTTGCTCCTAGAATTTTGGAAAATCTATAATTTATGTTGAATTACCTAAAACATATGACAAACACAATTCTTATTATATGTTAAAAGTGTCAAAGTATTGAAGTGTTATGTTATTGGTAAAATCTAATTTAACTAATAGAGAAAATAAAATCACACAAAATATACACAAATCTATGTTAAAAGTGTCTGTCAGAGTAACTATATCCACCACTGACTTAGAAGTATATGGACTAGGCATACTACAGAATTAGCGTGACTACCTAGAATACACTGGCGCATAAAATGGCCGCCTTTTATAGGGCTGTAACTCAGCAATATGGGCAGCTGATATCGATATTTTTACTAATATGAATTTGTTCTCATTTCATATAATTGAATTTGTTAATTAACAAAGTTAAAGAGTTATAACGCACACAATAAAAATGAATATTGACAGAGTAGTGGGAAGATTTTTGAGAAGATTTTTGCTTGTATACCAAATTTATTTACTGTACAATATTACTGGGATGGAGATCCCTGATCCCATATTATAATCCCATATTATAGTATTTTTAATATATAAAATAATAATGATTAGTTGAGTAAAAATTAAATAAACTGTTTTAAAAATCAATACTTAATTGCTGCTTAATACTTCTGCACATAATCGATCACAAATGGTAACTTACACAAGAATATTCGGTCCTGCTGGATATAATATTTTATTTATATATATATTCAGATTTTAAACGAAAAATATTATTTTTCGCAAGTAGGTACATTAATTTTGTTTATTTGAAATTGAAAATCTGGCATGATCATGAAACATGATATACGGATTTATAAACTATTAATATTATTTACTCATTTCTGAACAAAATTAATCTATTAAAATAATTTCTAGTACAACACTTTGTCACTGCTTTTGACAGTTTGACAGCAGATCTACCACAAAACTTGGCGCTTAACATGGCGACGCAGTCACGCATGGATAATCTAATGACGTCACACGAAAGTGTTACGAAAATAAGCTCTTGACAAAGTATAGTTGTCTCTTTTCTATCGCAGCTACTGCTTCGTTAATAAGAGACAAAACTGTTTTTGACAAGTGTGTGTCGATATTATAGATATTTGTATAACTATTATTGCTATAGTAGAATATGCCGCTCCATAGGTATATTTATATCTCTATGATATCCTCAACCGTTACCTAGCCAAAGCCTATTGCTGAACATAGACCTTCCCCAGATTTCCTCAAAGGAGGATATTTGCTATAGTTGCCATGCTTAGTAGACAAGTTGGCAACCACAGTTTTTATTGGTAGTTGTTAATAGAAGATGTTGTTAAATTCAGAAGGAATGTACACATTCCTTCTGAATTTAATATTTATAGATATAGATAACATAAAAATAAATGGATGTTATTAGGAATACATATTAGTGTTAATATTTAATTAAATACATCTACTATTTATGTTTATTATATTTAAACTCCATCAGGAAGCAAGAATTTTGTTTACATTATTTTTATGTTATTTTGTTGATTGTAGGTAATGTACATTCTTTCTGAATTTAATATTTTTTTACTTCTTTATTTTTTATTTGCATTCCCAATTTTTTCAGTTACATCTACTTGATGCAGTTTGTTGTAACTGCCTAAGAATATTGCAAGAAAGTATTGAAACTGCTCATTCCATTAGAAGATTTGTACTCCATGTGGATCTTCAATTTTAAGAGCTCATTTAAGAACTCAGCAGAAAGAGATATTATTTTGCAGTGGATACCATCACACCAGGTACTTACTTTACTTTAACAGCCTGTAAGTGATCCCCTGCCTGAAATAGGCTTGCCCGGAGGAGTTGGCATAATTGCTTTGGCACACAGATTGATGTTTGTAGTATCATACACCTTGCACTACAAACAATTTGGCTATTCACCACCAGGTTATCTTTAACTTACAGCCTATCAAAAGTCTACTGTTGAACATAGACCTCCCCACAGATTGCCTTATAGAGATATTCGATAACCACAGTTTTTTTTCTTAGTTGCTACTTCTTCCTTACCTTACCCCATATTTGTCTGCCTTTGTACTTAATACACAAGTAATATTTTTACCTTAAATGAAATTAGTGTAAATGTAAAACGTCTAGGAACTTGTACTTAGTCAAATAATGTTATAATTCTAAAATAACTACTTCACTTGTTTACCTTTCTGATTTGATGTATTTTATTTCTTTTACCTTAGTGGAATCTGGTTTACTACAAAAGTATTATGAAGGAAACGAGTACATGCTATTTATATATAATTTAAGAGACATTAAGACTGTTTATTAGTAATAAAGATTGAAATAAATAAAATATTAATAAATATCATTATTTATGTGGAAGACACTGTAAAACTATAGTCTGTTCGGTTAGTTGATGAAAAAAACACTTTTCAGGTGGATCATTTAGAATGAGTCTGCAATCTTGTCGGCCGAGAGCTTCTACAACTGTATGGAGACACAAATGATAACAGGGATATGGAAATACAATTCATGAATATTGAAGACATCGGTAACATCCAACAAACACCCTTATGCCTGTAACTGTAACTCCTGCCATTTCCAGAGCGGCATCAACAATTACTATAATATGCAGACCTTTTCTATCAAAAGGTTTAAATTATTTCTTAAGCAAAATTGTCTAGTAAGGGCTATTATACTACTAGAGAGTAAATGACTGATAATAACCCTGGGAATGAGGTGATCGCTACCATGCTGTTTCTAAATGTTTTCAAAACAATTGTATAAAAATTATATTGTAAAATGTGCTTTTTAAAAAGTCTCGCTGGGTTTCTTGCTGATTCTCCCAGGACAGAGTTTTTTGCGAACCAGTGGTAAAAGTAAAAATGACTTTTAATAAGTATTATGTATTGTAATCTATATTGAATAAAATGATTCTATTCTATTCTGTGGCTAGTTATAAGCGTGCTGCTTCTACTTCCCGACACTGTATTTTTAAGTTATGTAATCATTTATCTAGATTCTTAATACCTAAACTAAAAGAACTACTAACCTAAAAGAGAGATTGCTGATTGATAACTCATTTTATGTGCACTGTGCGCTCTGTATTTGTGAATACCACTTAAATGAACCTCACAATGATTGGAATAATTTATACAAGTAGTAATGATGCATATTTATATAGTAATATATGCATCATTTATATGGTAGTTTTTGCCACAGTTGCTACGCTTGTGGCAACCAAAGCTTTGTGGTATTCTATAGGAGATGTTGCTGCTCATCTCCTGGTATCTTTATTTTACTCTGTTACGACTTTTACGACACCATACGGGACGAAACGCGATGGCAGTTGACGGAAGGGCTATACAATATTTTACATTATATATTTAATTTAGGAAGACCTATGTTCAGCAGCGAATTGTTGTAATGATGACGAATAATAATCAATAAAACTTGTAATTATTGTTGCTTACTTGACCTGTTTCTACTATGTGCCTTATTATAAATAAAGCGCCTAATTTATAAATAAACGCCGAGCAAGTTGAATAGATGCTCTGGTACCTTTTCGTATCTCTTTCAATTGACAATTTCCTTTTGTTTTTTTATAGAATAAGTGTGACAAACGAGCGCACGGTCCACCTGATGGTAAGTAGATGCTATGGCTCATAGACATCTACATTTATCCTCGTTTAAGAATCAAAATGCAGATGCATTGTCACCCTGAGGACTAAGATGGAGTGCTTCGTTTCCAGTAAAAGGACTCCGGTTCTCTACACTCGCCATACGAAACACAGGAGCATTAAGCTACTATTTTACGCTGGTAGCGTTTTCCGTGAGCGTGTCCTACGGTCGAGCCGTATCCGTACACAACTAGTTTAAAACTTCTTCATCATTACAGCCTATAGGCCTCCCAAGGAATTATACAAAGCACAGTCCTGAGCCACCTGCATCCATAGACTTTTGAATATCTTACCAGGTCGTCACTCCAACTAGAGGGTAGCTGTCCCACACTGAGCTTACCGGTACGAGACTGCTACTCGAGAATTTTACATTTTAGCTTTAATTGCAGTTGGATGTAAACATGCTAATCAATGAACACATATTAAAAGAATGTCCTGGCACTGCACCGCGGCCTGCGATACTTATTATAGACTGCTTTAAGAATATGATGATTTTACAATAATAAACAATAAAATGCAGTGACAATACAGTGTTTCTTTTATCCTAACACAAATAGTTCAAAACACCTTATGCTATTTATTTTTCGTGGTTAATATCGTAAAATCCTTATATGTTACTATCCAGTCATTTTGGTTTTAATGGTGCTTGAATGTAAACATGTTATTCAATCAATACAAATTAATAACAATGTCCTGACACTGCACCTTGTGGCATGTGTCACTTTTAATACTGCTTTAAGAATGTGATGATTTTACAATAACAAACACAGTGACAATATAGAGTTTTTTATCCTTACGACCAGTTCAAAACATCTTACGTGCTATTTATTTTCTCAATCGCTGTAGAGGTAAAACTCGCTAAACACCCTTAATAGTTCACTGTTGGACGCACACATGCACCTAAAACCATGTTACTGGTTGCAAATGATATTAGATAAATAAGTACATGTGTGCTTGTTTCAATATTCAATAACTTTTTCAGGTGGGTTGCTTAGAATAAATGTGTATGTCTTGTAGGCTGAAATCTTGCAGAGCTGCTCGTAAGCAGAGACAAAAAGTATGGATATTGAAGACAACAGTCTTATATCACATAAAATATCCTTATGATTCCTAACAATCTCATAAATGGACATGTTATTATCAAGTTATTTTGAAAAATCTTTTGGAATGATAATGACTGACAATAATAAATACAATTAAATTATACATGTATTTTGTAATCCTTACACAACTAGTTTAAAACATCTCACTTCATATTTATCAACATAAATAAACATGATATTACCTATTCATTTTGGCTTTAATGGTGTTTGGGGTATAATAACTAATCAGTTAATATATTTTAAAGCAAAGTTTACACACTGCACCTTTACTAACCAACAAAGATATATCAAAATAAAGTCTTAACACCGCGCCTGTCTGTCTGTTCCACTATTAATAGACTACTTTTGAAATTATTACAGTAATAAATACAGTGGTATTTTACTTTGTGTTTTTATCCTTTTACAACCAGATTAAAACATCTTTCTTACTATATAGCATGTAAAGGTAATATTATAAATGAACATATTATCTTTTATTCATTTTGGCTTTAATCATATTTATTTAATTACTGTAATGGTGTTTGTGATGTATATTCACTAATCAATCAATACATGTAAAAATAGCCTCCACACCATGTTTCTTGGTCAGTGTACTATTTTTGCCGGAACTACTAAAAGGATTTTCCATCAGTCTAAAAGTACCTATAAGTGTTAAATGTACCTGCAACTTTGTTTTATGCTATTAATTATTTAGCTGTCATATTCTATTCTATATACACTATTCTAACTCAC
The DNA here is from genome assembly GCA_029286625.1 of Parnassius orleans. Lineage (NCBI taxonomy): Eukaryota > Metazoa > Arthropoda > Insecta > Lepidoptera > Papilionidae > Parnassius > Parnassius orleans. The sequence goes on along the minus strand of JAGSMP010000101.1, from coordinate 1,647,566 downwards.
AATACTAATAGAAAACAACTTTTAGTTTCGGCTCAGAAGGGCTAGAACCCAGAGCCGTAAAGCCAGATTAAAAAAATAGCGTTTAGTTTCTTTTAGGTTATTGTGATATTCATATTTTAATTTCTCTGAATTCCCTTTAGATGCGATAAAACTAATATTAATTTTGCAATCTATAGATTATAAGGAATAAATCGACATACATTTCATTAAGTATCCCTAAAATTTGTAGTGGGCCCATTCTCCATACAAAAAGAAATTGTCTCCTTTAAGTTATTTATATTAATTAAACTACTTTTTACGGATTATATCGCGTTTAATTAACTTATTTTATTAATTCCCGACGTTTCGGGTGCTTTACAGCACCCATGGTCACGGGAGACTGAGGTGATTGACGTCCCAATGTCAAAGTTAATGGAGTACCTTCAGCTTTTTAATTATTAATTTTGGTCCGATCTACGCAGAATGAACTAACTGTGTCTTGAAGTCTTGCAGTGGTATGCTTGGGTTTAGTTTTAATTTTATTAATTACAGGATCCCAAGCAGGTGGTAATACCAACCTCCCTCTCTATTGAAATTAGGATGTTTTTAATTTCAATAGCCTCACGTATCATCCTTGGCAGGAATCGATGTTCTTTCGCGAGAATCTGTGGTTTATCAAATCTAATGTAATGGCGGGGCCGTCTAGGATATGATCACAAACTGCAGACTTCCCGGAACGTTGGTGCTTCGTCAGCTATGTGTTCTTTTACGCGGGTTTTAATAGATCTTTTGTTTGCCCTATATATGAGAGACCACATTCACAATCAAGCTTGTACCTCCTGCATCTTGTAGAGGAATATTGCACTTGACGGATGGTAAGAACTGACTAATCTTCTTCGGCGGCGAAGAATGTTCTTATAGAAGCTCGCTTCAAGATGTAGCCAATCTTGTCTGTGACACCTCTGACATATGGTAGTACAGCAGGCACACGCTCGACTGTGGCCGGCTTCACTCGGTCACTGTGACGTAGGCGCGGGACCCGAAGCTTTGTCGTGCAGAACCTGCTTGACGTGCTGAAGCTCGGCGGCCAGGTGTTTGCTGTCACAGATCCTCGTGCTCTCTGTAACAAAGATTTGCCCACGGTAGCCAACTGTGAAGGATGATGGTGGGATTCACCATTTAAATATCTGTTTGTATGGGTCTTTTTCTATACACGGTGTGACCTATGGTGTTGTTAGGATTTCGAATGACTAATACATCTAGGAAAGCTAAAGAATTATTTGCCTCTAACTCCATAGTAAATTGAATTTTAGAGTTTATGGAATTAAGATGTTCTAAAATGCAGTTACTTTGTCTGATGGTAAAATTGTGAAAGTATCGTCTACATACCGCTTGTAGAACCTTGGATTACTGGTGCAGTAAGCAGGGCTTTCTCCTCAAAGTCCTCCATGAAAATATCGGCGACAATGGGAGATACCGGTGAGCCCATTGCAACACCATCTACTTGCTTGTAAAACTCTTCCTTCCACAATAGATAGCCAGATGTAAGGCAATGTCTAAGCAGTACTGCATATTCTGCTGGCATGTTGTTTTCTCTAGTTTCCTAGTTACAATTGAGATGCAGTCTTCAACAGGTAGGCATGTAAATAGAGACTGAACATCAAAACTGACCATAGTTTCATTGTCAGTAAGACATAGGTCTTTAATCTCACTAACAAAATGGTATGAATCCTTAGTGTGTGCTCTTGTGTGTCCTCTGGTGGTGATAGTGTTTTTTGCTAAGAGTTGAGCCAATCTGTAAGTTGGCGAATCGATCTGACTCACTATTGGACGTAATGGAGCGTTCGGTTTGTGTATTTTGGTAACCCATACAACTTCGGTGGTTTGGCACACGCAGGTATTATCGAATTGACGTCTAGATTCAATTTCTCAGTATTTCTTAATTAGATCGCTAGTTGTTTTAAGCGTATTAGTTGTAGGGTCTGTTTGACCTTTACGTACGTACTTTCATCCGATAAAAGTTGTTGTATTTTAGAATTGTAATCCGACGTATCCATTATAACCGTAGCATTACCTTTGTCTGCGCGGAGAATCGTTAAATCTGGTCTGTTGCGTAAGTTTTCAACGCATTAATTTCATCCTTCGGAAGATTTAATTTCGGCACTGAGCTTCGACGTAACAAAGACGAGATGTCTTGACGTATGGCCTCTAAATCTTCCTTACCAATATTATTTTATACAGACAGTCCTCAACACTACAGATAATGTTTTCATACGGGATTTTTCGCGGTGTTATTGCGAAATTCATATCTTTAATAAAACTTTTATCGTCGGAATTAATAAAATAAGTTAATTAAACGCGATATAATCCGTAAAAGTAGTTTAATTCAATGTGTAGTGTTCGCGTAAATATAAGAAATCATTATTTATATTATTTAATTTATTTGTAACTGAAGGCAAAATATACAACTTTTTCCATTTGATGGTAGATGGCGCTGTTTTGATAACTAAATCGGTGTAGTTTCAAATCATTTTACCAAGGTTATAACTATATTTTAAACTTTATTTTAAGCATGGTATTTATTTGAAAAACATCCGTCAACCCGCCTATAACTGAGATATAATAGAAAAGTAACACCTAAAGGAAGGAAAATACTTAACCTTCTTTTTTTGAACTTCCGTAATCAGATAAAAAGTAGCCTATAAGTTGCCCGGGTTACTAACTACCTACATACAAAATTTCATGTAAATCGGTTCAGTAATTTTTGCATTTTGAATCCGTAATACAGAGACAGACAGACAGACAGACAGACAAAATTTCTAAAAACAACTAATTTGGCTTCAGAATCCTTTATTTAGTCCCCTGGACTTGTTTTTTCAAGAATCTATTAGAATTACAGCCACGACATTTCTACAGATTTATTATATGTATAGATTTACAGATGCTGTTTTCTGCACTGCACTGCGGGTGTTCTAACTATTAAACAATTATGCGTCATAATATCCATATAACTGTAAGTTAATCTAGTAGGTATTAATTAATACAGCAGCACAGGTGTCCCACAACAACAAGTTAGTTCAATTCCTATTACGTATCCGTGCCGGTTCGGTTACGAATACGAGGTTAGTTACAACAGTTAGTCAGAACCTTGATTGACTCGAGCAATTTGCCTAATATCGTAATATCGCCGTTCGGCTGCGATTGTTTTACCTACATTGTTTAATCAAGTCCTATTACCAAATAGATAAGGTAGAATTGATAACGATAATTATACGAAAAACACGAAACTGTAACTGTAACTGTAATTTAGACAAAACTGACCTAGTATTTCAGCTGCTACGTAGTAATTTTTTCTAATACATATTATTTATTTTTATCTTTCTCATGTGAAGTATGATGATACATACTCACATCATTTCTTATTTAATTATCTCTTTATTCATTCGATATTTCTCTCATTTCGGAATGAGACAATAGGCAAGAATTTATGTTTAAATAATTATAATAAAAATAAAAACCCGCCAATTACACTTAACGTTGTTAAATATCTCCAGCATTTAATAATTTGCTTAAATACTGAAAATTAATTATAAAATAGAACCTCAATCCGTACGGTAAAGTCGTGGCCATAATATCACAAACGAATGCGTAACAATCTAATCGACAAAGCAGACGCAATACTCGCAGCAAACCCATGGCTAGCGAAGCGTAATATGATATTTATTGATTTCTGTCGGAGCGTCGCTTAATGAATGCGGAGCACATTTCATGATTTCTCACGATAGGTTTGGGAACGAGCTTTTTTTCTCGTTTCATTTCTCTCGGCAAACAATAGATCACCAAATGCGGATGGAGGGTTCGAAACTTGGAAGTGCGTCGCCGGTGCGAGGCGACGACGACGCTTACGTCACTACGAGTGCTATGGGATTGTTACGTATTGGCACTTGTGAGAGTATGTACTGTTTCATTCAAGTCTGTGAAATACGTTTCATTGTTTATTTACACCTGTGTATTTAAAAACCAAAAAATTACAAAGAGTACATGAGTTAATACATACGTACAAGAATACGTATGTATTAATATTATTTCATTATTTGTGTATAGTTGCTTTGTTTTTTATTTTATTACAATTTTTACATTATGCACTTTGTAAAAATTACGCTAACACGGAACTAAATTATTGTACTGAATATAATTAGGATGAAATCTAATATTCCATTCGTCTAAATATGTTATATTTTTGAAAGATATCACTCAATAATAGCCAGTACATGTACGCATGACTGTACCGTGGGTTCCGCCGGCTGCCGGCGTGTGTGAATACAACTTGTTGCTGTGAACTAGTTCCACTACGACGTAACCTGCCGAACACTTCCTCATTTAATTATTCGAATTTATTTATGATATTGTTGTATCTTATGCAAAACGTTTTAAGGCACAGTCGCCGCCATTTGTAATGTAAATCATTAATACAGTGCTATTGTTATTGAAATTATTTCCGTTACAAGTACCAAAAAATGTGCAAATTGTATATAAGCATATTTTTATATATAAATTTGCATTTAAAGGGGTTAAAGTTCTAAGCTTAAAAAAGTACTAACAAAAAGTTTTCTATGTGAAAAATATTTCTTTTTGTAATACCACACTACAATACCGTTAAAGCCTATAAAAAGTCCTCTGCTATACATACATACACATACCTTCCCCATAGATTACCTCATAAGGGGGATGTTTGCCATTGTTGCCACGCATGACAGGCGGGTTGGCAACCACAGTTTTTTTTTATGGCTGTTATTAGGAATACGCAGCTATCCATCTCCTGGTATGTATCTCTCTGTCGCCTATTACGACACCCACGGGATGATATGGGGTAGTGAATATTTTTACACCGCCACCACACGGTCATAATAACAATAGCTACAATATAATTATTAAATACTCAATAGAATTTTCTGAATAGAAAAAACTGAAATTTTTTAAGTTATTAATTTGACTTACAATCATCAACAACTGCCTTCTCATACGCGCAACGTTCAGCTTAGCAAGGGGATTGGCGACCACCGTTTTATAAAATTGTCAGCTTCAAAGCTATCCTTGTAATCAATTCCTGAGCAGGTAAATCCCCCATTTATCGAAAGCTACAAAATATTTCTTACGAGATGAACATTAACCAATTATGTTGGTTATTTTGGTTATATTTATCCAACTTATAGAGCTATGCTGCAGCTATATTAATTGTATAGTTGTAGCACGAATGGATCGGCTCGACCGGGGAAGGACCACGCTCTCACATAATACCAGCGTAAAATAGCGGCTTAATGCTGCTGTGTTTCGTATGGTGAGTGTAGAGAACCGGAGACCCTTATTACTGGAAAAGAGACATTCCATCTTAGGCCTCACGGCTGACAACGCATCTGCATTTTGATTCGCAAACGAGGATAGATGTAGATGTCTATGGGCCACAGCAACCACTTACCATCAGGTGAACTGTGCGCTCGCTTGTCACCCTTACCCTATTAAAAAAAACTTTATATTTACTTTTCTAACTCATACCTACTCATATGTTGAGTTGTGATGAATATGTTTACAATAATATTCGACTAAGTATTAAAGTAGGTATTAATCTTCTTCTACTTCTTCTTATAATACATATATAAAAATCAATTGGTGTTCGTTAGTCTCGCTAAAACTCAAAAACGGTTCGACAGATTTTGATGTAATTTTTTGTGTGTGTTGGACCCGGTAGGTGGCGCTGTTGTCAGGATCCAGAAATCACCCGAGCGAAGCCGGGGCGGATCGCTAGTGCTATATAAATATAACCGCACACAATTCGGATTGTAAGTCAATTTGCACTTTACATCAATTATATAATACAATAACTTGGTATACTACACATGTTACACATATGACATCAGCTATGTTAATCGGTTATGGTGCTAGCCTACAACACCAAAGAAACCAACTATTATTTTCCCATCGCCAGTATGTTACCTAAACACTTACCTGACAGGGTATATCAAAAGTTTATTTAGTAAATCACATGCACACATTGTAATTATTATCCCAATTCCAATGTGTAATAAAAGACTCAACGGAAGCTGCTACCTGTTTCGTGAGAATTGTCAGCGGATGTTGCAAAAGGTGGCACGATTTTTTATAGCCAAAAGATTTGTTCCGAAAGAAAGTGGAATTCTTATCGAGATCAATTTCCTTTTTTTTTTGGTTACATGTGATTGCTAATTCTTTAAATGTAGACGACATTATTCTTTATATATATACTTTGGTTAATATAAAAAACAAGTATCTTATTTGAGTAAGTAAGTCATCCATCCATACAGTACAGACTATAGAAGTCCACTGCTGAACATAGAACTCCACCTTAGATTGCCTCATAGAAGGGGGGAGGGGGGGGGGTTATAAAATGTCCACCGCTGCTGAACACAGACTTCTCCCATAGATTGCCTCATAGGGGGACGTTTGCTACTGTTGCCACGCTTGGCGGATGGGTTGGCAACCACAGTTTTTTATTTTTAGTTGTTATTAGGAAGTCACTGCTGCTCATCTCCAATTTCAGTTTCCCTCTGTCACCTCTTACGACACTCACAATACGATATGGGGTAGTGGATATTATTACTCCGTCACTACATGTCTACAGCAGGCTGCTATCATGATACATACGTATTGTAGTCAATCAGCACAACACATACAAATAGAAATTAATAAAGTGTAACAAAAATTGTTTACAGTTTACATTATAAAATATTGTTAGTGTGTGCTCATTATCCAATTGACAATAATACGAACTGTACGAAAGTACTATACTGCTTGAAATATTTTGTACCCGCAAGTCTTTAAAAATATTTTCAACAGTATCAACAGCAGTTTAGTAAAATGGATTCAAGTAAATTACAAAGCTTAAGCGTTACATCTTAAAACAAAACACGAATCCAACTTCTTCCTTCCAGTTTTTTTTATTGTTCCGCGTATCCGTGTGAAACATTATCCCTTCACCTGTTTTAAGTTTAAAATCGGAAAAAAAATTGACAAAAAAGACGCGTAATAGATTACAGTACGTCAAAAAAGCACGTAGGTGGATTATTATGATTAAGTGATATATATTGTACATCCGTGTCATAAAGATCACAATATCATCACACAAAGAAGCATTCGACTTACTGCCTGCATTTTAAGCAATAGAAAGTTCACTAGCCTTGATATTGTTATCTATATCATAATAAGGCATTAACAATATAAAAGCAATCTATCATTTGAAATTAATATGATCAGTGATCGGCACGGTGCGGAGCGACGGCGCGCCGGGCGCGGCGGTAGATATCTGCATAGCTGGGCGGAATGGCGGTTAATCAGGTGGTCCGTTATTTTACATTGTGCTCGCCGTGATTTCGAACTCGACCGAACAGGTTGCTCCAATGACAAAGGAGCAGATTCCATCGTCCGCAATCCGCGCTCACATCCGCTACCTCCGGATTATAAAATGGTTCAAATAATCGGATGGAGCGCGTCACTACAGCGGCCACTAGAAGTGATGAAATTCTTTTTATAACTTTTATCTTTGTAATCTATATACCAATAAAAAAATAAAAAAAGACTTAAATAAATATTTATTATAAACAATAATATGGAAACGTCGACTTCCACAAACAACGTGAAAACAGTTACCGGATAAGAATTAACACTTTTTTTGCTTGGTATTATGCTAGTTAAACTGAAATTCCCACCCCGCGTTGTTTCTTACAAACAAGTAATTAAGAAACAAACACGGGACGTATTTAATGACCGTACAATACCAATATTTCGTGAAGAAATAAGGATCTGTGCACCACCTGCGCTCCAGACATGACACGAACGCCGCGTAGCTTCAGTACTTAATGTCTCGAAGAACAATAGGGGTTAGTAATACTATTGTAGTCGGAGCACGTGGTGCAAACAAAGTTGGCATAATATCTGACGGAACCACCTGATTTCAATTACTTTATGAGTGGTGTTCCTTAAACGTGACTTTGTTGTGTACACGCTGCTATATATCAACACAACATTAAGTTCTCACGATTCACGATATCCAACAGATGGTAAAATATCCTTTAAAATATTTGCAAGTGTGATGTGAACATATCAATGGATTTTTTTTTTCAGAATCTGTGACCGTTAAAGGACGAAACAATATAATGACCACCAATCACAGCTGGTGTCTGCGATCAAAAAGATTCAACTAAGTGATTACACACTATTTTAAAATCATAAATGCTTGTAACGCCCCGACTAAAGGGGTTAGCCCGTGGCGGAAATTGATTTAAATTACGTTATTAATAATTTTAATATTACACGCGGTTAACCGCATTTTTTGTTTCGAAACTTCTGTTTTGGGTCCTATGTCCTTAATAGTATTAAGGCGCTGCTATTCTTTTACAAAAATAATGCATTGTATTGTTTTTTTATGGGTATAATGTTACGTTATCGTTTCTTAATTAATAAAACAAATATGAATTCTTGTTATAAAATAAAAACATTGTTGAAATAATAATATTTATCATTATTATCTTATTATATATCATTACTTTCTTATCTTCTATTCCCTTTCTTGGTATTATTAATATTGATTTACATATTACATGTATAAAAAGACACTTCTTCATTGGTACCTTCACTATTGGTCGTATGAGGAAGCTCAAAGTCACTCAGCGTAGGATAGAAAGGGTTAAGCTCGGAATTTCTCTGCGGAATAAAATCTGTTACGAGGATATCCACAGAAGAACACGAATAACTGAAATAACCCAGAGAATCAGTAGGCTTAGGCCATTTAGTTCAAAGAACCCACAACTGATGGAGGAAAAAGGTTCTTGAATGGAAGCCTCATGCTGATGATTTGTTCTTCAGTGCACTTGTGATGGGCTGTAGTGATATAATAACCTGAATATAATTAAAATATGATTATAAAATTATGAATCTTATTTTGAGAAACTACTGCTCCCATCCCATCTGTTGAATTGGAGATGGTTGTACCGCCATGGGTATATACCCATGGGTCATGAAATATTTCTAGCGTTTCCCATATGTTACCGTCATGGACGACTGCCACACACATTGACAATATGTGGTAATGATTTGTATTACACCTACCAACACACAACACCAGTTAAAATCAGTGCAAAACAAGTGGTAAAATTAAAAATTTTGTACAACCGACTTCAATATAAATAAAATCATCAATGTAGTCGAAATCAATTAAATACGCATTATTAAGGATAACTCAAAAACTACTGGTCAGATCTTGATCAAATTTATATGGGACCACATGAGAAGCACCAGCTTTCAAATAAAAATCGGTTTCATTGGAATCGATTTAATCGGAATCATCAAAATCGGTTCACCTAGAAAAAAGTTCTGAGGTAACCTCACATTTTTAAAGTCGATTAAAAATAAAAGCCGCTGTGTAGTGGTGGCGTAAGAATATTCACTACTCCATTTGATCCCGTGGGTGTCATTGGAAACAGGAGAAAGGCTGCAGCACCTTTCTACTGTTTCTAACATATTGATAACAACCAAAAAGAAAACTGCAGTTGCCAACACACCTGCAAAGCTTTACAACTAGAGGCAAAATCCGACCTATGAGACAATCTATGGTGGAGGCCTATGTTCAGCAGTGATTTTTTGATATGCTATAATGAATGATGAATGAATATTAGAATCTAACTACATATATAAAATGTAAGTTGGATGTACTATTTACTAATCTTACCAGTCACAAGCACACCACCACCACACTAGACAGGCACAAAGTAGCCAACCTTTCGGTTTTTTACAGAAATCGGAGAGTGTGCGCAGGAATTGCAAGACTTAATTCCTCCCTCTCCATTCCATCATCGGACCGCCAGACATAGGCTATACCATAAGCTTTACTATCTTCGGATGCATCACCACTTACCATCAGGTGGGATAGTAGTCAAGTACTAGTTTATAATAGTAAAAAAAGTAGTTAAAACATTTTTGAGGTTAATTTATTACCCGCTTTATATTAGCTTGCTCTGTATGTATAGTTTATGTATGTAAGCATTATAATGAAATATTATAATTCAGTTTTCACTCTCTTTTAGACGTCGGAATTTTCTGAAATTTTGCAGACGTGTTAAGAATCGATGAAAATACAATAATCTCGTGACTTACTTATTATTTCTAGATTTATACAGTTCATGATCAATGCGTGTTTTTGTTGACATACATACATATCACTTAATAAATAGGGTTGTTGTAAGTTTTTTTAGACTAATCTTTTATTATTTTAACAAAGCATCAAACGATTTTCTTTTCAACTCGCACATATTAATTGGTAATATATAATTGGTTTATGACCTTTCATAACAAAAGATATTGATGGTGCTTAACAGTATAATTAACTAACTAGTCTAACTTTTAAAACTGAGAAAATGATAACAAAAGACTCTTTTTATATATATTTTTTTTTAATTAAATAAGCTAGTTTCATATTGTTATATCGACACAATTAGTACAATCGCTAACACTATTTAAAATACCTGATACCATTCACACAAATTCATACACGGCATATTTTACATAAACGCGGATAAATTGGCTATTGACCCATTTTATAATAGTTTCCAAAAACAACGATAAAAAAAGTTTAATTTAGAAAACACTGTGTCGGCGGTCAATTACTGACCCAGCAGGCGTTATCCCGATTATGGTTCAACAGATGGTTGTTTTTTATGTGAGGGCGAAGTGGGACGCGGGGGTGCGTGTGGTAACCGTATAATTACATGTTGTAGTTGCGCACGCCTGCACGCACAATTGGACTAAACGAGTGTTTGCTTTGATCTACCGCCGACCGCCGGTTATCCACGTGCGGTCGCTTAAAGCTTTGAACCTGATCTTACATTACTAAATAGTTACGGCTACTCGTTTTACGGTAAAGCAAAAAATATAGCTGTCGACACGACACCACTATTATTTATCTAGTCTAGACAGTGATTCTAGCTAAATCGTTATTTAAAAAATCTGACAGGGAAGACAATTAGTGCTTGGTAAATTGAGAATTCCACATAATTATATTATATAAGTAATATAGTGCTTAAAATACCTTAATTTTAAAGCATTATAATATTCATCTTCTTCATTTCAGCATTTCACAAGTCCTGAACTGAGCTGAACATTGGAATCTCACAAAAAACAGTCCCGAGCCACCTGCATCCACTGGCTTCCTGCGTGTCTCAATAGGTTGTCCACATTACTGCTCGACTGCCACGTTGGTTTTGTGGTCGTCAACGCGGCCGCTAATCATGTGGTCACTAGTTCAAATCCTGTCGAGTCAGGAAGTTCGCAGTTTCACACCCGTGCTTATACGTGGTAGCGCCACGCTGAAGCTGCATTATGACTACAGCACGAATGGGTCGCACCGACTAGGGAAGAACCACGGTTTCATAGAATACCAGCGTAAAATAGCAGCCTACCCATAGCCTATAGCCCACCATCTTTGTTTGGAAGATGGCTGTAGGTATCCATGGACTGCAGTAGCCACTTACCATCAGGTTTATTGTAACTTCGTTGGTCACTTCAGTTTTATAAAAGAAGCTATTGTATTTCGAATGATAAGTGAGGAGAACATGACCTTTTCACTGACAACGAAGCCTGCTTCTTAGACCTTGGTGAATGTGCACTTTAATAATTGGAGGACATATTGAGAGATTTGTGAGCCACAGCACCCACGTACCATCGGGTGGACTGTGTACTCGTATGTGGCTTTTAATTAAATACTTGTGTAAAAAATTGGAAACAATAAATATTTCCACTGTGCCTACGATAAAACACAGAAATTTGATCTAGACAAAAAAAAGAGAATACAGGTTTATTCTATAATCTCTAGTGACATACATAGTTTGAAATAATAGGCTCGGATTATTTAATCTGTACAGGCACATGTCAATACACTACTCGCTAACTAACTGTGTCATCTAGAGTTTACAGTTATATCTCACAAATGCCAAGGGCTACATCGATCAATTCGGCGTTGTCGCAAGTGATTCTTAATCGACGGCCACAGTCGAAAGTTGAGTAGCGACGTCGTGATTCCGAACTTAGCCTATTTCTTCGCACCGGTGTGCCTCCACATCGGACGTTGTGAAAACGCCCGTCCCGGCTCGGTGATCGCGACAACAACGCATAAAAACAAATTATTAATCTCACAGTCGTGACTAACGTTTTTGGATCATCGTTTACACGAATGGAGGTTGAGAGTTCGGATGGATACTGGATCGGGTTCGCGGTAATGCTTTCGAATGTCGCATTGGGTTGACGCTGACCAGTCACGCGGCGCGCCGTCGCTGTCGCCGCCTCGACCAGGCGCCACGCTCTCCTCACATTGCGCATATGTCACATCATGACGTACCTACTCCGGTAAGGTAACATAATATCAGAAAAGTTTCTTCGAAATAATTTTATACTTAATTAATTTTAGTATCATGAGGCATCATAAAATTTACTTAAGTTTTACCAAACACCAATACGTCAGTAAGAAAATTAAATAATAATACGATTTAAGTATATTTGGAAAAGGTTAAGAAAATATAAATATTACAGTTTTCATGCTATAATTTTAATCAGCCATTCTTTGAATAGATGAATTTATGGAAGAACTAGGTGGACTCCTTTTCTGGCTAGTAGCCCGTCTGGGTAGATACCACCCTCCTAACTATTTCTGCCGCCAAGCATCAGTACGTGTACTGCTGCGTTGGGGTCCCAATGGTATAGAATGCCAGTTTGATTACAAGTTGCGAGGCATTCCATCTTAGCCCTCAAGTAACAACTCACTTGTATCCTTCATTGTTTGAAGTTGGTTGCAGGTGTCCATGGGCTAAAGTAGTCACCACTAACAACTTTGCATAAAGTGAACTGTAAGTTCGTCGTACAATTTATATATAACCGGTCAAGTGCGAGTCGGACTCGCGCATAAAGGGTTCCGTACCATCGTAACACACGTTTCTAGTAGGGGAGCCCATTTAATTTTTTTATTAATTTTGTTATTTGTTGTTATAGCGCCAACAGAAATACACATTCTGTGAAAATTTCAACTGTCCACCTATTACGGATCATGAGATATTTTTGGGTACTTTGGGTACGCAACCCTAAAAAGAGTTCCACTCTGTGCTCTAATTTGAATGGAAATAGCGCTCGTATTTCTGAATTCCAGACTGTTAGGCATTTGATCTAAATCCTCCTTGGTGACTACGTATCTGAGACCTCTTTTCTAGAAGATGGACTGCGAAATCGTTTGTCATTTGTTTTAAATTTTAAAAATTAAATCTATTCAAGAAAAGCCGACGGCCCCGATGCGTATTCGATAAAGCACAACGTAACAATAGTGACCATTTAATAACGATGCGGAGGGTGCGCTCGACACCTCATAATATGTTATGATTGGATACCGCTTATCTATGGCAGGTGTTACTGGCCGGCGTCTTATGGCTAGCGTTATGTGTGCTTTTTGCTCCCAAAATACCGATGATCCTACTTAACACCTTGATGGATCGCTTTGACGGATCAGTTAGTTTACAAGGCTAATGAAACATAATAACTATCGATAAGTATCACAAACGAACTTAATGATATTAATCATAGACCGTGAACTAGATGGTAGAAAAAACGTTAACAATCATTCGCTGTCCATCAGTGATTTATATTCACCTGCGATAGACGCTATTACCTACTTTTAGTAACGCACTTCCATATAAATTTGCGTTTGGTCTGAACTTCTTCAATAATTTAATGCTCTCCGATCTAAATAAAATTGTTAACAATAACCAAATTTTAATTACATACCATTACAATCAAGAATGACTGTCTGACATTTGAATGTGCCGTCGCTAATAGTGTCAAGGAAGAACATTTATGAACTGTTAATTACATTTACAAATTTAAATATTTTATTGTCTTCAAATTAAATCAATCAGTCTAATATACCTTTACCGTCTATACCGTCATTATTAGTCAATATAAATCAAAGTGTCAGTGTTCATATTATGCAATTTAGTTTAAGTGTAATATTTATTAAGTACCTTAAACTAGATAAAATGTCATAGTATTCATTACAGTGATTACAGTCTATAAAAGTCCACTGCTAAACATGGGCCTCCCTCATAGATTGCCTCATGGGGGATTTTGCTATAGTTGCCATGCTTGGCGAGCGGGTTTGCAACCGCAGTTTTTTATAATTTTGAGTTTTTTTTATAGGATATGGGTAACAAACGAGCACACAGTCTACCTGATGGTCGATCCACTCGATTGCGAATCAAAATCCAGATACGTTGTCGCCCCTGAGGACTAAGATGGAATGCCTCGTTTCTAGTAAAAAGCCTAAAAAGGGAGTTGTTATCAGGAGGATGCTGCCCATCTCCTGTTTCATTTCCCTCTGTCGCCTCTTACGACACCCTCGGGACGATATCAGGTAGTGGTAACCGTTAAAGTTAATTTATTTAGTTTAAAGGGTTTTTCTGTTAAGAAATTCTCTATAACAGGCCGGAGTCTGGAAGTTAGCAGTATTGCACCTCCGTGCCACGGAAAGCACCTAAAGCCGTTGCTCCTGCGCCTGATCTCTCTACGGTCGTGTCGGATTACCGTCTTATCGGACTATGAGAGTTAGGGACAAAGAGAGCACATGTGCTTGCACATACACTCGGGCACTATAATATAGTCCTGCGCAAACTAGTCAAGGCTAGTCTCCAGTCGGGACTGGCCGCCGATACTTAAATTCGGTCTGGATGACATTATTCTTATATTATTGTGTTATACAGTTTTATCCTAAATTCTAAATTTTTTACTTATATTACGTCTATTCTCATATCTTACGTGAAACTGAGAAACTTAACTTATATATATATATAAGAATGAGAATATGTATATATATATATATATATTTTAAAACCTATATTAAATTAACAATAAATATAATCATAGGTAAATGAAAAAGCAATGTAGGCGGCCATTTTAATTATTTACAACGTACGAGTGAACATCCGGTTGCGTTCGATACTCGCTTTATTAGACCTTATTGTTTTAAGTTCCATATAGCTACATGCGTTATAGAGCAGTGTATCTAGGCTAGCGAGATAATGATAGATAATACAGCACAATGCAGCACGCGCCGCACCGGTTCGTTAGTGTAACTGTTGAGTCACGGACCCAAAGATCACCTGACGGGGTGCCTTTGACAGCTTACGATGCGAGCACTACGAAAACTGACGACGTTTTACTATTATTGAGCGTTTAATTGATGACTTTCTAGAAGTTTATATAGCATAGTAAAATATTCTTAAGAGTTACTGTTATAACGAAATATTTCATTATTCTTTTATCATGGCTACATAAAATACTACAAAGCGGTCAAATTATTACGTAAAGATTATAATTAAAACGAAAACATAATGGCTTAAGATACGGACTTTAAAACTCAGGGTTGGAAGTTAGACTGATATTCCACTACTGTCGTGAACCACGTTAATACTAATAAGCTTTATAAAGCAGTTAGTTTACATATAGTTTAGTCTTACTGCTCGGCACAGGCCTCCTCTCATTTGTGAAAGGTTTATGAAGCAATTAGTCCGCCGCGCAGTTCCAATGCGTGGTGGGTGTTCACATATATTTGTTGTCACATATATCCTACAAATATTGTACTTATATACTATATTACACTTATATACTATGTTACACTATATAAATATTACACTTTATACGTGGTAGAGCCATGTTGCAGCTATATTATGGTTGTAGCACGAATATGTCGGCTCGACCGGGAAGGACAACGCTCTCACAGAATACCAGCTTAAAACAGCAGCTAAATGCTGCTGTGTTTTGTATGTTAAGTGTAGAGAACCGGAGACCTCTTTTACTGGATACGAGGCATTCCATCTTAGTCCTCAGGGGAGACGGCGCATCTGCATTTTGATTCTTATTCGAGGATAGATATAGATGTCGATGGGCCACAGCATCCACTTACCATCAGGTAGGCTGTTTACTCGCTTGTAATCCTTATTCTATAAAAAAAACTTATTAGACATGCAGATTTCTTTAAAATGGTTTCCTTAATCGACGTGCACGAGGTAATAATATTCATTTAACATTCATTGGTGGCGACTAGGATCGAACCTGGTTTGCTAAGGTGCTGTGAAATTTATAGCGAACGCGAAGGCCCTGCGCCACCACGGCTCTACGCATTACTCGTACTAGTATCATTAATAAATTAAACGTCAGTAAAGTATGTATGCGTATGTATAAGGTTTTTAATTTACAATTCAGTATTAGACAATGAGCCTACAATTGCATAACGTTTGCTGGTTATCTGTTAAGTCTTGTGGCAATTAAATTTTAACTCTTATTTAATTAAAGTGTAGGTATCTACATCTGGTCTAAGAATTCCTTTATGTAGGTCGTTATAAAAGTTCGCTATCGCAATAGCTACATATTGTATGGTCTCTTTCATAGAAACGAAATAATCACCTTTCGCGAGTCCTCCTCTATTATAATCGGTGCCGACCTTCGCTGACGTGCGCTGACTTCACGACTTTACACAAAGACTGTCAAGAATAATTAAAGTAATTACTGTTTACAGTAATTAATGACCCACATAACGTGATATGGTTTGATTGATCTCAGACCTGCGACGAGATAATTGTGCCTTGCTCAGACGTTGTTGCCAAACACCGGTGTTGCAGACGGTTTTCAATTAATGAAAACGCAGTGTAGTATACGCTTTGATACATAACTCTATTCACTACATTGTTACGAAGCGGTTACCTTTAGAATGACATGTTCGCGATTTTGAAAAGCTGTAACACAAATTAATTTTGATTTATAGAGGTATATTCACTTCACTAGGAACTTTGTTGCTTTCTTATAAAATTTTAAAGTTTTGTAGGGTACATAAATTTAAATTAATGATACTCATTACATATACAATTTATTTTTATAAACGATTAAAAAAATACTGTCATTTACTATGTAAATAATTCTATTAAATGTACTTATGATTTTAAATAATGAACGGATATTAGCGATTGTGATTCTGCGTGTGTAGAGGAGCATGCACGGAGTCGCGCGATAGCCCCTAGCTATCCGACGACACAGACACTACATTAGAGCTCCTGCGCCTGCCTCGGCGGCTTCTTTGCTTATACCATAAGCGCATTTAACATGCAATCGCGCTCGCATTTCTCTTTTATGCACTAAACGGGAGAAAAAGAATTATGCAAAACAAAGGTGATTTATCCTAAGATAAGTACTAAAGTCATCGACATTTGCGTAAGCTATGAACATACAACTCTGTAAGGAGTGACGTCCGCACAAATGCGGCTAAAAACGAAAAGGATAGTGAATTGGCAGTAATTCAACCACATCCAACTTATCGTTTACTTTGCTAAAAAGAACCATTTAAAAAGAAATATAGTTAGTAGTATAGTTACAAGTTAGTTCTTTAAAATGGTAATCCGCATCAGGATTTCCTCCTTTATCGTGGAGGCGTTTCATATACCCACTAAAAATTGCACAAGCACAAAGACATCCTGACCCGCGGCACCGCTGCCTTGCAACCATGTACAGGCCAGTGCGCTACTGGGCCGTAAATGCAGTTAAGATTTAGTCAAATTTGTTAATGGATAGTATGAATATTAAATGGCTATTGATATTACTACTATACTTATGCACAGTATATATATCACCGTGTATAGATCACAAATACAAATATAGATTTTATGTAAGTAAATAAAATGATTGCATTTAAATAATATCTAAAGAATAGAGTTTTGTTGACGGCTCCGTGGCGCAGTGGCTTAGCAATGAGTTGTAGCGCTGGGAGCCGCGGGTTCGAATCCCGCACGGAACAAGTATTTTTATGGCCTACAAATAATTGTTCCGGGTCTGGATGTTTGTCCTCGTGCAATTTATGTTTGTAAACTGCCTCCATGATACAGGAGAAAATCCTAGTGTGGGGATAACGTTTTTAAAAAAGAAAAAAAGAAATAGAGTTTTATGTGAAATTTACTTTAAGTTTACTTTAAATTATTTTCGTTTTGTTGCCCTATTAATTATTAAATTTTAGGTACTGAAGTAGGTCCATGACTTGTTTGTAACCATAGTGTACACGTGTACGTGGTAGAGCCATGCTGCAGCTATATTATGGCTGCATCACGAATAGGTCAGCTCGACCGGGGAAGGACCACGCTCTCGCAGAATACCAGCGTAAAATAGGAGCTTAATACTGCTGTGCTTCGTATGGTGAGTGTAGAGAAACGGTGACTTCTTTCACTGGAAAGTATGTATTTAGAGTGTTATATTTTTCTTGGTTTTTATTTCAGAGTTACTCTGGAAATTTATTGTCTTGTCTTCTATAAATTTTTATTTTTATTTTATCGGACTAATACGCCACCTTAAAACAAAAAAATAATACAAAAGTTTAATGGTCACGATGATTATAATCTATTTCTAAGGATACAGAGAACTGAAAGCTATACTTTACTTAAACCGAACAAAGAATTTGAACAATTGCCCCTAGCCGCGAATTGTATTAGCTATAGTTATCACCTAATCTTACGCAGATAAATCTTAATGGAGTGTTTTATCTTTTGTTGCCTTATCTATTTTTATCGATTGAGAACATCTCTTTGGTTATTAATAAGTTAGTCGAATAATTAATATGAACTATCTCAGTTCGTATTAAGTATTCTTTGAACTTACTCGCAATGAAAACATAATTTTTTAAATAATAATATGCATATTATTTTTAATACATCGTTACTATGCCTGTTGGGGTATTCTACCAGTGTAGGCAAGAAAGATCGTGTTGCTGAGAGGCTGCCCTGAGTTACATTGAGATGGGTGGTATTGCTGTTGGTTCGCATACTTTTGTGTTATCATTTAATTGGGTTCTTCACGTTACACCGGTGAGTGATTGTGACGGGAACATGTTACAGTTGGTCGAACTGAGTTGCTCTATACTGAATGTATGGTGCAGTGCGCTGTTCTCTAGAACGGTTTCTGATAGTAAGCTGGGTTTGTTACCGAGTAGTGTTCTTTATTTAAATAATATTGATATTAATTTCTAATATCAGAAGCGGAATTAAAGATTTTTCTTGTAACTCTACATTTTAATTTTCTAACAATATTTATATTTTTTTTATAGGATAGGCTGACAAACGAGCCCACAGTCCACCTGATCGTTAGTGGTTGCTATGGCCCATAGACATCTACATCTGTCCTCAATAAAGAGTCAAAATGTAAATGCGTTGTCACCCGTGAGGACTAAGATGGAATAAGCCATTAAAAAGTGTCTCCGGTTCTCTACACTCACCATACGAAATACAGCAGTGTTAAGCCGCTATTTTACGCTGGTATTCTGTGAGAGTGTGGTCCTTCCTCGGTCGAGCCGAGCCATTCGTGCTACAACTATACTACTAATATAGCTGCAGCATGGCTCTACCACGTGTAAAAATTATTTAGAACCGGTAATATGGCGACATTTTTTCCAAAAGCTAATCTCTCAGATCGTCAATCAGTGGAGGCACTGATGGAAAATCCAATGATGGAAAATCCATCCAAAATTATGCACCTAAGTTTCACAGACCAGTGAGTGACTAGAGTGCGCTTGCGCTCAGCAACCTGCCTCGCCCGCTTCGTCAGAATGTATAGATCCTACAAGAACTACATGTCAGCTGAGGTGTATGCCCCAACAGTAGATCCAAAACCTTATGAAGAGTAAAACCAAAATGTATTTAAATCAGCATCTTTATTTGAAATATTAGTAGAGCATCAAAGAAAATATTATATATAGTACGTGAGGGTAATATGGTCATCCGGTTAATATGGTCACTTTCTTATAACTCAAAAACTACAGCCTTGTCTGCATGGACTACAGCCTTGGTCTCTGTGATACGATAGCACTTCATCAGTCAATCAAATAATAAAGAGTCAAAAAGGCGCTGCTTTATCGACGCCATTTTGACAGTCGACATTATAGTAAATATTTTAGTTGTTTTTAGTTATGTTAATTTTTCGAAGTGTTCCTAATCATTGCCAAAGCTTGTTAGCTATTTTTTTCTTAATATATTAGTTATAGTATACGACTTTGTGTTTTTGTCTGTGTCCTTCTCCTAGTTCTGTTTTTATAGGGCGGCAAAGCTTAAGGTGACCATATTACCCACACGTACCTTAGATCATATTTTTGTGTATATTACAATTTGTCACAGAATATTAATTTTATTTAAAGAAGGATTTTTATATATAGAGATTATAAGATTATACATAATACTTATTGAACATATTTTTTTATTCACCACCACTTATACTATGACCGCCTCTTGTAAAGAAGGTTTTCTACGCCTGGTAAAACATTTTTCTAGCCTGTACGATTCCATTGTTGAGCAAAGATTTTGTCTAGCTTTTTAATCCAGGCTATCGATCTAGAAAAATCAAGCCAATCGTTTTAATGATCAGTAAATATATATTTACATTGTTCGATCTATTCCTTTGACACATGTAATATGTTTCTGTGCTCTATGGTTGCCGCTGACACTGATTTATTCTTATTTTTGAGAAGAGGACAGGACGAACGTGCCGCGCTACATCAGTTTATTGCAGAATTATCTTATTTACATGCATTAGATGTCATCAACTACGTGGGAGAATGATGCCACGAAAGTGTATGTGCGTACTAGTAATCTACTAATCTACCCGCATCCAATGTAACGCTTAATTTATTTATTTAAACTTAAGGGCAAACAAAAAAAGAAATATGAAGCCATGAAGCGAAAGCACATATAAATAACCATTATTAATCAATATTTACATGATTAATAAAATGCTTATACAATAAAAACAGAAATAGCATAAGTTGGAGACTATCATAACACATTTATACTCGAAAACTAGCAATTGTAATCAACAATTATGATCAAAATCCATTTATTTTGTCTCTAGCTGTGGTTCGAACTCTACACGCATCTGTATGTTACGTAGGAAACATGATCCTTAAATATATATGTACTATTACATTATAAAAGTAATGGCATACTCATAAGGCAAAATTGCATTGTAATGCAGTTGAAATAGAGAAATCGTTAAGAGACGGCGCTGACGGACAGCGTGGGTGCAATTGACTCGTCAGTGCGGCTATCAGGTTCACTTAGCGCGCACTCGGCGCGAGCTTTATCAAATACGGCGCCGCTCTAGCGGATGCCTTCGGAAAGTATTTAGACTTGCGTTTTTGCGATTCTTATTTTGCCAATTAATTTCTTACAGAGGCTTAGATCCAAATGGGTGTTTAAATATGCAACTATTATACAGCCGTGGTAACTCAGGGGCTATGCGCTCGCTGTAAATTTCACAGTACGCGAGCAACCCGGGTTCGATCCCCGCGGGCACCCATGAAGTTGTTAATTGCAATTTTAAGTGCTGATTTACCACGTGCTCGGCGGTGAAGGAAAATATCGTGTGGAGAATGTCTGAGAAATACGAAAAAAAATTTCGAAGGCATCTGAAGTTCGCCAACACGCATTGGGGCAGCGCGGCGGACATTTCCTTGCCCTGAAACCCTCTCAGAAATGAGAGAAGGCCTGTGCCCAGCAGTGGGACGTATATATAGTCTGCAACTTCAACTATTATATACTTACTTGAGACTAAATTAAACATTATTCTATGTCTACGTACATTCAACTGTTTGACACAGACGATTTGACGAATTTTTTATTACTTTAACGCAGAGGCGGGTTACCTGTAATAGTTGTTATCAAGGCTGTGGTGACTCTTTCGTGGTCCCGTCCTGAAGTAAAAACCTTTGTACCAAGTTGCCTAAGTCCCAGAAACAAAAGAAAACATTTGGGTTTGAGAAGTGTAGAAAATACCTTAAAAGCGTTTGTAGAAAAAGTTTTCTGAAATTTCGATTGTGAGATCATACCTTCTTACAAAGATATTTATAGACAATATGAGTAGATTAGGTTATACTTGGAAAAAATGTGATAAAGTCCTTGATTTAAAAAAATTGTTGTCTAGTCTTCCACACAAAACGGTCCACTACTCAAGAATTCGTACAAGACTATAAAGCTAGGGGTTCACATCCTAAATATTTTTTCAGTAGCTGACGCTTGGAATACGAATACGCAATCCCAGTTCCCTGAACTGTCACTGATTCATGCCACTTCTTCAGGGCCAGCAGCATCTTACTATAATTACCTTTTTTAACTCATGCACATAATATCCTTGAAAGGTTACTATGTAGTATTTATATAGCGAGAATACTGGCTCCCCTTTCCGCATAACCATCCGATAAAATGGATCTAAATACTAAGACGTTTAGGTTATGGGCAACAGCTCAACAAATATGGACAACCATCTCCTGGTTTAATTTTCTCTGTCGCCTCGTACGACACCCGACGACATCTGGTACTGGATATTCTTACACCGCTAAACGTCCAACCTCAACTTAAGTAAATATAACCAAAGACTGTGATCGCCTTCAATCTTGACCATTAAAATTAGGATCCTATGTCCAGCAGTGAGCTCTTACAAGCTGATTAAAAGAACAATTATACACTTGAAAGCCTCTAATCCCTAAAAAAATAAATATACAAATATATCGTAAGAATTTGCCGGGATATTATTTTTACGTCGTTAGAAATTGCTCAGACGTATAAACAGAATTAAGTTATTACAAAAGAAAACATTGATTGTCAATCATTTACATACCCATTTACATACCCGTGAGTATGAGTATGTAACGTGTAGTGGTGTAGTGTAGTGTAGTGTAACGTGTAGTCCCGTGGGTGTTGTAACAGACGACAGAGGGAAACAAATCAGGATATGGGCAGCAGCGTCTTCCTAATAATGATCAAAAATATAAAACTGCGATTGACAACCTGCTTGCCAAGCCTGGCAACTATGGCAAATATCCTCCCTATGAGACAATCTATGGGGAGGCCTATGTTCACCAGTGGACTTTAAAAGGCTGTAACGGTAACGGTCACAAATTCATTCAATTCATGCGCTCAGAAATTACCCGTAATACATGAAGAAAAATACCTGCGTTTTTTATAAAAAGTGGAAGGTTTTAAGCAAAGCAGGATACAAGTGCGTTGCCGTTGACACCTGTTAGTACTAATAGTAATACCTCACACTGTAAATACACAAGGTCTTCATATCATCCTCCATGCAGGAACACAAAACTGTTGCAGGAATATGTGAAACCTACGTCGAACTAAGCAAAAAAGCAACCATAGTAGTTCAGCAGCAGATTAAAATAATTAGAATCATCATAGTATACACGCAATATTATATCATATACGTTTTTTTACTGATTAATTATTGTTTTAATTTATAAAGAAGAAAACTATTAATAATTTCCCTTGCCGTTACTGTTCTTTAGATTAAATCAATGAATTGTTTGATTCAGAGAGATGAATTTAGGTTTCAACTACGATTCCTACCAGAAAGCCTAATATCCATTTGAATCAAATAAACAAACATTATCGTACCAATTGAAATGAGAACCAGTCATTTTTATTGTTGTATCGGTTAACAATGGCTCTCCCCTGTGAACTTAAAATGAACCAATTACCAGAATCCAAAAGTGGTGGGCTTGTGAGAATATTTGTACTCATTATTCAGATCGGTATTGTTCCACGATGAGGGGCTCAAAGGTATAATATATAATAGCAGGTTACGCTTACATTGTTAAATATTACTCAATGTAAACCTATAATATTTAAGCGATTAATATTCGTAACTCTTTATTCAAGAAACTCTAATAATGGCATGTCAATCGTTTAACGGTTACAGCAATCATAATGTGTGCAATATGTTAAAATACTTTTATAAACACAAACGTTGAAAGATTATTTACATTCCAGGTGAAGACCTCCTTAAAGAAACAAATTAAAACATCTTTCCTCAAAATTAATTAATCGATTAAATCAACGTCAGTCCATTACAGACCCAATCAAATAGCAGAGAATCATCTTAAATTCATTAGTGGATAAAATGGTTGCTATTTAATGAAAATAAATGGGATCTGCCACGCATCGTGTAACGTAGGGGTGGTCGGAACAGTGATGTGATGAGCGTTGCTAATGCTATTGCACAGGTATCGAACTGCGTTCGTATCATTAACGTATGCATCCGTTGATATAATATGCACATGGTTTCAAAACAATTTTTAATTAACCAAGTTTCAAAAACGAGAAGTTACTATATTCGACACGTATGTTTTTATTTATATGGTTACCGATTTCTCGGAAATGACTGAACCGATTTTAATGATTCTTCATTTATTAAATAGGTTATACTTCAGGAACGGTCCCATATACATTTCAAGATAAAATGTCTTTCCTAAGAGTAGAAAATAGGAAATGAAGTTTTTAATGTAACAATTTAGACTCATACTAGTTGTTGAGGTAAGGGTATAGTAATAAAACTTTAGAAAAAAGTAAAACCGATTTTCAAATATTAAAATCATTTCTACATAATAGCTTCTGAATTTGGAACTTTAATTCTTCGATATCCTATGTTTTGGCACCGGCTTCAGAAGTTATTATGTGGATATAATTTTGTTTATGTGCTTGTTTTTAAAGTCGGTTTCACTTTTTTTTTTAGTTTATTTGTAAACAGCATCGTATACTGAACACGTTTGACATATCATTTTGTTTAAATTTTATTTCAATAGATGGAATTTTTTTCTTACAAATAGCAAATAAAAATTGTTAACGATAAATTACATATTAGAAACAAATATACAAACAGAGAAATTGTATGCAATACTTTTATCCTTTCAAATATTAATCGGACAGATGGGCAAAGTGATATCTGTTACAGCATACAACATACTACTAAGCAAAAAATTAAACAAAAGACTGACAATTTAAACTACAGATTTTTTTATATTGGCAATATAAAATAAAATTAAAATTTCATTTTATCATATACTTTTAAGTTGCCAGCATCTGTCTTTCCATCCGATTACAGTGTGGGTGTCTTCAAGGCAAGAGTGAAAAGACTTTTGTTAAGTCAGTGCGCTTCACCATCTTAGGCTACATCACCACTTACCATCAGGTGGAATCGTATACAAGCGCTGGCTTAGTAGAATATAAAAAAATATACTTAAAATATAAAGAACTACAATTTTATAAAGTTATTCGAAATAAGGGCTGAGCGTTTGGTAGCGGCATTTCGAGCCGCGGGTGATCTTCCAAATTTTCCATAACATCAAATAAAATTAAACAATGACTATTATACTTAAACCTAGCGAGGATTCACAAGGAGGTCTTACATATTTTGACCTTTTCACAAATTAATTAAAAGTGGGTTATGTATTATTTTGACTTTGAATCAATCACTGTATGTGAGTATTTGCTTGCCTCGTTGGTCTAGTAGTCGTAAGCGTGACTGCTGATAACGAGGTCTCGAGTTTGAACCCCGAGTCGGGCTAAATTCGGTTATTGGGTTTTTCTGTCAAGAAATTCTTAGTAGCAGGCGGAGTGTTAATAAATACAGAGTCGAATTTATTTCTTACTAACGACCCGCATGACTTAAAAAATTTGGCGCTTAGACTTATTACTTCATATTTAAGTAACAGAACTCAAAAAGTCGTGATCAATGGTAAAGATTCCTCCAGATCGGTAGTATCAATGGGCGTTCCTCAGGGCTCGATTCTTGGCCCATTCCTGTTCTTAATCTATATTAGTTACTTACCTTATCTTGTAGGGGAAAATCACGATATAGTATTATTTGCTGATGATACCTCTTTAATTTTCAAACTCGAACGGCAGTCAATTAATTATGACGATGTAAATAATGCTCTATCGAAATTAGTACATTGGTTTAACGCCAACAATTTGCTATTAAACGGCAATCCTAAATCTAAACCTAATGTAAAACATTCGAATACCAATGTGCTCTAAAATTGGGAGGAGTTGAGTCTTGTGGATACCACTTTTTATCATGGTATTACTATTGACGCGAAACTTCAATGGGGCCCCCATATATCTAAATTAGCAAGCAGACTTAGTTATGCAGCATGTGCTGTAAGAAAGATCAGAAGTCTCACAGATGTTGAGACAGCTAGATTAGTTTATTTTAGTTATTTTCATAGCGTAATATCTTATGGAATTTTGCTATGGGGTAATGCGACTGATATTGAAGCCATATTTGTTTTGCAAAAGAGAGCCGTACGGGCGATTTATAACTGAAATTGTAAAGAGTCCAGAGAAAAAATTATCGAAATAAACATATAAACTTTGGCATCGCAATATATTTATGAAAATGTAATGTATGTACATAAAAACATAAATATCTTTAATAAGAATAAGGATGTTCATACTTTAAACACTAGGAACAAACACAAGCTTATAATGCCAGTTACTAGACTCCACAGAGTCAGTAATTCATTTATGGAGCAATGTGCTTTTACAACAAAATCCCAGAACATGTTCAAAGTTTGCCAATAAACAAGTTTAAAAGTTTTATTAAAGAAAAACTGTGCAAAAAGGGTTATTATAATATCAAGGAATACATGAATGAAAATAACCCCTGGGAATAAGGTGATGGTCACCATGCTGGTTCTATAAAAATTCATTTAAAAACTGTACAACAAATTTTCCAAACAAAATTATTGTCAAGTGAAATATGTTTAAAAAAAAAGTCCCGCTGGGTTTCTTGCTGGTTCTTCCCAGGACAGAGGTATTTTCCGAACCAGTGGTAAATAAAAAATTACTTTCAATAAGTATTATGTAATAATCAATATTGAATAAAAAATCATTCTGCTTCTTCTTCTTCATAGGCAGGATCTATTAATGTGGCCTTATTTAGATTTAAGATAATCATGAAAGACAATTTATTTATACAATTTAAGAAAAAATCCAAGTTTCTCAGATAAAATATAGCCTAGATCACTCCTGGTATTTGCTCTCTATCTCTTTGTCAAGTTTCATTACATCGATTCAGCAATTCCGATGATTAGCCAAAAATGTTAAAAATTATTATTCGCGTCAAAGCTCAATAAAAGGCAGTTATTTCGATATTACAGACAGACACTACAATTTTACTTATATGTATGTACTAACGTATTATAAATGTATAAATTAGCGAATCCCACTGTTATATACAAATGACACTCTGTAGTGTATCAGGTATAATCATCATCGTCTTCATCATTCTATAGAGGATTAGCTTTATTCACCAGGCAAAGAAAGCCTTAATAAATATACACTTAATAAATGGCACCCAAATTCGACAAAAATAGGAACATGTATGCACCTTGATCCTTAAGCAACGGAATCATTTTATTGGGAAATAAGCGAACTGCTTTCTTGATTTCACCTTTATGGTACAAGCCACTTGAATTGAATATTAGCCTTAACCAATATTATGATTATTTGCCTATAAAATTAAATAATAAAAGGCAACATAAAATTGTTCGTTAACTCCCGGTTATTTTTTTAATTTAGGTTACCGAAAGTTTTATATCGTCATCGTTTTTAAAATTCATCCATTAGTTTCATAGAAAGTGTGTAAATGTTAAAATGTTAGTTATTAAATTAAGCCACTAAATTACGTGTATAGTACATTAATATTATTTATGACCCTACAAACGACTGATTATTACCAACAGTACGAAAATGATGTTTATATTTATTACAAAGTAGCTGTTCGCCGCGATTTCACCCGCGTGTATTTTTTTTTGCGCTGAACCCTAATTCTTTTCCTAAAATTAAAGTAGCTTAAGTAACTCTTTATAACATCAAATATCTACCACTGAAAGTCCCATCCAAATCGGTTCACAGGTTTTTGCGTGATGCGTGTTCAGACAGACGTCGTTTTAGAGTTTTATTATAGTAATAGAAAGATAGATAGATTATAATATCTTCTGATGATTAATAATAAATGTCCATCCAAAGATTTTATTTGTATGATAAACTAGCGATACTCATTATTAGGACTGTTGTTCTGACAGATACAATAAATTAGACTTTACAGTTTAACGCTCAATATACAGACTACAGTAAAATGATTGTAATCTTAAAGTGTCACGTGATATCTTAAAATACAAATCTAAGTTTTAGAAAACTGCACCGTAAAGCATAGACAGAAATAAATCTACTTTTGCATGTTAATTCGGCAAAGTAAAATAACCCTTATATTAACGTAGTAATAAGGCAATTCGAATGATATAAGGGATAGAGAACGAATTAACACCGCGGGCTTATTCACCGCATATCTGCGCACGTGCGCCCAGCAGTACTACTCGGGTGCGCTAATCTCATAGTGCCTCGCCTTATTATTATATCAATAGATTCCAGTATCCCAAGTGGCCGTATTAAACTAAAGTAAACGTAATAAATAATAACTTACAGTACAGTAAATATACCACTGTTTACTTAAAGCAGCAAAGAAAAGACTTCAACGCTGTACTTTGGTTATTACTCGTATTTCCAAAGTCAAATTATATACAGTCTCAAATATCTATATTTTGATTTAATTTTTATAAATTATAATTACCATAATAATTTATAAAATTAAATTCAAGTATAATATTATAATGTTAATTGTTATTTAATTACTAATTAAATATATGATATTCTTCTCTAAATTTCCAAGGTAATAATATACAAATGTGAGTAGAATTTTATTAATAATACATATTTCAATAGTACTTTTTCAACCCCTAAAAAAATGTTGTGGACTTAAACATTAGTACTATCATTTAATTGTGTTGTAAGAATAAAAAATACAAATGCTATATATTACGATTTTAAATTCAGCAATAAATTATTATACACTTACAATAAATTAGCTTTATTTTATTAATAAGCATGTTAAATCGATTGCGAGCAAGTACTGTTGCCGGCGTCTCCGGAATCATAAATATCGGACATTTAAAGCACAGCAGTCCCGCCGCCCAATGATTATAAATAGATCGTTGCGATACGGGCGACGTGTTTACAGCCACTATCTGTCCATAGCAGATTCAATATCCAACGCTAAAATCGAGCAATTAACTTATTAGAAGGAAACAAGCTACGATGGACAGACAATTCTGTTACTGCCGTAAGATAAAATGTTGTCCGTTCTAAAATGGACACGAGCTTTATACTTCACCATAATAGAAAACCAGGCTCATCCTTAAAGTTGACAAAATTAAATCCTAAATAGGGAACACAAGTGACATAAGTTCCATAAAAAGTATTGTTATGTCTTTATCTAAAAGCGCAAAAACATTATAAGTAAAAAACACTCCTCACAGTAACAAGAAAGCGTCAATTAAGATGTTCACTCAGTTACTTTGCTGTCAATAACGAGAAATAACGATTCAGGAAGAACTTGATGCCCTTGCGTGTACAAAACCGCTGTGTAGAGTATTGCAATATATCATCTGGTGCAAAATTTTAATAGAAATAGAATCGTATTAATTAATTTTTGTTTCCTATTTTTTCTATTAAAACCACTGAAATAGCGCGGATTTAGTATTATGTGTATGCTCTGTTTTTTCCTCATAGTATCTAATTTTCTTGTAATTTCCAAAAAGTATCATCAAGATATGTACTTCTAATACGGCTGTGGGATGATTGTTGCAAAATCCTTCTATTAGAAAATTCTTCCGACCAGTAATGAGTTGTGAGTGGCAGCTATCATAAGAGTATCCGTCACCCCATTCCATACCGAACTGATAAAGACGACAAAGAAGGAGAAGAGTTAGGGACTGAATGATTTAGTTCTGTATATTTTTCATTAGCACACAGCACTATCTTCAGCCACTTACTCACAATATTTTTGATATCTATCTCGATGTTTCGGATTTAGAGAATTTACACTACAGTGGGTTGCTGTCTCTCGTAAATCAACCTCAACACTTTGACTGTCCGATTTTCAGATACAATAGTAAGACAATAGCAGTGAATTATATGTAATACACGGGACAGCGAATGCGTTAATAATAATTAGAACCAGAATAATTAGTCTCATTCCAAAGGACTACCGAAAAATCTGCTTATTCATATTATATATATACATTGATGTGATTTATGACAATCATGTCCTCGCGATTTTTTCAGATTCTTAAGCAGTTGTAGTTTGTCTTTTTTTTGTTTGTCTTCAAAAACGTCAAAAAATCATATAAGATTTTACTGGAATAGAAAAATATTAAACAGTTAAAAGTGAATGATGTTCCTAAATTCATGACGCTTTAATCAAATCATCCGAACGTATCTATTGCCTACAAGAATAAATTTCCTGTGTTTTCAATGCACATGTATAATATATAGTAAATTGGAATCAAGTCTGGCGTCTGGTTCATCACAATGAGACATAACCACCTGAAGACATTTCCTATTATTTTTTCTGTTATTACCCTAAAATTAATTACGAAATTTTATACTCTTACAAAATATTCCGCCATTTAATAAATAATAATAACATTTCCTATTAAAACCTTTCCAGTACATGGTTTTGTAGATCATTTTAATAAATGATTTAAATTAAAAGAATAATCGCAGACGTTTGTTACTTGGAACTGCTGCTATTTTAGATCGAAAGCTGTGGCGCCACCAGTCGATTGTTCTGCTGCCTAAGTCGAGACCTGAACTGCCGACCGGTAACTTTAATTATTTATAGTCACAAATTATAAACCACCAAAAGTACGAATAAATAAATCGAACTTTCGACTAAAACATTAACATATTACATATCAACCGGAAATTAAAAATTAATTTTTTGTGTAAATGTAAATATTATAGTTAACTTTCCAAATATTGTACATTATATTACTTTACAACACAAAGGAATAAGTATGAAGTAAAATAGCCAGCATAATGCTGATGTGTTTTGTATGGCGAGTAAAAAGAAACGGAGATCCCTTTTACTGGTCACGAGATATTTCTTAGTCCTCGGGATATCTATGGTGTACAACATCCACTTGTCTGTGTGCTCGTTTGTCAACCTTCATCTTCATCATCAGCCTACGATAGTCCACTGCTGGACATGTGGCTCTCCCATAGCGCACCACTTCACCCGATCTTCAGCTTCACGCATCCAGTTGCTGTCAGCCGCCCAGACACATCCCAGACTGCGTTTACCTAAGAGCGATCTCCACTCTCGGCTCACGCCTACTCCAAAGGTTATAGCGTCTGCGACAGATGGGACCAGCCCTTTATCGCTTCAGCTCGCAAATGTCACTATTACTTGTATAAAAGTCTTGAATCCCCGTCTCAGCATAGCAAACCAATACAAAATAATCGCTTTTGGGAGTAATTTTTCCATCACTGGCAAAAAGCACTGGTTGTACACTCTTGTTTTCAAGTTTTGAGGAATACATGACGAGAAAATATGTCGTAATCTTGCGGACACTGCCTCGCTGAGTTGGATACATCGGTTGACCTCTATTACCTTCCTTTGTTTTGTTCATGTTCATCTTAATACCTATCCGTTGGGAATCACTATTGAGGTACTTGAATTTAAAAATAGCATAATATTATATTTAAACGTAATAGAGTGAAGAATAAGGTTGAACTGAAATGTAACAAATTGGTACCTTGTTATAAAAGCAGTTATTGAAGAGAACTTAGTAGCGGGCTGGTGGCCGTGGGCCCGCAGTAACGACTCGCTGTAAATTATTAAGCAGCCCGCTGCACTGACAACGCCTAGCCACTTGTTTCATTGTTTGCAATCAGAGCGAAATTACGGAAATAAACACGCAATTGTGTAAGCGTGTGGTTTTACATTTATTTAAATATATCAGCGTCTAAGGCTTTTTACATATTTTAATCCCCTTTCACAAGCACTGCCTTTAATTGCAAAATTGATAGCAAAAAAGTTTAAATACTAACTTACACACGTACTTACATTTTTTAAAGTTGTTTGTTAGACCAATTCAAGACTAGTAAGATATAGTAAAATAATTAAATACAATACATTAAGTATTTAGATTTAAATATAACAAATCAAGTAAATATCAATTAAGGTAAGTATGAACCTTTGACAATTTTAAATTCATGTTAACCTATAGAGCAAAACAGTTTTTTATAACTCAATAATAGTTATAGTGACGAAAGCAAAAATTTCAACGTGTATTTATAATGGCAGCAATAATTATACATATTGTGTGTTGCGTTAGATATCGTGGTCAGTAAAGGATCAATATCGACACGAATGCGAATTTCGTAAGTCAGATGTGAGGTGGTCAAGTTGATCGATGATGTGAAGCGTGCGCCGTGCCGCTTGTCAATTACGTTGGCGGGGTTCAGGGCCCGTGCTGCGACGGCTTTTATCTGTGCCCAGCTATCTGTGCTCTCTTGCGCAACTTTATGTTAACAAGAGAAAACCACTTCACTAACTCATTTAACATTTTCAGATCCAATATTGTTATGAAGTTATACGATTTATAGTACTCATTAGTAGTATGTCCCCCGCCTTTTTCCCCGACCAATAGATAAATTGTATAATTTACATGTAAAATAATTTAAAAAAAAAACGCCACGTTTGATATTGATACAATAATTGATACGATCTTTAAAGATGTTTGTAAAACATTAATGTTTAGATTTTTATTGAGTTTATATAAAGTCATGAAGCGAATCTCTATTATTTGCGCAAATACAAATTAATGAAAAACTAAACCTATCAAATAAAAAAGTTTACTTGCAAGTAAAAAATTATGTATAAAATGAATTGAGTGAAGAAAATATTTATATTTTGGTACAAATTTTACTCAATCTGTTTAAAATATTTCTTCAACTGACGTTAAATAATACAATGTTGTCTCAAGCTTATGGGTTCGCAAATTTAACGTCGGGCAGCTGCATCAAAACGCATTCTTAACCGACAAAAGAATTTTTACAGGTTGCTGCAGAACTAAAGGACGATCTCTCTTTCAAAGAAATTCACCTTCAATCCGGCCGACTGACATTGCGCATATCCTATTGTGAAGATATTTTGTGTTAGGTTTTTGTACAATAGAGTCAGCTGATTTTGTTAGCGCCAAACTAAAATATCTTATCACCAAACTTTGTTTAAGTTGAAGTAAAAAAAAAATATTGGAACTAGGTAATTGGAATCGATAATTTATTATGAAAGAAAATCTGCGTGTAAGATTAATAAGCTTCTAATTATTACGTTGATTGTTCTTTTAATTAATAATTAAAACCGATAATTGTAGAGCTTGCATTGAGTAAATAACAATGAAATAGCCGAAAAACACATCTTGATATAACTAAGATTTGTTTTCATATACGGAATAGGTAACATGTTAAGTGTTGCGTAAGTCAATGTGACGCAGGCGTGGTTTAACGTTACTGTTGTGGAAGCAGCTGTACGCTCCCCTTTTACCTGAACACCTATGTGCCGAGCACGTGTTATATGTGCCCTCGCTCTTGGATAAATACGATTTGTATTTTAAGTCCTTACATCCGGAGTTGACGCATGTATCAACCGCGTTCAAAATATATCTTACATGTACTTTATTTTCGGTGTTAGTATTTGTCGTCGGGTCAAAAATTTCTTAATGTCGATGAAAGATTTATTGTATTAATGTATTGAAATCAAACATAACATTGTAGGTTTTTTTTTTCTTACACAACACCGTATTTTAAATAAATCTTTCTAGTTTTGTCCGTTCACCGTCTTTCAAAAATTGATGAACCTCATCGACCACGTTCAACATCGATCAAATTATCTATGTATACATGGTTGATTACTAATAATAACACAATGCTAAAGTAAATAAATATAAATCACACTTTTTTGTGCTATATGCCCGATATGTTTTGTATTTATATTGCTACTAAATACCCATCATCCATCATATCAACGATTTCCACGTTACGTATACGTACATATACGAGTATGTTAAGAGTAACACGATCTTTTAGAAATGCAGGCCTATTATCTTTTAAATTATTTTAAAAGTAACAAAACATCAATGCAGGCAAATAAACAATGTGGGAATTTTATAATATTATCGCCTATTTATGGTAATTTTATAGATTAATATTCATCGAGTCAAATTCAGTCATTTCTCAAATAGATCAGAATTCGATGAGCGACAAAAGAAATCGGACTAAAAAAACTAGTGCATATAGAATATATTAAAAACTTGTTTTCAATTGTACTCACCAAAATCATTGCGGGGCCATGAACGGGTCTCCCTTTTGAAAGTCAACAAAATAAGCAATCGGAAGCTTGGGGCAGGTGTGCTCAATCCGTTTCCCAGGACGATATTAGTAGCGTCTATTAGAAAAAGTCGTTTAGGAATTAATTATCATAATATTTAATGAATTGAGTGCTACTGCTACACAAACCGTTATAGATATTGATATATGGCCACCGTCAGTTATGTTAAAATATACAGTGGGAAAATATTGTTAATTTTAAGCATTCAAGTAAGCACTTTAATACAAATAAAACATAGAATTTTTATTTCAAATGTTTTAAATAAATATGTACGATATTTACAGTATAAGTGCTCCTTCTTTTCGAGATGTATCACTGGAATACAGTTGAACTTTTTGCGGTTCACTGAGTCCAAAGCCAAAGCAGCTCCAAAGAAGTTAGGTGTTCTTGCAAAGGTCCGGCGGTACTTCACGCCGGGACAACTGCTTACTCCATATAACGTGCAAGTCTAGTATGGGCTGGTGGTACAAAATGCCAACTAGCAGCTTCGGACTCAATAAAAAGGCGTGGTAAGAGGCTTATTGGTGACCCGAATCCGGTCAATACATTGTCACCAGTCTTGAACACAGGCACAAAGAGGCAAGGCCAACCTTTCAGTTTTCTACAGGATACATTTAGGACAGTGTGTGTAGTAATTGCATAGCTTAATTCATCCCACTTCCTTCCGGTTCCATTTCAACCAAACGGTTTACTTCATTATTCAGATAAGGTTCATGATACAGTAAAGGTGTGTAACAAGTTGACAGCATCTGTCTTTCCATCCAATTACATTCGGGTTGTTTTCAAGGCAAGAGTGAATAGGCTTTTATTAAGATAAGTCAGTGTGTTTTCCAGCTTCGGTTGTATCACCACTTACCATAAGGTGCAATAGTAATCAAGCACTGTCTTTGAATAGTTTAAACATTAAGTTTTATAATAATAATATGTAATCTATAGTAATCGACACGGAGTCATAACATTAACATAATACACCACAATTCACAAGAAATCTTATGGCTATGTAAAGAATCACTGTTAGCATTTTATTAATTATCCTACAATTATCTTTAAAAGCATGTATGCATTAAAACATTCGTTATGGTTTTACACCATATCTGATTCCAAGTACTTACTCTACTAACAAAGAGACTCTTACCCGAGTTTTAGGGGGAAGCGAAGTTTCGTATACCCTTCCCGGCTAAATTTAGGTGCGTCATTAAGGTCATATTTTGCAGAGAAGAATAATAATTGAGGAGTCAAATATAAGCAGATGACAGAAAACTTAAATCAATAAGCTTATCAATTTTTAGTAATAAATTTATTAAGCTCAGAATTTCTTAAGTTATAACTACATATATCTACGTAATTCATGCAGTTGTAAAGATTATAATACTCGTATAAGTAGCAATGTACCAAAGTTAGAATATTTTACCACTTAAATATATTAATATGATCAAAATATTTAAATTTTACCCATATTTAATTTAATTAAAATAGCTAATAAAATAGAAATATTTAAAAAAAACTATTAATAGATGCTTGAAATATTTTTCATATTTCTTAATTCATAATAAGGATTTCTATCATCAGTTCCAAAATTGAAGACAACCAAATAATTTAAATAGACAGTAATTATATAAAAGACGTTCAATAAACTCATCAAATTTACTCTCAGACAGGAAGTACGTGTCCCATTTGGACGCTCGTTTAACGATATCATATCAGTAAGTAGAAATGAATGGCTGAGAGTTTTATGAGGATCGTAACCAAACAGATGCGGTCTGCGACGCGAGCTCGAGGACGTATTGTGAACACAAGTGTACACATTCGCCGGCATTTTCTACTTTTTAAGCAAGTGTATGTGTAATTTCTTATTTAGTAGATTAATTTACCCAGCCCCATAATCCAATGATTTGCGTTTTTGCAAATCCACTGGCTTCAACTAGGATTCCAACCTAGAACCCGCAACTCAATAAACATGTCAATCGTAATTCCAAAAAAATATTCATTTTAGCTTCGTAACATGTATATTAATTCATAACATTACAGCCTATCAAAACTCCACTCAAAACACCAAAAGTTTACTCACTTTTAAAAGATTCTTATAAGAAACCAATGTGAATACTAATTTCTTGTAGGAAGGTGTAGGTGTCGAAAATTAAAAGAAAATAGCTTTACAATATTACATTCGTTCTTTACATTACATCAAAATATAAAATATAAATTATATCAAAAGTCCGCTGCAGAACGTAGGCCTCCCACATAGATTGATAAATCATATTTATAAATAATAATAATAATAATAATCTGTCGAGCTTATCGCCATCCCGGCCAGTCACTTAGGCATGTCAGGTTGTTCGACGTTTTCTAACTCTGAGTATTTGCACAGCCTATATATATATATATATATATATATAGACACAACCTAGTAGTTCTACACCAGGAGCTCGCTCTGAAATACGGTCTCGTGAATAGGAAAATGCCATATTATAAGTACTTGCCGGAAGCCGTGCTCGAAAATGACCGCGCCAGGCTATACTGGTACCGGGCCATCATCACAGACAGGACTATTCTTGCGAATAAGCCTGATATTGTGCTGATGGACCGGGCACAGTCAAGGATATTTTTGGTCGATATTACCATTCCTTATGACGAGAACCTCGTGAAAGCCGAAACAGATAACCTGACAAAATATCTGGACCTCGCTCACGAGGTGACCGACATGTGGGGTGGTCAGCCGACCGAAATTATTCCTGTGCTCGTTTCTGCGAACGGGCTAATCCCGGTCAGCCTCTCGGGTCATCAGAGGCGACTGGGACTCCGTGAAGGACCGCTCCGTGCTCAAATGCAGAAGGCGGTGCTCCTCGACACCGCCCGCATCGTCCGCCGGTTTCTTTCCCTTTCCCCCTAACCCTCGGCCGTTTGGTCTCCCCTGCCGAGGGCTTCCATTTGGTTGGGTTTTTATTTATTTATGTATTATTTGTGTTAGTATATTTAATATACGGATTTTATCGCGTTTAATTTTACTATTTTGATTCCCGACGTTTCGGGTACTTTACAGCAACCCATGGTCACGGGGGGGACCATGGGTTGCTGTAAAGCACCCCATAAATATAAGAAATCATTATATAAGTCCTCTTCTATCGAATGTGTGTGTGTGTGTGTGTGTGTGTGTGTGTGTGTGCGCGTGTGTGCGTGTGTGTGTGTGTGTGTGTGTGTGTGTGTGTGTGTGTGTGTGTGTGTGCGTGTGTGCGTGTGTGTGTGTGTGTGTGTGTGTGCGCGCGCACGTTACCTATTAGTTTATACGTTAACAATAAGAAGTCTTTCACAAGCATAGTAATCAAATTCTTTTAGCCAATCTAGCAAAACGATTTTTAATTTAAAGTTGCTTAGCTTCTGTATAACTTTTGTTTTATTGAATATATTATATAGCCGAGGCGCAAGATATTCGTAATGCTTTCTTGCTATTGAGCTTTTCCTGTTAGGAGCAGGGTACTTTGCAGTTCTTTTGTTCTTGACATTTGTGTGTGGTACAGATAAACGACGATATCGTCTGATGCATTGATACACGAAAATTTTCCGAACAGACAAAACACCTGTTTTTTTTATATGGCAAGCTGGTCCGGTAGCGGTAAGGTAAGAAAAGCATCACTTTT
Organism: Parnassius orleans; assembly: GCA_029286625.1. Classification (NCBI taxonomy): domain Eukaryota; kingdom Metazoa; phylum Arthropoda; class Insecta; order Lepidoptera; family Papilionidae; genus Parnassius; species Parnassius orleans. The sequence goes on along the minus strand of JAGSMP010000101.1, from coordinate 1,609,731 downwards.
AGGACAGCTCTTTGGGCTCGCTCAATTTCCATTAAGTGTGTTTTGCACGCACCACTCCAAGAACATATGCAGTAATTTATTAAACAGTGGCATAGAGCATTATAAGTCTGGACTAAAAGTTGTTGATTAGCTATTGTTCTTAATTTTATAAAATAAGTTAATATACGCGATAAAATCTGTAAAAACTAGTTTTATTTAACGACTGGGAATTTCAATGTGTTTAAGATGATAAGTAAATAGTCTTAAGTACAAAATAAATCCTTAACTGTAGCGTAAGTATTTATTATTGAACAACAAACACAAATTATTTGTTGAGATTCACTGGCTAATGGCTATCACTATACAATTGTTTTGTCCTTCAAGTTTGTGCCACTTGACACATACTAATTAATTTAGTTTTCGAAAGTCCTGAAACTGAAACTACGATTAGTGAATGGCAGTACTTTTGAAGTTCAAAGGACAAACACTCACTTAAATTTGATAGCTGGGTATTTTTGCAAATAGTGTTAGTGGCGGCGAAGCGAGGCCCATCAGTGGGACGTAAAATTAATGTATTGTATGTAATTTACTTATTTATAAAATTAAAAACTACTCTTGTAAGCTACCCATCATCTATCAGTCGCGCTCTAAATCACGAAAGCTAATTATTTTCACACCCCAAGTTATCTAATCTTATCAGGTCCTGAAAGGAGCCGATGTGCACTGGGCTGGCACACATGTGTTTGCGCGCGCGCACGTGTTCATTCTTGTACGTACTACGCGGTCTTAGAAGGGATCGTGACAGAAATAGGTAACATTAAGTATAAGTATGCCGTGAGTAAATAACACTCGTCGTCTCCCCTGATAATTTATAAAGAAAACCTTTATGCTGCTTATCTTTCAGTACCTTTATTATAGTTATTTTTTTAATATCACTACTTAGTCCACTTTAAGTAAATATTGGTATTAAGAACTCTTCATTACATTGCCTGAGAATGGGCACGAGGTAGATTTTTTTAAAGATTGTAAATAAAATAAAAAAATGCAAGAAAAACAACTCTGCTTCGTAAAATCTACAACAGCACTCATTTTTTTTATAGGAGAGGGGGCAAACGAGCATGCGGCTCACCTGATGGTAAGTGACTACCGCTGCCCATGAACAACTGCAACACCAGGGGAACCAGAGGAATTGCAGATACGTTGCCGGCCTTTTAAAAAGGAGTAGGCTCTTTTCTTGAAGGTCCCTAAGTCGTATCGGTCCGGAAAAATCGCTGGTGGTAAACTATTCCACAAGGAAGTTGTGCGAGGAAGAAAACATCTTCTAAATCGCACAGTGGTGGACCGCCAATCATCCAGATGGTGTGGATGGTATCGGGAGTTCTGCCGCCATGTGCGTTCGTGAACTCATATTACATATTTCCATTTGGTAGCCACCAAACGTACCATATTGGAATTTCCAGTATGTTGAAATTTAGACTATGAATATACCTCTATTCTGTATACAGTTTCTTTTTCAGAACATAGAAGGAAACTAATAATATCTTATACTTAGTAGAATTGATAATTCAAGTACAATTGTTTACAATTAAAAAACAATATTTTCTAAAAGACACGAAAAGCATGATTCTAATAGTATTTTTTACGATTGACAAGTGGCTTATTAAATAATCTTGCTTACTACTGACTTGTAACTTTTGAGTTAATCTCAATCGTAACAGAGGGTATAATATTAGCTAACACCTGAATCTTTTTATTTTTTATTAGCTGATTAAAGCCACACGAATCATGGGCCTTTCCTACTGTGGGAGGAATTTTTCATATTCGCCACGGCTGGTAAATGAAAGCGCGATGGCAATACCCGACTTTTCGCACCTTTAATGTTGATTTCTATCGTCTCCAGTCTGTGTACTTTTTTATGTCTGAAATAACGGGATATTTTTTTGAAACGTTACCTCCACACTAGCATTTTCTCCTGTATCGCTGGGGCAGTTTAAATACATAGATTTCACAGGGACAAACATTCAAACCCAGAACAATAATTTGTAGACCATACAAATACTTCTTCCGTGCGGGATTCGAACCCGCGGCCCTTAGCGCTGCACCTCATGGCTAAGCCACTGTTCCACGGAGCCGTCAAAGCCGGTTATTTCATCATCATTCAGAAGTCACAAGATGCTCTTGGCTCGGTCTTACATCACCTATGGAATCAGAAGAGAATTGATCTGGATGAATTAATGTATACCCGTGTCTTTACCGTAAACGCACCCCGAACCTTTATGTACTCGTAGGCACCTAGCTTTTCATCAAAATCGAACAAAAAAGAATGCGAACCTCTGTTTGCACGTTCACTTAAAATGCCATAACAATAGATATATAAAATAACATAAGAAAAGAGTCCAGAGAGTATTAAGGATTAATTGTACTCCATCCAAAGTCGACAAATGCTGTGATTTTAATGTTATACGTGGTAGAGTCACGCTGCAGCTATATTAATTTTCGCACGAATGAATCGGCTCGACCGGGGTAGTGCCAGGCTCTCACAGAATACCAGCGTAAAATAACAACTTAAGGCTGCTGTGTTTTGCATGGTGAGTGTGGAGAACCGGAGACCCCTTTTTGCTGGAAACGAGGCATTCCATCTTAGTCCTCAGGGGTGAAAGCGCATCTGCATTTTTAATTGTTAATCGAGGATAAATGTAGATGTATATGGGCCACAGCATCCACTTATCATCAGGTGGTCTGTGTGCTGGTTTGTCATCCTTTTTCTATAAAATAATAAGTTCCAGAGAAATTAATTCTTGAGTAATTAAAAAATTTGGTAATCTTAAATTGATAACTCCTCCAAATTGACCAGAAAACATCAATATGAGCAACAAGGCAATTATATTTCAAATTAAGTACATTTTCGAATTCGAACGACATGCAGAGAGCATTAGCAGTAATTCATACGGCGAGGGACTACGCACCAGCAACATACGAGCTGTTTGTAATTGTTGCGTTTACGTCAGTCGTCCCTATCAATATGGTGGGCCGCTAGTCGTTAATTTCATTAAGAGCTTATTAAGCGGGCACGCGACCGCTGACAGTTGGGAGCGACACGCGTACAATATAATCGAAAAACTTATGGACCGTAACCTACTTCTTTTTTATTTATATGCCATTTTTTATTTTTAAATACCGTTTACTGTTAAATTTTCTATACAATAACAAAATGAATAATTATTTATAAATTATCTCTATTTCATTATATTATTAAATAATACGTAACTTATTACACCTAATAAGTTACGTAATGATAATACTCTATTCAGTCTCGTTTTAATAAGTAAATAGTTACATTTAATTATATAAGAATAAATTGGACATGACTACAAAATACTAATAAGAAAATGAATGTAAAGCTACTAAAACGTAACTTGATGCTTTTAGTTAATAATAGGTAAGTTTTATTTCATTCTAAAGAATAGTTTGAAGAAAATTATACATTAATTTGTTAATAAACAATTACAATACATGGTCACGCTGAGCTGGTCATAGGCGTCAGATGGTCACCCTCACACACGGGCCATGAATAATCCACGTGTTGCGTCATCTTTGTTAAGTAACATTGAATCCAATTACAACGAAATATCATTATCATGCATTACAATTTTGTTATGAATTAGTGTTATATGAGTTGTATGCTGTTGTTATAAATTAATATACTTAGATGCTTAATACTGCCGGATGAAAAAGAAATAAATGATTTTTCATCCAATTATCGTGTTTAATAAAAAAAAATGTTATATGTTACTTTCTTTCATTATGTATGTACCCACTAAGATACGATTTTGGGATATTTTACCTTAAAGAATAAATACCAAAGTTATTTTTATTTTTTATCTAAATGCCATATTTTAAAAAAAAAATAAGGGTGACAAACGAATACGCAGTCCACCTACACATCTACATCTATCCTTGATTAAAAATCAAAATTACAGATGCGTCCTCCATCTTAGTGTTTGGTTGTTGTCACCCCTGAGGACTAAGTTAAGCCTTGTTTCCATTAAAAAGGGTATCCGGTTCTCAACACTCACCATACGAAACACAGCAGCATTAAGCTACTATTTCGAGCTGGTATTCTGTGAGAGCGTAGCTCTTCCCCGGTCGAACCGACCCATTTGTGCGTCAATAATATAGTTATAGCATGGCTCTACCACGTAGAATTTACCGAGAAATAAAGAATGCATGAATAAAATTGTGTTAGGTTTACCTCTGTAGATTTATATAATATGTTTCTGCTGCATCGGGTCGGGTCCAAATAAACTGAACCCTTATAGTTTCTATTCTAGTTGTCTATTCCATCGTGTGGGGTGTCGTTGGATAGGTCTTTCAAATATTGGGGGTATGGAACAACATTTTTGCTCTATACTAACGAAACCCCCGTATTTGGAAATGTGTAAAATGTGCACGATAGTAATATATATAATTAAGTTAAAAGAAAAACTATCACAGACAAGTAGGCTTAACAAGTTAACGAGTAACGGTCGACTTATCTTATAAAATGCACTTGGATTAGTAAAAATTTCATTACAATTCCATATAAAATGTCCTAAAACTAGCTGCTTTATAACTTTGTAATGTTATTACACTACTATGTTACTATGTTAGTTATCTAAACTGTATGAAAATAAAAAAAATTTGACGAAAACGACTTATGCATTACTACTATAGTTTTATTTTTTCCTTTGTAGGGTAAAGACATATCACTTCGCTTATTTTTTATTTGGTAGTTATTGTAGGCATGCACAGTGTTCATACATTTGTACAGCCTCATACAGTTTCATTCGTGGTGCTCTTGGTTTACGCGGGCGACACTCAGGATAGTTTATGGCAGTGATGGCTTACGGGAAGTTTCGTTACGGTCATGTATATCTTAGAGTTCCACTGCAGGGAACTAATAGATAGATACGAATGTCCATACAAAATGATAATAGTGAACTATGATCATTTTGTATGGACTTGGAATGTGAATGATTTGATGTAGATTGTATTATTTCAAAATCGACATTTTTTTTTTTTTGAATTCCCCTCCTATAATTCTGCTTGGAAAATAAGTCCTTCGGTTACAATCGTCCTATTTTAGACGTTATAGCGGTGAAACCGCGAACTCACTTCATCATCATCATCATCATTACAGCCCTTCACAAGTCCCCCGCTGAACATAGGCCTCCCCAAAGAAATGCCACAAAGCACGGTCCTGAGCCACTCGCATCCATCGACTTCCTTCATGTCTTACCAGGTCGTCACTCCATCTAGAGGGGGCGCTCCACATTTCGTCTACCGATACGAGGCTATCACTCGAGAACCTTTCCTCCCCATCCGTTGTCGGTTCTTCGAGCTATATGGCCGGCCTATATCCACTTAATCTTACTAATCTGTTCGTTTATGTCGGTTACTGTGGTTCTACTGCGAATATCCTCATTTCTAAGTTTATCATGCAGAGAAACCCCGAGCATAGCCCTCTCCATAGCTCGCTGAGCGACCTTGAGCTTCCTCATAGGACGCTCAAGGACTACTGTAAGTCATCACTGGCAACACGCAGTGGTTGTACAATCTTGTTTTGAAATTTTGAGGTATGCCTGACGAGATGTGTCATAATCTCCCATGAACTTAGTTAATATGCTCATATTATCAAGAAGGCCCCTTTTAAATTTACGTATTGTGACGGGCAACTACGTAATCCTACCTCTACCTTGTGCGTGGCCCGACAAGCACTTAGCCAATTTTTATTTATTTGTTTATTTATAACAAATTAAATTACAAACAAATTGATTCATAACAACTTTCCCCGGATTCGATCCCCGCTGGCACCAATGAAATTGTTAATGGGCATTTCGAATGCCACTTACTCGGAGATATTAAAACAATCTGAAGACATGTGAAGTCCAACACGCACCGTGGCAGTTCGGCGAACATTTCCTTGCCCTAAAACCCTCTCAAACGTCACGGCTAATTCTAGAAACTGCAAAAATCCACCCATAAAGTGATACGTTTATTGACTAAAGATTATTTTGGACAAACAGACTTGCATTACTTCCATTATAAAAAATACTTAAGTGTATTTCTTTTTTAATCACCCCAAGCAAGCAACAATGCGCTTCCCATAACAATCACTATAGAGTAGGTACACCGCTGGAAATCGAAATTGGATCCTGTGTACACTATTTTAGCAATAGCAACTAGCTCGGTACACAGATACTATCCGTTTAGTTGCAGCGCTTCTCAGCTTCGGCGCATTCGAGCCCGGCAACTGTCGAGTATTTTCAAATAATACCGACTGTTTGTCCATGTGCAATTTATCTAGTATGTAAAGCGCCCTCACGATACAGGTAAAATTCTAGTGTCAGGGTATCGTGTTACAAAAAAAAACAATTAGTTAGGTATACATAAAATAAAATAAAGCAAAATCTGGTGGCAAATGATGTTATTATCAAAATATTTATTATGCATAATGACTCATATTGCTAGAAAACACAAGACCAAAGCCTTTTTAACTTAGACAGTGTGGGCCTAGCTGCGAAAAAGTTCCATAAATAAATATAATATATTTATTTATGGAACTTTTGTAATATTTACATATGTAATATTTAAATAAATATAATATTTACAAAACTGAAAAAAAAAACAATAAAAAATTATTTCACAAGTAATATTAGCTAAATCAACTGCATCCAGTTCCGACTCAGGTCAGAAGTATCCGTGAAGTATTGTTTGCATTCAGATGGGGATTTTGCGAGTGATATTATTAATTGTACGGTTTGGTTCCCACAGCTTCCAGAGGGGTGAGTTCGAGGGACCTGCCCGGGCGCTCGTTGATTTGTGTGTTATTGTAGACGGTGGTGCGATCGGCCGACGTACGCACTCCCACGACAGGGAGCAGATGCCGGGGCTCAGCCACTGTCACTCACAATATTGTCTCACGAGTGACCCTCAATGCGGTTGTGGGAAATTGATTCCGGGTTTTGTACGGACATAAACAGTAAATGATTTGCACAATGCACCTTCAACTACTCTATTATCTAGTTTAAAATACCTAGTTTAAATTTGACAATGAAAAGAAAACCGAATATTTAATGGATGCTCTTAAATAGTACATGTAGACGTAAAAAGATGTTCATATTACATAATTATGTACCTATTAAGTAATAAATAACAAATTATTATAAATATTTATTATATTTCCTTTATTTTTGTTTAGAACTTTTTACGGCGCTGGAGAAAATATACCTGTAATCATAGCCTGTAATTTTCTCGGGGCTGAACACCTATAACATGGAAATTTTGGAAAGTAAATTATTATCTAAACTAATTGGTTAGAGCCGATTACAAGGCGCCATTATTAATGATGAAATAGTGTGCGTAGTGATCATTGTCACTACGTACACTATTTCATCATCGGCGTCATCATTACAGCCCTTCACAAGTCTACTACTGAACATGGGCCTACCAAAAGGAATACCACAAAGCACGGTCTTGAGCCACCTGCATCCATCGACTTCCTGCATATCCTTAAACTATATAGAATCCTTAAAAAATAGTTTTATTTAATACAACTTATTTTTACCATAACTTTATCTTTAAAATCAATTCTTATGTTAAGTACAAAATCATCACTTTCTTAAATGTTCCACTTGAAAGATTACCTTTGTTCTCTGGGTAATAAATTGTGATACAACAAACAGACACTTGACCCGTCAAAACAGCGCATTATGCAGCGTGTGCGGAATTAGCATCGATTTGCCTGCTGATGGTCGCCGTGAGACGCCATTGCATATGCGCCCGCGACCCGCGCGTCCCCGCGCACCCCCGCACGCCGCCCGCCGCCCCGACGCCAGCAGATGCTACATTAATATTTTATTACGCATCGCATTAGACACGGTTGCTATACCATCAAACTTTTCATCCACACATCTGTCTGCTGAAACATGGAAATTTATCATCTCCGAAAACATTTAGGCTAATATATTTGACTGCCAACAATGTCTATCAATATTTTTCCTAGATATACGACTGCAAAACGAGATTTAGCATACTTAAATGTGTGCGTAAATGAATACATCTGGCAAAAAGAAAAATGCGAAGTAACCGAATTCGCGAGAAATATTTTGTCCACATTATATTCAGTATTCTATAAAATACTGTTTAACCGAATTTAAGTGACAGTTTACTAAAATATATTTGAAACTTTAAAAAACGAAACGAGTTACTAAGATAAAATTTCACAATTTGACTTTTATTATATTAGTTCCTGATTAGTAGTTCTATTTTACGGACTTCACAATTAACCCGCATAATGTAGTAAGCATCATGTGAAAATTATAACCTTTCTCTTTAAAGCCAGTGACCTAGCTGAATAAATTACAAAAATTAAATAAATGCTGTTGCTGTATTAAGTGAAATTCATTGTTGAACTTTCATGCATGTCTTTCTGTATAATGTTATAATTTGAATAGCCCGTATAAATCACGGTAACAGTTTCAGTTATTGAATGTTAATATATTCAATAACAAATGCTTTGTTTTTGCAACCAAGAACGAGATTGATGTGCAACAATTACGGGATGCTCCTGAACCATACATTTCAAATGTGTTGCATCGACAACTAGCTTTTTATGTAGTCTGTGATGCTAATTCGTAATGGTTATAAATGGAACAACTGTACAACAATCCATCGTCCTGATATAAAACATCCGATCAGGATTTTGATTTGTCACAGAAAATTCTTAGGAGACATCTTTAAATTAAAATCGACGCTTTATAAAAATTATGTTTTAGCAGTTCATCGATTGAATAGTACACACAAATCGCACAACATTATACAAAGTTTAGTGTGCTGTACATAAAATATCACGTTGATGCTCACATTGTCGCTTTTAACCACAGCATATCTCTCGTATGATCGAATAATAGATATAATCTCAGAGCAACAGCATTAGTGGATATAATTTAATCATTTGAGGGAGAGATAAAGGTTCTAATATTATATTCAGGGCATCCACTACGTCAAACCAAAAATATATTTTGTGTTTTTGACGAATAATCTTGAGTGCGATTTACCTAATATACCGGGGACAAAATCCACCAGAAAAGGGAGAAACTCACATAACAAAATCACTTGTTTGGTTGAGTACCCTACGGGTTCCGATTTTTATGATCTGAGCATATGATAAGGTCAATATGATATCGGCTAAATTCTACTTTAAATATAAAACTAGAAAAGTAGCATACTTCTAGTGAAGGGCCGTCCCACACTTCGCTTACCGGTACGAGGCTGCCACTCGTGAACCTTTTTTACCCTTTTTTTGGTTTTCGGTTCGACGAGCTATATGGTCGACCCATTGCCACTTCTGGTTACTGATGCGTTGGGCTATGTCAGTTACATTGGTACTGCTGCTGATAACATCGTTACGGATTCTACCACGCAAAGAAACACCGAGCTATCTACAACAAATTTGGTCCAAATTAAATGCTAAGAAACTAGCAGCTTAATGCATATCCAGCATAATAATAAATATTTTTATTGCCTTTTCTTTCACCGCCAAGCACGTGGTAATTCAGCTATGAAAACTGCAATGACCAATTCTTATATTCAGCGAGAATCAAACTCGGTTTACTCGCGTAGTATGATATTTTAAGGCGAGCCCAAATTTAATTAAAATAATGAAGATGTACTTAAAAATGAAGGCGAACTGATCAAAAAACCCAGAATATAGTCAAATCACAAATTTTTTACATTAGGTAGTTATACAAGAAACTTACAAATACCTTTGTCTCTTTTCAATACAAACATATATCGTGATAGATATTTTACAATATCTATCACGATATATGTTTATAACATACTCGATAAATATGTAAAGATATCGAAAAGACATGTGGCGGAGTTGTTCTCTGTTGCATTAAACCGAGCTACAACAGAAGCCTAAAGTTTTTTTTTTTATAGAATAAGGGTGACAATCGAGCACACAGTCCACCTGATGGTAAGTGGATGCGTTGCTGTGGCCCATAGACATCTACATTTATCCTCGATTAAGAATCAAAATGCAGATGCGTTGTCACACCTGAGGACTATGATGGAACGCCTCGTTTCCAGTAAAAAGGGTCTTCGGTTCTCTACACTCACCATACGAAACACAGCAGCATTAAACTGCTATTTTACGCTGGTATTCTGTGAGAGCGTGGTCCTACCCCGGTCGAGCCGACCCATTCGTGCTACAAGCATAATATAGCTCTGCAGCGTGGCCTTACCACGTAGGTATAATAAATCACGCTATATAAGCTTCAGAACTACTCATTATATATATATATAATACCACACGAAACGATGGTAGCACCCTGGGGTGACTACATATATATATATATATATATATATATATATATATATAATACCACACGAAACGATGGTAGCACCCTGGGGTGACTACCTAGCCCGTTGGGCGATCTCCACTCTATCTTCGACAGCCAAAGTGGTAACTACTCTACAGTCTGTAACGTTTAGACACTTCCACAATGAAACTTATCTCCATCGTCCTCAAGAACCATCTCTTCGCTTCCTAGAAGATATCGCTTTAGTCTTCAGTTTCTACAAACCAGCCCAACGGTCTTCATCTCGACTCACCGCACATTTATAAAAGCAAACTTGGCACTTGCTTCGGGTCGTCGTTCACACTGGCTTCACTTGCAAGTGCGTAGTACGGCATGCATTACACTCCGTGATTACAGACACAACGGCTTTTCAGACACACTGTCATTAGGGGTCATACCGGCATATCGTTCGCACCGGTATCACTTGCCCTTGCTCACACAGCATGCATTACATGCCGCCGCCGACAGCAAAGACGCACCCACAGGTGATATACACCATCGACTTTTAGTTTGCGCAGGGGCGTGATATGGCGGCACTGTCGTGGCCCACAATAGTGTAAATAGAAGGACAACGGAAACCTAAATCAAGATATTGAAATTTTCGAACGACTCTGTATTATAATATAGCGAACAAGCTCAATGCAGCATTGGCCGCTTTTCGGGTTGAACACCTTGCCTGGCGGAAGATTTCTCCTTTTTCTTCCACGGACAAAGACGTGTCCTGAAAGGTTCATGGTGGTGCGTGATACAGTGAATCGAAATGTTATTAGACATTTATTGGCTATAATATACATACATTTCCTTCCACACCAGCCCGTAACATTCCACTGGCGGAACAATAGAATTGTAAAGCCCCACTTTACAATTTTAAAAAGGTTTTTTATGTCATAAAATTCATTGGTAATCGCAATAGCAGACGTCTGGTACTATTAAAGTTTCTCTCCGTCATCGGTCTGGGTATTTTACAACTGGCATACACATACGAGGTTGTTATACCTACATCTAGCGGAGACCATAATTATTTCTCTTGCATCTTTTTTCAAACATTAAATATTATCTATTGCTAATTATTACATTTCCCGTAGTAGCCTCTTGCGACACTCATGGGTGAATCTCTTGCACCGCCACCATACGGCATCTTAGTAGGTTAATTACGTACATATTAACGCAAATATATTAAAATATATTAATATAATAAATCAATCTATGGGGGAGACCTATGTTCAGCAGTGGGCTTTAAAATGCTGTAACGGTAACGCAAATACTCTTGTTTTTGCACAAAGGTTTGACTATAAACGGGAGAGGTCCATGTCCAGCAGTGGGCGAAAAAGAATAGACGCAGGTCGTACGTAAACTTAAGTAAAATGAAAAGGCTTAGACTTCGTTACAAAGCAATATTACATAGTGCGCCTTGATGTTACTGGAAAAAATATGTGCCTCCTTCGTTTTAAATTTGGGAGTAGGAATTTATTATATTCTCCTAATATATAAGTATGTACATAAATATTGTAAACTCTTCAAAGGCGGGAATAATTTAGTTATTTAGTATTCCGCATTGTCTACGATTTTAGATGCTCTAGGATTTTATTCGTCCTTCATTATAGTTCAATATATTCATTCATCTTTGCAAAAAAAAAAATAGGTAAGGCATACGAAGAGTTTGGTTAAATATTGTTTAATCAAAAGCGAAACGTAATTATATATACAATATCTAGGTATCTACATATAAGTAAAATTGAAGTATCTACCTATAATATAGAAATAACTGTCTTTTATTAAGCTGAGGGGGTTAATTGCATGCCATTATGTATGATATATGAAGTATCTATCTGTCTATATATGAATTAACCATTTTCATTACCGTGAAACCTGGCAACTTTGCCATTTTTGGAAGAACTTAAAAGTTTAGGACCAATTTTCCAACAAAAAATGTAATGTCACACTGGGCGTCAATGTTAAATGTGACATTATATTCTTCATAGATTTGGTATTTATTAGTGATTTAAACAAATACTAACATTAAATAGACAAAATACTTAAAAAAAGAAAATGGCAAAGGTAACCTCACTTTGTGGCAACTTTGCCGATGGGTTTATAATGAAATTAATAGGATTAAACCTCAAGGTTGAAGGTAAGTTTACCTCATAATATAATACACAAAAATCAGAGGTATGACTTGCTCCTTTAATTGTGTTGTAAATAGCAAAGTTTACTCTAGTGGCAAAGTTACCCTCCCATTTTTCAATATTTCATCATCATTACAGCACTTCACAAGTCCACTGCTGAACATAGGCCTCCCCCACGGAATGCCACAAAGCACGGTCCCAAGCCACCTGCATCCATTGACTTCCTGCATGTCTTACCAGGTCGTCACTCCATCTAGTGTGGGGACGCCCTACACTTCGCCTGCCGGTACGAGCCTTCCACTCGAGAACCTTTCTTCCCCAAGGGTTGTCGGTTCTTCGAGCTATATGGCCGGCCCATTGCCACTTCAGCTTACTAATCCTTTGGGCTATGTCGGTTACTCTGGTTCTACTGCGGATATCCTCATTTCTAAGTTTATCACGCAGAGAAACCCCGAGCATAGTCCTCTCCATAGCTCGCTGAGCGACCTTGAGCTTCCTCGTACGGCCAGCAGTGAAGGACCACGTCTCAGTTCCATTTGTCATCACTGGCAACACACACTGGTTGTACAATTTAGTTTTGAGGTTTTGAGGTATGCCTGACGAGAAGATGGGTCGTAATCTCCCGAACGCTGCCCAGCCGAGTTGAATCCGTCGATTGACCTCTCGGTCGAAGTTGGACTTACCTAGTCGGACTATTTGTCTCAGGTAAACATATTCGTCAACAACTTCGAGCTTAGTGCTCCCAACAACTACCGGCATAGGTGTGACATGGACATTAAACATGATTTTTGTTTGGTCCATGTTCATCTTGAGACCTATCCGTCGGGAGTCACTATTGAGGTCATTGAGCATAGTGCTTAGGTCCTCCAGCGATTCTGCCATAAGGACTATATCGTCGGCAATTCGAAGGTGAGTGATTTACTCGCCATTGACGTTAATACCGTATCCTTTCCAGTCCAGTAGCTTGAAAACATCTTCCAATGCAGCGGTGAAGAGTTTCGGAGATATTACGTCACCCTATCTTACACCTCTCTGCAGTTGAATAGGTTTTGTACTCTGGTTCTGTACTCGGATAGCCATCGTAGCCCTACTGTACAAACACTTCAGCACCTCAATATACCGACAGTCCACTTGGCACCGCTGAAGGGACTGCAGCACCGCCCAAATTTCGACGGAATCAAAGGCTTTCTCATAGTCCACATACGCCAGACATAGTGGCAAATTCTACTCTTCGGACTTCTGTACAATTTGCCGAAGGGTATGTATGTGGTCTATGGTGCTAAAGCCTTTTCGGAAACCGGCTTGTTCGGGAGGCTGGAAGTCGTCGAGTCTGCATGCGAGACGATTCGTAATGACTCTCGAAAACAGCACGTAGACGCGGCTCAGAAGGGAAATCGGTCTGTAGTTCTTCAAGAGAGCGTTGTCGCCTTTCTTGAAGAACAAGACTACCGCACTTCTGCTCCACGCCTCCGGTGTAGTGCCACCATGGAGGACGGAATTAAAGAGCTTCTGAAGGACTACAAGTACCGGTTTTCCTCCCGCTTTCAGAAGCTCTGCTGTAATTCCATCCTCGCCTGGGGCCTTGCCGTTTTTAAGGTGCTGGAGAGCCATTCTAATCTCGCTCAGACTGACGTCCGGAATATCATCGGAATAGTGTCGGATAAGACTTGCTCTTGGATCGTTACTCACACTTGCGTGTGGCTCCAACGATGATGTGTACAGCTGGCCATAGAACCTCTCAATCTCACTCAAAATCTCAGGTGTCCCGGAAACGACGCTGCCACACTCAGTCTTCAGCTTCGACAGTTGGCTCTTTCTGGCAGACAGATCTCTAGCAAAGACTTTGGCGCCCTGGTTCCGCTCGATCGCTTTTTCAATACGAGCAGTATTAAAGTTGCGTAAGTCCCGCCGCAAGACTGCAGCTTCATTTCCCGTCTAACAGCCATGAGATTAAGAGTGTGATCGGAGAGTTTTTGTGTTCTTCTGCGGCGGGTCTTACAAAACTTAGCTCCGACCGCATGGACAGTTTCCACGAGCTTGTCATTCATATCGTCCACTGCATTGCAATCTTCTAGGCACTGAAAACGGTTTTGTAACTCGAGCTGAAAGGTTTCGGGACTTTGGATTAGAGCACGAGGGGGACGGAGCGTTGACTTCATTAGACGACACCTCTCCAACTTAACGTTTAGGTTCAGTGTGCCTCTAAACATTCGGTGATCGCTACTAGTTTTCACCCTCGCGATCACTGAGACATCACTGAACAGTTGGCGTCTAGTCGTCTTAATGAAGTCAATCTCATTTTTTGTCGAACCGTCGGGGCCCGACCAGGTCGACTTCCTGTGGGGCCGCTTCTGGAAGAAAGAGTTCATCATAAAGAGTCCCTCTTTCTCCATGAAGTCGGCCAGCTGCTGGCCCCTTGGGTTCCGTTGCCCTAATCCGAATTTCCCTACTTTAAGCTCACCGTTCTCTCTTGTGCCTAGCTTTGCGTTGAAGTCGCCCATTAACACCGTATAGTGGGTTTTGGAGGAATGCATAGCTCTAGAAATATCCTCATACATTTCCTCCACCTCCTCATCGGGGTGTGCCGAGGTTGGTGCGTAAACCTGTATGACCTTCAGCGAATACCGTTTGGTGATTCTGAGTATAAGGTACGCAACCCTCGTCGACACACTCCCAATCTTTACAACGTTGTTAACGAGAGACTTGTGGACGATAAATCCGACACCTCCTTGGGACAGATGGTCGCCCTCCCGGTGATAGAACAAGTTGTCGGATTCGAGGATTACCGTGTCCTCCCCCTCTCTTCGGACCTCGGATAATCCTATAATATTCCAGCGCAACTTGTCTATCTCTTCTTCCAGTTCCTGGATCTTCTCGTCAGTCCTCAGAGTGCGTGCGTTGTAAGTTGCCAGGTCGAGTCGTCCGGAGATTCTTAGCACCCCCTGCCCCGCCGTTACCATGGTCGCCACCGTAGCCAGGAATAGCGGGGCCGCCGGGGGCTGGGGGCCGTCTCTTCGTAACTTTCTTCATTGGGGGGTATATTGCCGTAGTTGCCACGCTTGGCGAGCGCGTTGGCAACCGCAGTTTTTTTATTGTTATTTGCTGTTATCAGAAAGATGCTGCTGCCCATTTTCTGCCTCAGTTTCCCTCTGTCGCCTCTTACGACACCCACGGGAAGATATGGGGTAGTGGGTATTCTAACCCGGGGTTACAATATTTCATACAAACTTGAAAATATGTGTCAGGGTTGTCAAAAATCTTAATTCATTTACTTAAATTTTTTATTTCAATATTGTCACAACAATTTTTTAGGAGGTATACGTTTTTCTTTTAACTAAATTCTCAATAATTATAAATAAATAAACATAAGAATAATTATGAATAATTCTCTTCGCTAGAGTTATTGTCACTATCAAGGAATTCAACTTTTCGCCTTTTCTTGCTCTTATTAGACAATTTCCGCTTCTCTGATTGAGTATTATTATTATTAAATCTAGATGTTCTCGCCACAGGGTTTTCATATAGATCAACACCTTCTTCACCTATTGTAACACCAGTTGACGATTTTTGAAAAATGTCAAAATTTAAATCCATTCTGTTTGGACCATATTGTGACAAGTCAAAATATTTTTTGTTCTTTAATGTATTTTTAACGTCATAGAATATAGTTACTCCTTTCTGTCTAGCTGTTTTTTTTTTTCTGTTTTTGAGCTCTATCTATAGTTTTATTTGTATTTGCTTCTAGATTTTTTTGTGTTTTCGTCGCATTTTTTTTTGATGTTATTAGTCACCGTCTTTTTTCGGCTAGAAGCGTTTCCAAATCCTGTAATGTAATAGAAACTCCAGGTTCCACTTTCAGTTTCTTATTTGTTACTCTCTGCAGTGATTTCGGTGTTTTTGTTTGTTTTAGGAAATCAAGTAGGGCAATGTAGACATTATATTTGCTGTCATATTCATAATCAGGTAATTTTTGTAAAGTTTATGGGGATTAAAAGGTGAAATGCCTGTAGCTTCAAATCCTGCTTTAATATTATCTTTATTATTAATTTTAATGCTTTCCAGTAGCTCTTTCAATAATATTGGAAAATGACTTTTGTTGATTTTTGCTTCTGAAGGGTTCTTAACTTTATAATCTGTCAGAATTCGACGCCAATGTTTTTTTAAATGGCCGAAATAGGCAACGTTCAAAGGCTGGGTGACGTGCGTAGAATTAGGTGGTAAGAAAGTAAAGCGTATATCACGCTGCTCACATAGTTGTATGAAATTTAAGTTGAGATGGCTCGACAGATTATCCCCTATCACAACTTTAGATCCCTCGAGCTTACAGGCCCATGGGATGAAAAACTCTTGAGTTGAACCATCCCGATTTTATTCTGTTATATCAGGCAGGTCCATTAGTAGCCCACGATGACCACAAATGTTCAGACTTGTAGACGGAATATACAGGCAATAAAGATCCATTTGCACTCGCTGCGAACATAATTGATATATTTCCTTTCGGATGATTTAGTATTCTCTCTGGATATTTAACTTTTCTTTTAAATATGCATTTTGTGGATCCTGGATTGTCAGATAAATTTGTTTCATCATAGTTGATTATATGTCTTTTAAACTCTGTTCAAGGTTTTTGAAATAGATTTCGTATTCTTCGGAGGTTTTTTCGGCACGCGCCCTCTTAATGTTTTGAACGGACCTTGTAGTCAATGATTATTTGTGACGATCGAAAAAATTACTGACCCACCATTTGCCAGGTGGTTTATAGTTAAACAAATTATTTCGGCTGTTTTTTTTAAATATTCAAATATTAATATGCGTAAATCCAGGCGACTTAATGGTGATCCGAACTCACTTTCCACAATCAAAACTTTAAGAACGTCCTTTTCTTCATATTCACTTAATCTCTGCGGTGCGCCAGGAGAAAGTATATGAAGCCCTTTAACTTTATTTTCTATTGTACGTCTTGTGGTATGTAAAATCGCTTTTCCGCTTCCATAGACGATATCTCTTTACTAAGTTGACGGCGACATTTAGCATTTCTTCTGAGTAATTTTTATATGTTCTATTTCCTAATTTACGTCTACTTTGGCGACCCATTTTCCTAAAATCCTGATCTTAATAAAATTATATCATTTTAGGATTTTTTTTATAAACAACCTAAATTTTGATTTCCAACAATAGCAAAACTAGTTAAGTTAAGGTATAAGTAAGCGATTAAAAATGACACTGTTCTTTGGGTGCAAATTATATTAATACTCTGAGTTGAAAATATGAAAAATACTAAAAAGTAATAATATTATTAATACCCGACAACGCAGTAAAATAATATACGTTTCCCTTTTCAACATACATACATAGATTGATAATTTGCATCGCTATAGTCGGGTCAAAATATACCTAAACTAAAAGTGACAACCCTTGGTTGTAGCAAAACATGGTAAAGTAACCGCCACATCGTGGAATCACTGGTATGGTAACTTTACCAAGTCAGTTTTATAGACAAATATTAAGACTATTATATTAAAAACGAAATACTATATTAATGATTTCTTATATTTACGTGAACACTGCACATTTAAATAAAACTAGTTAAGTAAAACTAGTTTTATTTAGAAATACTATATTTCCTAACCATTAATATTATGTTGTTACAAAGATGTCGGTACGTACATTCAGTATTTCAACTAAAATCCACAAAAGTTCTGGAACACTGAAAAAGGTGCTTAAGTCGTCGGCACAATTTCCCAGTAAATTAAAATTTAAAATTTGCTCTGATATTGCCATCAGGCTGGTGCAACTTCCATAGTAAAAATTATACGTACGATATTGGTCAAATTTTAATGACGGTTATCTCTTCTTTCTGCTTTTCGTAATATGTCTATTGACGACATTGTCAAATCAAATAGGTTCAAATGTCAAATCAAACAATTACATTTGTATAATTTTATTTATTAAGATTGCTTTAAATTTTGTTATAGAAGCCATTGTTCATTTACAGAATTGTTAAAAAAATAAATATACATTATATAACTTGCCAATTAAATGTTGCAAGAAGCGGAAAATATTTTTTTTTTATAGGATAGGGTGACAACCGAGCACACAGTCCACCTGATGGTAAGTGGTTGCTGTGACCCATAGACATCTACATCTATCTTCAATAAAGAATCAAAATGCAGATGCGTTGTCAGCCGTGAGGATTAAGATGGAATGCCTCTTTTCCAGTAAAAAGGGTCTCCGGTTCTCTACACTCACCATACGAAACACAGCAGTGTTAAGCTGCTATTTTACGCTGGTATTCTGTGAGAGCGTGGTCCTTCCCCGGTCGAGCCGACCCATTCGTACTACAACTATACTACTAATATAGCTGCAGCATGGCTCTAACAAGAAAAGGCTATTCGTAGCAATATTTCCCTTAGATGATGAAAGGTTTGTGGTGATTTCAACTTTAATTGTAATATGATATTTAACGCGAGTACATTTATGGACTAGCCATCTATGTAGGACAGGTTTTTATAGTGTACGATTGTGTGCACAATATTTCCTAAATCTGATAGTTCGATCGGATGGCAATCCGAAACAAACTATACTTAGAAACTACATTATCAATTGTGACTGCTAACATTCTATTTGTTCAATAAAAATGTGATTTTATTTATATTATTTTTTCAGATGCAAGCAATGGGTGAATTAGCTGGCACATGCACCAATTGAAAAGATTCACATGTTAAAACATATTTGTGGCAAACATTGCATATCCGAGGATTTTGAACCCAACTAAAACGAACTGTTATTTCATCAGTGGACTTAATTTAAAGTTCCACTATTATGTGTATGTTAATTAGGTTTCATTTACATGTAGCAAAAGATAATATCCCTCTAGTCACATTTTGGTAAGAATTCGATTATATAACTAAACTCAAAGTTATTTGTAATTAAATTATTTAATGGTTGTAAATAATTTTTTTACAGATTCATCTACAAACATTAGCTATAATGAGCACTCATTTTGAAAGCGACAATTAGTAAACAATCTCTGCGAGTAGTATGTACATAGGTACGTCTGTGAAGAAGCCTAGCGATTTCTACATAGAATTTGTTACACATAAAAGGAATTTAATCCAATCAGTTTTAAAAAACCCAATATTTTTACCCTTTAAAAAGAACTAATGTTGAATGAAAACAAGCATCCAGACGCAGACTATTTATTTAACAGCATAGCAACACTTGTTCAGTGCGAGAACGAAGCCTCAGTCCTGCAATGCCGCAGCCAAACGCTTAGCTACTGTGCTACGGAGTCGCCATTTATTTTTTACTTAATTAGTTATTAGTATAATAGTGCGTTTTTTATTTTATATTTTCTTTATACATGTTTTTGTACCTAATAATTGTAGAGATATAACTACAAATTGCTGTGTGTAAAATACATTGATTTCTTATCCTCATCGGCATTTTTACTCAATCCCCACGTTAAAAAAAAACATTTCTCATAAATGATGATGAATGAACTTTTATTAAAAAATATCGATAAAAAATATATCGATAAAAGTTATATCGATAAAATTATTCGAGGATAAACATTTATAGCACTATTATAATTCGCCTATGTTGTCAGCACTGTTTGTCAAAAATTAAATGTCATGTCTTGATGTTGGTAGAGTAGCTTGGCGCAATGTCATACATTTACTTTTTTATAGGAAGTCCCGCCTCTTAAACGTAGTGATTATATTCTCTTTGATTGCCATATTGAAAATAATGCTGTCAATTAGTTATTAAATTTTCATTCAAAAAATGACAAATCTCAAAAAACGTTACGTTTTCCGTGTTAATCGTAATTTTGTACCAGTACACCCCTGATGGCAAAGTTACCTTCTATTGGTAAAGTTGCCAGACTTGACTGTTTTGCCTGTCCGTCCAGGCCAATCTTCGAAATGACGAAATCGATTGTAATAAAACTTCACGAATAAATATAGAGTCATACCGGGAGTGATCTAGGCTATATTTTGTCAAAAAATCTTGGAGTTTTTTTTTAAATCGGGAAATTGATAAAGCAAATGATCTATGATGATTATTTTATATATAATATAAATAAAAAAGCCGGTGCGAGGCGCAAGTATACACTAAATGATGTGTTGACCTGAAAACTTTTCTTTTCAGGCTCTGTAGTATCTTATTTTGACTAGATGGCCGAAGATGTATAGGAAGACTACGGTCACTATTTGTATTATGCCGAGGCAGCGACGTAGCACAATCGGCAGATCTTATGGGGTGGCATTTTAGAAATAATTTCAGCGATACCAGTAAAAATCTCACTTTTAAAGGACTTTTACTAATTTTATATTTTTCACAGAAATGTCTTCCAGGTCCTTTCGGTCACGGCGGCTAGTCTCAACGGAGACTAGCCATCTGCGCGGGACAGAATTATAGTGCCGGAGCGTATTACGTAATTGGATATCCGCCAAAGATAACCCTCGCTCGGGATGCCCTTAGACAGCAGTGACCGAGGACGTTAAAAAAGTAAAAAATATATTTTATCAGATCCGTACATACGTCACGATACGTTTTATTGCTGAAGAAATAAAGATTTGTACAGGTAGTGTACATAACATTTTACATTAACGCTTGGGGATGAAAAAAGTGTCCGCGGGTTGGGTACCCAGAATCGGAATTGGAAAACAAACCAGACTGAATATTCCCTGAGGCTTTTTGGAAGCGTTGTAACAAGATCCTGAATTGACGAAACTTGACGGCTCCGTGGTGCAGTGGCTTAGCAATGAGTTGCGACGCAGAGGGCCGCGGGTTCGAATCCCGCACGGAACAAGTATTTGTATGGCCTACAAATAATTATTGATGAACGTCCATGTGAAATTTATGCATATAAAACTGCTTGCTACCACAATACAGGAGAAAATCCTAGTGTGGGGGGTAACATTTTCTTAAAAAGAAAAAAGAAAAACAAGCGTGGCTTCTTCATTACCGTCCTGATACAAAATTACCGTCTATGACTTGGAAAAGACCATCATCTCCTACTCCTAAGAAATTGAAGGCCAGTTCTGCCTTTAAAATTGGCGCGGGTAGATTTTGGCGACCCGTAGCGGCCTTTTTGTTTTGGTGACATCTATCAAATCTTTTGTTTATTATTTAGTTACTTATGCCAAATCACCATGGCAAGTTACACGATTGAACAGCACGTTCAAATGATAAAACTTTATTATAAAAATGAGTGTTCGTTAGTGCAAACGTTGCGCGCATTACGCCCATTTTACGGTAGACGTGGTGATCCTTCACAGTTGACTCTTCAACGTTTGGTGGCAAAAAAAACGACCGGTTCGGTAAACAATCAGCCAATACCAGTACATTCAAGGAACGCAAGATCGACCGAGAACATCGTCGCGGTTCGTAAAAGTTTACAGCAGAACCCGAGGCAATCGAATCCTCGCCGTGCACATGAACTCGGCCTTTCGCAGACTTCAACTTGGCGAATTTTACGTCGGGGCTTAAGCCTACACCCGTACAAGATCCAACTGACCCAGGAGCTCAAAGTTAATCACCCTAGACAACGCCGTTTGTTCGCTGACTGGGCTTCGAATTGTTTGGGAAAGGAACCCAATTTTGGCCGAAAAATCACCTTTAGCGATGAGGCGCATTTTTGGATGAATGGCTGTGTTAACAAGCAGAATTTCCGTATATGAGACGACACCAACCCACGCGAGATTTACCAGTTGATAATGCATCCTCAAAAAGGCGTCATTGGTCCGTACTTTTTCGAAAACGACGCTGGTGAGGCGGTCACCGTCAACGGCGAGCGCTACAGAACGATGATATCCTATTTCTTATGGCCCAAACTGAACCATATGGACCTAGACGATATGTAGTTCCAGCAGGACGGCGCTACGTGCCACACGGACGCCACGATTGAAATTCTCCATGAGCGATTTGAGGGTAAGCTTATCTCTCGCAGGGGTGATGTGAATTGGCCACCAAGGTTTTTTTTATAAATTGTGGGTGACAAACGAGCACACAGTCCACCTGATGGTAAGTGGATGCTGTAGCCCATAGACATCTACATTTATCCTCAATTATGAATCGAAATGCAGATGCGTTGTCACCCCTGAGGATTAAGATGGAATGCCTCGTTTCCAGTAAAAAGGGTATCCGGTTCTCTACACTCACCATACGAAACATATATTCTGTGAGAGCGTGGTCCTACACCGGTCAAGCCGACCCATCCGTGCTACAACCATAATATAGCTGCAGCGTGGCTCTACCACGTTAAGGTCATGCGATTTGACCCAGCCAAACTTTTTCTTGTGGGGTTTCTTGAATTCGCAGGTCTATGCAAATAAACCACAATTGACCGACGCCCTAAAGGTGAACATAATCATCGCACATGTCATCGCTCAAATTCAGCCAAATCTATGCAGAATCATTCATTCAATCATTGAAAATTGGACCACTCGGATCCGTGGCACTGTAAGAAGCCGAGGCGGGCATTTGAACGATGTCATATTCCACACTTAATGGCACATATGGACCTTTCAAATAAAAAAGAATTTTGTTAATACCTCACACACAGCTTGTTTTATTTAATTTCAACATCTACCCGCACTTCTTCAAAAACCCTTTATAATCAATGTAAGTACTAAGAAAGGGTTATGGAAAATTCATCCCCTAAAAGGGTAAAATAGGGTGAAACAGTTTGTATGAAACTTTTTATTTTACGGGACGATTGTTACGAAAGTGATAAAGGTACTCAGTAAATAAAATAAACAAATACGATTTTTTTCATGCAAATTAAAAAAAATCAAATGTTTTTTTTTATTTAGAAACTGTGCAAATACTCTCAAATTGAAATAATAAAATATCCATTACTTATTTTCTTCCATAATTTATCCTTAAGATTTTAAAACGAGGGTGCAAATTATGTATGAAAACTATTGTATTTATACGAACAGCCTAAACTGAGGGACAAGGAACCGTGAAATTGGGACAACAGCTTCCTAGGTAGGCTTTTGGTTGAAAACGAATAAATTTTTGTTTCAGGATTTTTGGAAATTCTACTAATATAAGGAATGAAAGTTTGTATAAAAATACGTCATTTTTTAAATAAAATTATTTATTTTCATTTATAATTTAATTAGAAGTTAAGAAACACGTGTTTCAGTATTTTTGAAAATTCTACCCTTAACCCATGTATTAATTACATCTTAAAGGACTATCATAAGCGTTCGATTAGAAACTAAGTAACACGTGTTTAACGATATTTGGATACTAAGGGGAAAAATAGGGAATGAAAAATATTATAAAATTGTAAACTATTTTGATGCGGTTTTCAATAAATCAATCAATACATTATTTTGTGTACACCAACACACATTAAAACAAAAACAAAATTAAATAAAGGTGTTATTACTCTGGAAGCGATTTTTTCCAGGAAAGTTTGTTGTACATCATCATCATCATCATCATTACAGCCCATCACAAGTCCACTGCTGAACATAGGCCTCCCCCAAGGAATGCCACAAAGCACGGTTCTGAGCCACCTGCATCCATCGACTTCCTGCATGTCTTACCAGGTCGTCACTCCATCTAGTGGGGACGCCCACACTTCGTCCGCCGGTACGAGGCCGCCACTCGAGAACCTTTTTTCCCCATCGGTTATCGGTTCTTCGAGCTATATGGCCGGCCCATTGCCACTTCAGCTTACTAATCCGTTGGGCTATGTCGGTCACTCTGGTTCTACTGCGGATATCCTCATTTCTAAGTTTATCACGCAGAGAAACCCCGAGCATAGTCCTCTCCATAGCTCGCTGAGCGACCTTGAGCTTCCTCATACGGCCAGCAGTGAAGGACCACGTCTCAGTTCCATAGGTCATCACTGGCAACACGCACTGTTTGTACAGTCTAGTTTTCAAGTCTTGAGGTATATCTGACGAGAAGATGTACCGCAATTTCCCGAACGCTGCCCAGCCGAGTTGAATCCGTCGATTGACCTCTCGGTCGAAGTTGGACTTACCTAGTCGGACTATTTGTCCCAGGTAAACATACTCGTCAACAACTTCGAGCTTAGTGCTCCTAACAACTACCGGCATAGGTGTTACATGGATGTTATACATGATCTTCGTTTTGTCCATGTTCATCTTAAGACCTATCCGTTGGGCGACACTATTGAGGTCATTGAGCATAGTGCTTAGGTCCTCCAGCGATTCTGCCATAAGGACTATATCGTCGGCAAATCGAAGGTGAGTGATGTACTCGCCGTTGATCTTAATACCGTATCCTTTCCAGTCCAGTAGCTTGAAAACGTCTTCCAGTGCAGCGGTGAAGAGTTTCGGGGATATAACGTCACCCTGTCTTACACCTCTCTGCAGTTGGATAGATTTCGTACTCAGGTTCTGTACTCGGATAGCCATCGTAGCTCTACTGTACAAACACTTCAGCACTTCGATATACCGACAGTCAACTTGGCACCGCTGAAGGGACTGCAGCACCGCCCAAATTTCGACGGAATCAAAGTCTTTCTCATAGTCCACATACGCCAGACATAGTGGCAAATGGTACTCTTCGGACTTCTGTACAATTTGCCGAAGGGTATGTATGTGGTCTATGGTGCTAAAGCCTTTTCGGAAACCGGCTTGTTCGGGAGGCTGGAAGTCGCCGAGTTTGCGTGCGAGACGATTCGTAATAACTCTCGAAAACAGCACGTAGACGCGGCTCAGAAGGGAAATCGGTCTGTAGTTCTTCAAGAGAGCGTTGTCACCTTTCTTAAAGAACAAGACCACCGCACTTCTGCTCCACGCCTGCGGTGTAGTGCCACCAAGGAGGACGGAATTAAAGAGCTTCTGAAGGACTACAAGTACCGGTTTTCCACCCGCTTTCAGAAGCTCCGCTGTAATTCCATCCTCGCCTGGGGCCTTGCCGTTTTTAAGGTGCTGAAGAGCCATTCTAATCTCGCTCAG
Source organism: Parnassius orleans (assembly GCA_029286625.1). NCBI lineage: Eukaryota > Metazoa > Arthropoda > Insecta > Lepidoptera > Papilionidae > Parnassius > Parnassius orleans. The sequence goes on along the minus strand of JAGSMP010000101.1, from coordinate 1,584,267 downwards.
ACTGACGTCCGGGATATCATCGGAATAGTGTCGGATAAGACTTGCTCTTGGATCGTTACTCACACTTGCGTGTGGCTCCAACGATGACGTGTACAGGTGCCCATAGAACCTCTCAATCTCACTAAAAATCTCAGGTGTCCCGAAAAAGATGCTGTCACATTCGGTCTTCAGCTTCGACAATTGGCTCTTTCTGGCAGACAGTTCTCTGGCAAAGACTTTAGAGCCCTGGTTCCGCTCGATCGCTTCTTTAATACGAGCGGTATTAAAGTTGCATAAGTCCCGCCGCATGCATTTGCAGATCTGTCTGTTCAGTCGCCTGTATGCTATCAAATCTACTGAAGACTGCAACTTCATTTCCCGTCTAACAGCCATGAGATTAAGAGTGTGATCGGAGAGTTTTTGTGTTCTTCTGCGGCGGGTCTTGCAAAACTTAGCTCCGACTGCATGAACAGTTTCCACTAGCTTGTCATTCATATCGTCCACTGCATTGCAATCTTCTAGGCACTGAAAACGGTTTTGTAACTCGAGCTGAAAGGTTTCGGGACTTTGGATTAGAGCACGAGGGGAACGGAGCGTTGACTTCATTAGACGTGACCTCTCCAACTTAACGTTTAGGTTCAGTGTGCCTCTCACCATTCGGTGATCGCTGCCGGTTTTCACCCTCGCGATCACTGAGATATCACTGAACAGTTGTCGTCTGGTCGTCATAATGAAGTCAATCTCATTTTTTGTCGAACCGTCGGGGCTCGACCAGGTCTACTCCCTATGGGGCCGCTTTTGGAAGAAAGAGTTAATCATAAAGAGTCACTCTTTCTCCATGAAGTCGGCCCCTTGGGTTCCGTTGCCCTAATCCAAATTTCCCTACTTTCAGCTCACCGTTCTCTCGTGTCTAGTTTTGCGTTGAAGTCTCCCATTAACACCGTATAGTATGTTTTGGAGGAATGCAGTGCTCTAGAGATATCCTCATACATTTCCTCCACCTTCTCATCGGGGTGTGCCGAGGTTGGTGCGTAAACCTGTATGACCTTCAGCGAATACCGTTTGGTGATTCTGAGTTTAAGGTATGCAACCCTCGTCGACACACTCCCAATCTTTACAACGTTGTTAGCGAGAGACTTGTGGACGATAAATCCGACACCTCCTTGGGACAGATGGTCGCCCTCCCGGTGATATAACATGTTGCCGGATTCGAGGATTACCGTGTCCTCCCCCTCTCGTCGGACCTCGGATAATCCTATAATATTCCAGCGCAACTTGTCTATCTCTTCTTCCAGCTCCAGGATCTTCTCGTCAGTCCTCAGGGTGCGTGCGTTATAAGTTGCCAGGTCGTGTCGGCGTAGGTGGCAACCGAACCTCCACCGGAGATTCTTAGCACCCGCTGCCCCGCCGTTACCATGGTCGCCACCGTAGCCAGGAATATCGGGGCCGCCTGGGACTGGGGGCTGTTTATTAGTGTCGTTGCTCATGGGGGGTATATTGCCATAGTTGCCACACTTGGCGAGCGGGTTGGCAACCGCAGTATTTTTATTGATTTTTGCTTTTATCAGAAAGATGCTGCTGCCCATCTTCTGCCTCAGTTTCCCTCTGTCGTCTCTTACGATACCCACTACCACAAGATATGGGGTAGTGTACCCACTACCCACTACTGGGGTTTAACCACATGTACTTCTCATATTTTTCAAATAGAAAAAAAGGCATAAAGAATACTTATTTTTGTTATTCAACAAATTAGTTCAGTGAAAAAAAGCATAATATTACTTCCTTTTCAGACTGATTCCATTCCATGGTAATGTATTCACGAATATTTTTTCTAATATTATTAATTTTCTAAAGAACATTGGTGTATCTCTTCATACATTTCTCTTTTAAAAAAAGAGGCTAATTAAGAGTAGCGAAATTTAAATAAAAGTTAATAACTAATTAAATATTAACTTCTACTTTTAGCTTGTTTAATTAAAGAAAAGAGTATTTATTGACGCATTTTTTCATTAAAAAGGCGAAATTGCAAGATTTATCAATAAAATACATTAAGAAATAACTAGATATTTTGCTCTCCTGTAAAATGTACTTTTTACACTTATACTTTTGTTCTTCCAAAGGTACGATATGAAGACAGAATTAATAAAATAATATACAATATTGAAACACATATTGTATATTATTTTAATCAAAAATAAAAGAAAACATACATTATTTACGTTCATACTGCCAATGCCTCAGAATAAGTAAAAGCATATGTATGTCATTACTCTAAGGCCAAACACTTAATATTCTGTGGTACAAACAGTTGCACCAAAGAGAATATAATCACTATTAAGTTGCACATTGTAGAGATGTATAATCACTGTAGAGATTATCGCCAAATAATTCAAACATGTTGCCAACTAAACGTAGTGATTATATTCTCTTTGTTGCCAACAAATTATTACTGACAGTTTGACTGTGAATTTGTTTGATTTCAAATGTTCCTTTTTCAACAGTATGTGGAGTGTATGTCAAGGCACAAAAGCGTTTATTTTATACTTTCTATGTTAAATATATTAAAGGGGTAGTTTTATATATTAAAGGGGTAAGGTTTGAAAGTAAGTCGCCTGAATTGGGGGTGGTGGGGTGGTGGGGAGGAAGGAGGGGGAGTTGTAGAGTCGCCCCCACTCCCCCCCCTGCCGGACGTGGTAAACCTGATTTATGAGGGGCATGAGTTGGGGGAGGGAAGCCCCACGCTCGGAAGCAACGCAATGACGTAAAGTATATCTGTCACTGTCAACAAAATGGCCGGCCTAGCGAATAATTTTACACATTTAGAGATGAATTTGACAGATTCAACGTCAAAACGTTAGAATTTAATTAAATGTACGTTCCATTTCACGTTTAGTTAGTGATTTACCAATATTCAATCGCACAATCGCATGGGGGTGCTTCAGATAAACCCACAGTGACAGAATCCTCAAATTCAGGCGACTTACTTTCAAACCCAACCCTATTAAAGTGTAATTGAAAGTGAAATACAGCTTGCTTACATTATATGCTTATATACAAACCTACCTGACCATGTAGTGGCAGTGTAAGAATATCCACTACCCCATAACACCCCGTGGTTGTTGTAAGAGGCGACAGAGGAAAACAAATCAGGAGATAGGCTGCAGCGTTTTCCTAATAATGACTAAAAATAAAAAACTGCAGTTGCCAACGCGCTTGGCAAGCGTGGCAACTGTGGCAAATATCCCCCCTATGAGGCAATCTATGGGGGAGGCCTATGTTCAGCAGTGGACTTTAGTAGACTGTAACAGTAACGCTATACAAACATAAAAATTTAATGAATGACGGTCGAATTTCGACCACCAGGTGACCACTATAGTACGTGAGGGTAATATGGTCATCCGGTTAATATGGTCACTTTCTTATAACTCAAAAACTACAACCTTGTTTGCATAAACGGCTCTGTGATACGATAGCTCTTCATCAGTCAATCAAATAATAAAGGGTCAAAAGGGCTCTGCTTTATCGACGCAATTTTGACAGTTGAAATTATTGTAAATACTAGCTTTTGCCCGCGTCTTCGTCCGCGTGGATTTAGGTTATATCGCGCTCATGTGTGAAAAAGAGTCTGCTGGTACAAGCCACAATTATAACTGGATGTCGCGGGCAAAAGCTAATAAACTACAAAACTTCTTTATACACCACATTTTTTGCTAATCTATTACTGTGTGCCAAAATTATCAGACTACTGGGCGAACTTACGCGTGAGCAAGCCACATAGAATTGCCCGTGTGAAAAACAATTTTCTGTCAAGTCTATACCCGCAAATTTTAATGTCTGCCCTTGTGATTTGGTGTTTGTTTTTTTATGGTCATTGCAAAGCAGACTTTGAAGGGAAACTGAATTCGTTTGAATTCAAAGGGAAGATCATTCGGGATCAAAGGAATTCTTGGTACAAAAACAGTTTCCCCTTGCGCACATCCAGTTATAATTGTGGCTTCCACTACATGGCGATGTAACGCTTTTACTTTTAGTCTGGTTCCGTTACACAGTTGAGGTTTTAAATTTCGCAACAACATAACAGGAGTGCCCACGCGCAGAATAAGCTTATGATGTGGAAGACCCGATGGTTTCAGTGAATTAAGATATTCGGCAGGGTAGTCAATTGCGTCATCTGTGTTGACCACAGAGTCTATTGACGTGTACACCATTTCTTCCCCCTCAAAAGACGTTACCAGTATATCGTTAATTGCCGCTGCTTGGTCGTTTTTCGGGGTTAGTATGGCACGTTCACACAACCATTCCATTAGCTTATCGTGGATATGAGCAATATCTGGGTAAATTTTGGATATTAACTCCTGTAACGTAAATACAACTGTGCACAAATTATCAGTGATGGTTATCATTCCGTCATTTATCAGGTAATCACCGTTGCCGATTTCAAGTAGGAGATTCGCAAATCCACCAGTAGACTCTTTTTCTCCTAAGTGTACCCGCATATTTTTCGAAAGCTTGAGGATTTTAATTAGAGGCCATAAAGTGGATTTCTTAAGACACGCCTTAACTTCATCTGCTCTAGTTCCTTTTGGCACTACTGGTAGAGTCTGTCTAAAATCTCCAGCCAGCAAAACCGTTACACCACCTATTAATTTCTTATTTCCTCTTATATCTTGTAGAGTTCTGTTTAAAGCCTCTACGCCACCCGTATGAGCCATGGTTATTTCATCCCACACTATCATTTTCGTATGTTTTAATACTTCAGCAAAATTACTTTGTTTCGATATATTACAAATGGGAGTATCAGCTGTTGTTAAATTGAGTGGTAACTTGAAGGTAGCATGAGCAGTTCGTCCACCCTCAAGCAGTGTAGCTGCGGTCCCAGAAGAAGCAATTTCGCGAGTACTTGTAACTTTTGCTAATAGCAAATTTATGAGGAATGTTTTTCCTGTTCCACCGGGAGCATCTAAAAAGAATATTCCACCCTCATTTGATTCAATTTTTGTGTTAATTTTATTGTAAACTGCTTTTTGTTCGTCATTCAGTGATCCTTCATTATTTTTAACTGTGTTTTCTAATGATGCTAAGTCGTAACTTGTCTCTTTAAGAAACTCTCTATTTTCAAATTGTTGTTCTTTGCTTGGCTGAGGTAACCCATACTCTTTTAGTAGCCGACCACCCAATGCTAATACGGCATCTTCTATTACCGAAAGGCATTTGTTAAATACCACATCTGTTATGTGCTCTACATCCACACCTCCCTGTCTTTCTAATTGCCTTTTAAAATCTTCAGATAGGTATTCTTTCAATTTCTCCCAAAGGCTTACGGGTCTGATACTTGGCAGAACACTAAAACAATCGTAAAAAGATCCCGAATCATTTGCGGTGATTGGCAAAGTGCTGCCTCTTCCATTGTGCTGATCATCTTCAAGCGTGTCGAGAGCTTTGCACGCTGATTGGAACGTGGAATATACATGACCATCTACAGTTTTTAACGCTTCAAACAAAATTGGGCCCCGGATCTCACGAAGAAGCATGCGAAGGTGATAGCATTCTGTATTGTTCGGATGCACAGTATAAACCCTTGTCCAGAACGTGCTCTTTTTTGACCCCTGGCCAGCCTTCAACGTTTGCTCCTCTCTTTCTCCTTTGGAACTTTATTTTATCCCAAACGTAGTATACAGGTACTTCTAGATAGAGCAATGTTTTTGCAAAGTTATCCACTTTACACAAATCGAAAAAGGATAGGAGTGTGGTTGTTGGAGGACTATTCACTCTTTCACTCAGATTTTGCTCATTAAAATAAACCCTTTGCCCATTTTTCAAATGAACAGCGAGGTGGACTACGGGAGGGAAACGCTCATGAATGGGAAATTCAAGGATTCGCCATATTGGCTCTGATGAACTTATATATCTTCCACTTGTGTAGGTTTTAACTTCATCCTTCTCATTCTCTAAAGCAAACGATGCCTGGTCTGAACCTTTATTTACGTATTTACAGACGTATTTTATTGATTTTACCGAATGACAATATTCCACATTTAAGTGAGCGTTAAATGTTTTTAATAATACTGGATTATTAGGGACTACCCAGCGATTATCTATGGTTGTGCCTTTGATATCAACAGAGAACCCACCGTCATCTTGTAAACGTCTCTTGTACTGCGGATAACCGACGTCACTAGTTTGAATTTCCCTTATGAGAGCCCTGGGGTATCGCTTACTGCACATGTTATCTTTCATACATGATGACTTTCGATTTAAAGTTCCACATGGACCATGTATCATATTACATTTAACGATTTCGTGAAGCTCTGGGTCTCGTTTGGGATCCGGTATTTCAGCACAAATTATATTGTCGATTTGATCCGGAGTAATACGTTTGTGAAGCCATAAAAGAATATGAATATGTGGAAGACCTCTCTTTTGCCATTCCGTTGAGTACATATAGCATCGCACTTCACCAAATATTTTGCCCTTTGTCAATAACTTCATGATCTTTTTCATCTTTATTAGAAACAGCCTCGAAATTATATCGTGTCTATCATGAGATTGTTGTCCTTGAAGCAATTGCTCTTTTATTTCGTCCCAGCGAGTAATTATTAATAGAGATTAACGAGGCGGCGCGAAGCGCCGCTTCGCCGACTGCAGTCCCGAGGCACCCCGACCCCTGCTTTCGGAGTGAGGCTCCTCAATCTAGGGGGGATGGTTGAAGCGCTCATTCGCCATTCACTTTATATTAGTTCGAAAAAACAAAACGTTACCGCGTTCTAAAACGATACCAACGCCATCTATTGGCAGGGATTGGAACTTGAAGATCAATACAAAATAGGTAGGTACCTAAGTATTTCTTTTGGTTTTGCCATTTTATTAATTTGTAAAAAAATATATTTGGTTTGGTTGTTTATTTTCATTGTTTTTTAATTTTAAATTAGTATTTTTTTGTTCAGGTGTAATTTTGTGCAATTTTTTTTGTACAAATCTTCTTGTCTATTTTGTTTTATGTTTTTGTGCAATAAAAGTATATTCTACTCTATTGTAATAAATTAAGTTTAAAATATTTATCAACATCATTTACGTTATTTACGACCCAAAAACCTTAAAAATGACACCCAACTCACCCAACCCATGACGATTTTTACATACAAACATACATCCATCCATCCTTCCATCCATGTTGGTTTCAAACCATAATCGATGCCAATTTCGTTATTAACGTCCCAAAAACAATAAAACGACACCCATATTGACATTTCACCCACATCGCACCTCCATAGGGGATGATGGTAGGTATTTCCCGTCCACTACGTTGGATTTTGAAATAGTTGTTACTTTCGTAATCAGCGACCCGATAAACCACAAAAACGATACCCATGTTGATTTTCAGAATTTGTCACCCCTTTTCCACCTTTTAGGGGTTGAGTTCTGAAAGAGCCTTAAACACTTCTTTACTCATTTATTGATAGGAGTACTCCTGTGAAGTTTCGAATAAAATAGTTTAACTAATCTTGTTTCCCCATACAAACTATCAACCCCTTTTTCACCCCCTTAAGGGTTGAATTTTCAAAAACCCTAGGACACGTAATTGTTTATCTCTAATCGTTAACCTAAAAACAAAGTTTCAAGGATTCTAGCTCTAAAAATGACGAACTTCCATACAAACTTTTAACCCCCTTTTCACCCCCTTAGGGGGCGAATTTTCAAAAATCCTTTCTTAGCGGATGCCTACAACTTTGTGTTGTTGTCTCTGTCCTCTTTCTAGTTTTGGTTTTATAGGGCGGCAAAGCTTAATGTGACCATAATACCATATGATATGATATGAGCCAAAAAAAGTCGCGCGTCTTCCGTGGAATTCTCGAGAATTCCGCGGAAGACGCACGACTTCTTTTATCATATCTAGTTTGCACGTTACGCAATAAACATAAAATTCATTTTACTATGTACAATTTCGTTACAAAAATTCGCTTCCATTCCATTCCGCCGCAATGTAAATTGAGCCTTAAGCGCCGATTCAGAGTGGCCGAGCCAGGAAAAGAACATCCTAAAGTAGCGCAATCGTTAAACTTTAATTTATTCTTGACTAAATAGATTATGGGAAAATTTCAAAGAAGTCTTTATAAAAACCGTTAGGATCCATTGGTTCAGAATTAGGCGCTATTAAATTTCTTAGTAAAGAAACTTAATTTTATTATTATTTATATAATAATAATTAATATAATATATAATAATTAATATCATTTCAAAATCATTAAAATTATTGTCTTGTGGTGTGCGGTACACGCATAATATTATATATCTCTCAAGTTCTATACATGATTTAAAAAAAACTTTTATTTCCAATAAGATATTTCAGCCACACAATCTTTTTTTATAGAATAAGGGTGACAAACGAGCACACAGTCCACCTGATGATAAGTGGATGCTGTGGCACATAGACATCTACATTTATCCTCAATTAAAAATCAATCACCCCTGAGGACTGAGATGGAATGCCTCGTTTCCAGCAAAAAGTGTCTCCGGTTCTCTACACTCGCCATACGAAACACAGCAACATTAAGCTGCTATTTCAGGTTGGTACTCTGTGAGAGCGTGGTCCTTCCCCGTTTGAGGCGACCACTTCGTGCTACTACTTCTATGTATCTGCAGCATGGGCATGGCTGTACCACGATGCTCTCATAAAAGAACCTAATTATAATAATTCTTAAAGACACTTATCAATAATTTGCAGCTTATGTTCATCAGGCGCTGCAAATCAAACAGGTCAATAACTGATTTACAAATACGTAGGTCACTCAATAAGTTTTGAGATATACAAAAAGTATTCTAGATACTATTATTATTTATTTTACATCTTTTCAAAATATTCTCCATCATGCTCTATACAAAATTCCATTCGCCTAAACCAACTCTGATAACACTTTTGCCAGTCTTGATCTGACAGGTCGGAAATCGCTTCTTCGTAGGCAGCCACGACTTCTTCGGCGCTTGAAAAAAACTTGCCTTTTATTTTTTCTTTGACTCTTGGGAACAAAAAGAAAACACAAGGAGCTAAGTCAGGGCTGTAGGGTGGGTGACTTAGAGTTTCAACACCAGATTCCTCCTCAATAAATGCTTTTGTTCTAAGGGAGGTATGTGAAGAGGCGTTATCGTGATGCAGCATGATTCCCCGAAGCCCGGTCTTTGGTCTTCTTTCCCAGACAGCTTGAAAAGCTTTGGGTAATGCAACTGTGTAGTATACCTACAATTTTCCAGCATAGACGTCGACACATGTCCGCTCCGCGAAAAAAAACTAGCCACCATTTTTTTGCCGACGTTGCGAGGTCTTTGCAGTTTTGTCGGTAACTGTCCTTCTGAGTAGACCCATACTGATGATTGCCTTTTATTTTCCGGATCATATTGATAGATCCATGTCTCGTCACCAGTAACGATTTCTGAAACACGCCTAGATGCCTCGTTTTCAAAACGTAGACGCATTTCATTGTACCAATCCACACGAGTCTGTGTTTCGCTTTCGGAGAGCAAACGAGGGATCCATCGACAATAAAGCTTCCTCACTCCAAGATGTTGATGTAGGATGGTATGAACGCTCCCCGAACTAATGCCTACAATCTTTTCGATGTCCGTATATGTGATTCGTGGGTCTTCTCGCACCAACACATCAGTAGTCCATACATTTTCTGCAGTTACTGCTGTTTGCGGTGCCCCGGTTCTTTGGTCATCTTTAAGATTAATTTTACCCCTTTTGAATTCAGGAAACCACCTAAAAATTGTTGCGCGTGATGGAGCTGAGTCCCCTAATGCTGATTGTAACCATTGTAAACTTAATTGTCGGTTAAACCAAATTTAAAATCATAATATATCATAGCGCGCAAATGTTCACGGTTAAGATCTATCGTTTTAAATGAAAAGCGCGGGAAGCGTTGCAGGAAAATTAATAGAACTTTGTTTTTTTTTAATATTGAGCAATTGGCTTATGGAGTTCTATTTTTAAATAAATTTGCTTTTTAGGAACATATAACACGGGTGCGTTCCATTTTTAAATTTCGAGCATCTCAAAACTTATTGAGTGACCTACGTACTTAACATAGAGTAGATTCTTTCATTATAACCTATATAGGTTTTTCAATCATTTATTTTAAATATTAACTGTAATGGAGTCATCTGAAACAGCACACATAAGTGTATTGATAAGTGTCGTACCGTACTTCGTATTTATGTTTAAAGGTGAACAGTTAACATATCAGACGCTTTCATCTGTAGTTGCGGCGCCAGGTACAAGATCGACGCGTTCAAGATCCAAGTTGAAATCGATTACGCCTCCGCTTTAAAGCTATGAATATTTTAACTGATCCGTATGATTGACTCATTGTTAAAATTTGGTGTCATAAGCTTTACGTTCTTATTTGATCCGGAAAGAGAGTAACCTATTCTGTAAGTGGATGTTTTTAAAAAGGTTTGAAAATATCAATCCGGTATTGAAAATTCGCGTTGACAACACTAAAAATAAAATCTACTTTACCCCATTCACGACATTAACTTGTCCACTGGATAACACAATTCTTGATAGAATTTACTTAAGTTTCTGACAAAAACATTTTCCAATTATGGTTTGATGATAGAAATGGACACGCAGGTTTAAAGGAAAAAACTTGTACGCGGAAAAATGTAAGGTCGTGGACCGCGCGTTCCTGTGTCAAGTGTCACGGGCAGGGCCAGGTGAGACGCGACGAGGCCAAAAGACACGACTAGCCATTGTCCGCAGTCGCACGACGAGACGAATCATAACGCAGGCCCCATGACCCACGTCAACGCGGTCACGAAATCATTTTACATTAATCTTTTCACTAGTATCCGTACAAAAAGTAACAAACTGCTAAATAAATAACTAACCATCACATTCCCACGAATAAATTAAACTTTATGAAGTTGAATCAATTTCAAATTCCTACATATTTGAAATTTAAATCAGAAATTCGTATATAATATTTATTCGTACGTCGTTATACCTAAAAGTCGCCATCTAGTGGCGGCATAAGACAATCTTACTACTCCATATCATCCCGTGAGTGTCGTAAGAGGCGACAGAGGAAATGAAACAGGGGATAGCAATCCTTCTGATAACAACTCAAAATAATAAAAAACTGCAATTGCCAACCTGCCTGCCAAGCGTAGCAACTATCGCCCTTACGAGGCAATTTAGGCCCATATTCAGCATTGAAATTTTAATAGGCTGTAAAGAAAGAAGAAAGAAGAAAAAGTTATATCGTCGCGTGAGTTTCACAAAGAAAAAGATTAGACAATCATTAATTTAATCAAAATCAATTAAACTAGAAAATCATTAATTTATTCTAGGTATGTATGTAGCTTATCATTAGATTATACAACGTGTTACAAAATACCCCGTAAAAAATATAATTAATTATCAAAGCCAAAAATTTTGTCAACCCTAGTAAGCTGTCATGTCAGGGAACCAGATTATTTAACAGAAAGGCCTACGTACCTATTTTACCTAATAATTGTCTACTTTAATAGTTTTTCTATTTTTCATTCATAAATGTTTGCTACCTCAATACAAGGATGTCATTATACTCAAGTATTGACTTCAAAAAATGTGAAGTTGGAAAAAAATATGTTGTCAATTTCAAATCTTCTAATCGATATCCTACAACTGTTTCGAGTTTTTTTGCCAACATTTTTGCAAAATAACGATGCTTTCTAACTCGGAATATTACGATATGATGTTATGCGTATGCCATGAAGATAGCAATTTAAAACGTGCTCGCGAACTGTATCGGCAACGATTTATCGATGGTAGACACCGGCTCTTTTCATCGGTCTACTGGAAGTGGACGTCCAAGCACAGTCGACGCCAGGCAGGCTGAATTAGTGTTAGAGCATTTTGAAGAAGAGCCGACCACAAGTACGAGGCGAACCGGAACAAGATTCGGTATAAACCGTGTTGCAGTTTAGCGAATTCTTCGTGACGACAATCGTCACCCTTATTACTATCGCCGTACACAGGGGCTGATACCCTCCGATTTTGCACCCAGGAGGAACTTCTGCGAGTGGTTAGGCAGTTAGGGGAAAACCCTAATTACGTAAACTATGTTCTTTGGACGGACGAGGCAACATTCACGAGGTCAGGACTTTCAAATATGCATAACGATCACGTTTGGGCTCGCGTGAATCCACATGCTTCACGGCAGGGCAGATTCCAACACTAGTGGCGGCTGAATGTGTGGGCTGGCCTTTATAACAGGCATGTCATCGGTCCCGTCATTATGCCATCTAACGTTTTTACAAACGGAATTCGAAGAGGCGATTGACGACTTTCCTGTGGCTGACTGGGATTACTTTGAGAAGCAAACAAACATGGTGTTTCAGCATGATGGAGCTCCGGCACATTTTGCTCGCAACGTACGAGAACATCTTAATGTTCGCTTTCCGCGGGGGACCGGTGATATGGCCTGCTCGTTCTCCGGACCTCACACCCTTGGACTTCTTTTTGTGCGGTTATGTGAAGGACATAGTGTATTTCTCCGATTGTCCAACGGTTGCCGAGATGGAACAGCGTGTTAGATCGGTTTTCGCATCAATAACACCGACGATGGTGTAAAATGCCACACAAGCCATATCTCGACGAGCGAGGTTGTGTATTGAGCAAGGCGGAACACACTTTGAGCCGTTTCAGTAAATTCGGCGTTTATGATGAAAAAGTAAGTGTTCGTTTAGGTTGTTTCGTTAGGTTAGGTCTTTTAAAATTTTTGTCGTTCCGCGAATTATAGTTCGGCCGTTCAGAGAATGCGTTCCTGACACGTCGCGATTGAACTGACGACGTAATTTTGTAATGGCGTTGCAGTTACGATAAAAATATTTTTGCTGGTTGTTTACCGTTTTAACAATTGATGAGCATTAAAACAACATTATTATATCAATAATCAATGAATGTTATAATTTTGTGCCAAACTGAGTGTCAAATAACTTGGTAAACAATATTTTTCTAAATCTATACTGCGCTATTACAAGGTTATGTCAGCGCTTTATATTTGTAGTGCTGTGCTAACAATAACAGGCAATAACAGTATCGTAATCTGTTCTTATACAGTTATACTTTATAAAATAATACGTTTTGTTTTTCTTTTAAGAATTTGAAAATAATGGACTATAAGATAACTTTTATTAAATATAAAATAAAACTACGACCAAACCGAACGCGCGAAAGAAAGTAGCATTTTATATTTAGGTTGAAAATGGTAACCCCAAATGGCGTTATGGGCCGCCATTTTGTGACGCTAAAACAGTCGTCTGTTGTCGTTTCGTGCGCATAGACCACGTTCTTCAAGTGTTTTCGATCTGTTTTTATTTGATTACCCGGCTTTCGTTTAATGGACTGTTTCTGCATTTCAAACTGACATCGGCGCTAAATCGGACTTCGATTGTGTTTTGTATTGCGTTCTTTTTACTTTTGGTGCATAATAATGTCTAAACGTGGACAAACATTGAAAAGTGGAGCCCGTGAGTTAATCATCAAGCTGCAAGATTACTTTGAGCGGGAGCGGCAAAATGGCGGACCCCTGTTACCTGTCGAACAAGTACAAGAACATTTTGACCGAGATATCAGGATTGATTCTGTTATTGATAATAATATAATTATACATGTAGGCGAAGATGATGATGAAGACACCACCTCCTCAAGCGAATCGGAGTCTGATTAATATTCTGTACGCACATTCAATTCAATGTACTTTATTGCATAGAAATACAGATTGTAACTTTGTAACAAAGAATAAATAAAACAATTTTATTATATTAATATTACCTTTTTTTGGTTTCCACTTAAATTACTAAAATATAAATTTTAAATGATTCCGCCAATTTAAAACGAAAATAATCTTAAAAATAACGCGGCGGTTCATTTTGGAGGAACGGTAACGAACTCAGTGTTATGTTGTGCCCATCACTAGTCGTGACTAACTGATAGGTGTCAGGAACGCATTCTCTGAACGGCCGAACTATAGGTAGAAATGTAGGTACATTCTGCGTAGTTTACTCTTTAATTTTACGGAAATAGGGTTTGCACATCAGTGAAAATAATAATATTTTTTTATTTTTTTGGGGTATGTTATACAGCGTCACTACGGTTCTTAAATATTGTGAATGGACTCGTTATAAGGCTCCATTTAACCTCCTTTCGGCTTTACGGGTAGTTTTGTAACAGCCAGTATTGTAAATTTTTTAGAAAAACCGCTAGTGATAAGTTATGAAATAATGATATACCGCCGCAAGTTATGAACTATTTTGTTTTTCTTAACTCAAACTGATAAGGTTCAATTTTTATTCTACGTATGGTAGCGTAGTGAGTAAATAGTATATCGGCAGCCAAACAAAAAAAGAAGTTAATAGTCGATGGAATTTGTTACTTATTTCATGCACACATTTCAGTATTCGAATTCTTATAGGGGTCGTTATAAAGTTAGCAACATAGGTACACTAATAATGTAGCCCTTGTTGAGCCATTTAACACAAAATAAAGAGTGTATATCTATGCTAATTTTATAAAAATGTAACAGTGATGAAAAAGGAGTGTTTATTTTGATAGATGGAACTATATGCACTTCTTGCATCGTATCATACCGATACGACAACACAAAAATATTGACGATACCGATAGCGATGTATCTATATAAGTTAACTTAAAACAATTTAAAATTGGCGAAAGGTACTCGTATGATATCATTTTTGTGTTCCCATGAATTCCAAAGTCCTTTTTAGATTCCGGTACATTTTCACTTTAACGTTTTAGTACCTAAATTTGGTGGTAAGCGGTTGCTCTGATCAGATATATACTTTCTTTTATGGAAAATGAGGCAAACGAGCATGCGGCTCACCTGGTGGTAAGTGGTCGCCGTCGCCCATGAACATCCGCAACACAAGGGGAATTGCATTTGCGTTGCCAGCATTTTAGAAAGAAGTATGCTCTTTTCTTGAAGGTCCCTAAGTCGTATCGGTCCGGAAAAACCGCTGGCGACAGTATATTCTACAGTTTGGTTGTGCGAGGCAGAAAATTCCGCGTAAATCGCACAGTAGTGGACCGCCAGCCATCGAGATGTTGAGGGTGGAATTTCGAGATCTGTCGCAGTGTGCGATGGTGGAATTCAGCAGCTGGAATTAATCCGAACAATTCCACTGAACACTCCCCGTGATATATGCGGTAGAAGATGCATAGAGATGCAACGTTTCTTCGCAAAGCCAATGGATCAAGCCCAAGCCGATCGGAAAGAACTCGATCGTCGACGATTCGGGCCGCTCTCCGTTGATTCGGAATATAACTATAATTTCGCACACTTGTTATTATATAAATCACTTCGCAGAAGCAACTTCATACTTAATTTGTGTTGAATTGTTACAGACTATCAAAAGTCCACTGCTGAACATAGATCTCTTATGGAGAGGATATTTGCCGTAGTTGCCACGCTTTGTGGGCGAGATGGCAACCGCAGATTTTTATTTTATTTATATTGTTGTTAGGAAGACGCTACTGCCCATCCCATCTCTTGGTTTGTTTCCCTCTGTCGCCTAGCACGACACCCACGGGACGATATGGAGTAGTGGATATTCTTACACCGCCACTACAAAGTTATGCTGAATGAGCATAACTTAACTTGATGAAAAAGCATCGTGGTTGCAAATTATCAATTTGCTTATTTCATCATCTTATGGTATTTCGATGTTGAAGCATTTTACCGATTTCATCCAGTCCAGGTTTGCAAAAATTCAAACGCCTCCACAGCATTATTGGTCAGGTCAACCCCGTAGGCTTCTTGTCTATCAAGCGCTGTTTTGTTTCGTTCGCTTGCTGTGTATTCACGATTCACGCAAAACTACTGGAAGGATTTGCATAAAATTTTATGTAGGTAGGTAGTTAGGGACACGAGGCAACTTAGGTATAGGCTACTTTTTATAGGATTATGGAACTTCAAAAAGGAGGATTAAGTATTTTCCTTCTTTTAGATGTTAACTTTTTATTATATATATGATTATGTTAGTTACAAGCGGGAAAATGATTTTTTTTAAATAAATACCATATTTAAAATAGTTTTAAATTAATTTTAACCGTTGTGTAATAATTTGATACCTACTACGCCGACGATCTACGTTTTAAATTTTCAAAACAGCGCCATAGATCATAAAATACATAAAGTGGTATATTTTGCCTTCACTATTAAATTAAATAATAGGTATAACTAACTTTTATTTATCTGTTTAAATAATTAGATTTATATAACACAGCACATAATAGATAATTAGATTTATATCACACAGCAGCATATACGTTAGCAATCCAAATTTGATCCACGCCAACATCACTCTTATTTTAATTGCAATTTGAAGTGTCGATTTACCACGTTCTCGGCGGTGAAGGAAAACAACGCGGGGAAACCTGCATATCTAAGAAGGTAAAAAAACACTTCGGAAAATATTTTCGGCGGGCGGGCAATAAGAATAGGTTAAGTTTAACATTAAAAAAAAGGCATAGAAAATCAACTTCTTTAATCAGAGATTTGGTAATAAGATACAATAGTTATTAAAGATTTAAACTTAAACAAATAATCAACTCAAAAATTAAACATTCTGTAAATAACATTTATTTTTTTTAAACATGCTATTATCCGTTTTGCCTAACCTGGGCGGGCAAAACGAATTTCTTCGGCGGGGAAAACGATTTTAAACTAATAATCATTATTTAGTAAAAGCAATCGTCACAAAAATATGATTCTAGACCCATGTAAGAGGAATATGCTTTGTGGATCCACTTTTGGCATGTGTCGCACTGGATCCAGTCTTCCAGTGGAGGCGAAACATATTTTTCTTTATACATAGTGTTTGACAGGATTACTTCTGAGTAATCCTTCTCTGGTTCTTTCTGGACCTTTTTCTTTGCTAGTTTTTTTTTCTCTTAATCTTGGATGATCCAGGCGTGATGTCTAGCTCAAAAGCCACTTTCTTTTTAACAGGAATTTTTTTAACTTTTAACTAATTTTTAACTTTTTTCTGCTTAAGTTGGGCCACATCATACTGATTAATGATTCGTCCTGGATCGTTTGAGGCCATAGAAATTTGAATCCTTTTACTGTATCTACATATTGCATCAAATCATTTTCTTCGTCAGGAGTAAAGTAAGATACAAATCGGTCTAGCTTCTTTATAGTTATGCCAGATGTCAAACGCCGGTATAAAGTTGCATGCGGAATGCCATGTGTTTTGCTAGCATCTGATATTGAAGGCAATTGGGCTGCAAGCAAAGCTTTTCGCAGACTTCCTTCAGACCAGTTTTCATGATCACTCTTTGTCTTATAGTTATACACCATCTGAAATTAATCATAGACTTAGAATATACTGTATATTCTAAGTCTATGGAAATTAATAAAAGAAAGTCATTTAGTTGCAACACACAAATGAAGAGTATCCATCTTGCCCGCCAATTCTTCAGAAATCAAAATACTCATCTATGTTTACGTAAATATAGTAAAAATAAGGCGTAACTATGGAAATGAACATCTAATAATATGCAGAAACTGGAAAAACTATCAACTCAAGTAAATTAATAACAGTTAAATAATAAATTGAGTTACAATTACCTTGAAAAATTAATATATTTTTACAAAAAACACAATTCTGTCCACACAGCTCCCGTAGCGGTCGTCCCACCGCCGACAGGTCACTACTTGCACGCCCTTCGGTCACGTTCGTCACGTAATCCATTGTTTATCTCTTTCTAACAATTTGACAATAAACTAGACGAATTATCCTTTTGCCCACCCTCTCCGTCTTGCCCGTCCGTCCTTATATGTGAAGTCGGTCATCCCGCGTTGGGGTCAGCACACCGAACTCTTTTTGTCCCTAAAGAAGAAGAGGAACGAGAGATGTCACATTTCTGTTTTCATCATTAAGGGTGGCGAAGATGGATAAAACTCATCGTCATCATTACAGCCTCTCAAAAGTCACAGGCCTCCCCAGTAGATTTTTTATAGGATAAGGGTGACAAGCAGCACACAGTCCACTTGATGGTATGTGGTTGCTGTGGCCCATAGACATCTACATCTATCCGAATCAAAATGCAGATGCGTTGTCACCCGTGAGGACTAAGATGGAATGCCTCGTTTCCAGTAAAGGGTTTCCGATTCTCTACACTCACCATACGAAACACAGCAGCATTAAGCTGCTATTTTACGCTGGTATTCTGTGAGAGCGTTGTCCTTCCCGGTCGAGCCGACCCATTCATGCTACAACTACACAATTAACCTCTCAGGCCTTGACATTTTATTGGGCCAACTTAGTCAGACCTATGGTCAAGTCAAAGAGTATAGTAGGTCAGGCCAAAGACAATATTTTTTTGTAAATGATGGTAAATATAACTTAGAGTCATTACTCATTACTATGTTCTTATCCAAAAATAAAAAATTATCAACAATTAAAATATCGCATTACTTGTATGAAGGTCAAGTGAACGCTAGAGAAACGACGATTGCAAGACGTTGTCGATAAATAAAATGTTTTGAGAAATTATCAATTACCGTGTAGTGGTTGTGTACGAATATTCATATCATACTGTGGGTGTCGTAAGAGGCGACTAGACTGAGGTGTTATTTTTAATAACCGTGACGGATGCTCTAGTTCCATATTTTCCGAACCCGTGGTAAATAAAAAATTACTTTCAATAAGTATTATGTATTAATCAATATTGAATAAAATACCATTCTATTCTATTCATAAAAATAACAGTAAAATATCACTTTGTCACGTCCATTACTCATTAGACATGATTAATAAAATCGACATTAGACATGGACCAAAACGTTATTTTTCACCGTGACGTTATTAACCCATTCATTGCGGTGCACAACGGCGTTATTTAAATTGCCATTCTTAGGCGGATGACGCCGATCGGCCTAAATTATATTTTAGCCATAACTTGGCCAATTTCTATTCTAAAGGGATATACTTTTTATATGTGCATGTTTTACATACATACATCATTATAGTCGCAGTTTCTGTAAATAATGATTTTAGAAAAATAACAAAACTATCCTCAGGCGCGGGAAACGCCGAACGGCGTCTTCAAAGGTTATCAACATTAAAACATTTTGATTAAATATTTATTTTGCTATTTTATTTTATGGAATTAAAAAACAGTTATATAGGCTTTCTTTTTCGCGAACCAAATGGTCTTACACCGTCACTCAATAAACTCTGTGACGATGGTCGAGCCTCACCTTCAAGTCATTATTAATTATTAAGTGAAACAAATTACGCTGCACTAGAAATAGTATGTAACTGAATACCCTTCTCGATGTTTTCTCTTCCTTCAACTACTAATTCAAACTCTACTTATTATACTTAGTACATTTAAAATAGTAGACTAAATACTATTATTAAAAGTATTTAACTTAAAAATCAGAGAAAGGTTCAATCCTGGTCATATTTCAATAATTCCGAAATTATTAATATAAAAACCAATTTCTTTATTCAGTGTAATAAGAAATCTTTCTATAATGTGGAAAATATCCCTTACTTTATACTGAATAGAAAAGAAACAAATTCACTTACTATTTCCAGCCATATTTATGGTAAATAGGAAATTGCCAGTATTTTTAATAAAACTGCACTGTTAATCACAAAATAACTTATTATATACAAATGAAATTTCGCCACCGAGTACGCAGTCACTTGCACATGGCGTAATCTGATGAGCGTCAGTAAAATTCTGACTAAATAAGCAAGAAATAATTTTCATGTGCGGGAAACGCCGATCGGCGTCAAAGTGTTTAAATATGAGATGCGTTAAACGCCTACCGGCGTTAGTCCTTTGAACCGCCCGCACCTACGTAATAAGTGAGATTTTTTGAGCGGCCTTGAATGGGTTAATCACTCATGATTAGAGGCGACAGAGTGAAACAAATCAGAAGAATCAAGCAGCGTCTTCCTAATAAAGACTAAAAATAAAAAACTGCGGTTGCCAACCCGCTTAGCAAACGTGGCAACTATGGCAAATATCCCGGCAATATATGGTGGACGCTTATGATCTGTAGTGGACTTTAATAGACTAAAAAGGACGAACATTTTTTTTAATTTAGTCTCGGCGGAACGCGGGTGTTCCGTGCTATATTTAGAACAGCGTTGTCGTGCTGGGCGACATTTGCGGCAGTAAAATCTTGAGCTCCTCTTTATTTCTATGACCAATGGCAGTAGTGGATTGTTACGACCTTATGATAAAGAAAGAATTGTAAGGAAACCAAAAGGAGAGGAAGGGGAGGTTAATTTTATTATTTGAAAAATATTTGTGTGTAAAAAGTCATCAAACATCAACATCAAACAATTTATTAAACAAGTTGCATAAACAAGTCCAATGGTTAAAACAGTAATAAATAACAAAACCAAAAGTTTCCTGAAAAGAAAAAATTCAAATATTATATGTCACTTTCACAACTAAAGCAAGTCGAACAACACCCCATATGTTAAAATCCATCAAGCAGTTTAGGCTACAGAGCGTGTAAAAGAAAAATACATCCATACATGCGTACTCGAAAACATTACCGTCTTCTGGTAAAACATCACTGATGACTGACTGACAGTTCTACAGCGTACCGGTTCGTTTCTGTCGCTATATGAGACATGATACTATCGTCCCAATATTGGCGGAATGCCTCATACGCACTTCGGACGGCATGGTTGGCCCAGTTGTTTCCGCGAAACGTTTCTCTTTCACCTTGAAAGGAGTCCATGGGCGCCAATCAAAGTTAAGAGAAGTCGCATCTTCGAATAGGGCCGCACGTCCAATGCCATCTGCCTCATCATCATTATCATTATCTACTTCCATCCTTCTCCTTTCGGCCCTCCTCTCCCGAGCTTCCCTATTAGCCACCAGTCTCAAAATCCTATCTCGCAAATCCTCAGGCACATCATCATCTGTCACACATACTTGTATAAGTTGGTCGCCGCGCCACCACGATGAGGAGACGGAGGCGCGAGCACCACGGGCGCGTCGACCGCTTCGTGCCCGTCGCCGGCCTGCTGTTACCCGCACGCCCCGCTCAGCACCACCACTCGAACTCGCCAACACCTCGTGGAAAAGTTCGTGTTCGTCCGCGAACAAGTACTTGTCGCCGTCCAACCGCTCAACGACAACGACCACTTCTGGACTAACATTTCGCCTACAAGACATATATAAAAACAATATAATATAATTGAGTGCATACATATTTTATAAAACACTATATACAAACACAAAACAAAAATAGTTTTATTAAAAATAGCGATTTACATTCTGTAAATACAAGGAACAAGCATAAATAGATAGATTTTTTTAGCGCATAATGAAGTGTTATCAGATAGATACAAAAATTGCATTTTTTTAATTATAAACCATAAAATAGTAATAAAGATACATAAAATAAAATGGTATATAAGTACATAGATAGGATGAATACATACTTATTAATATCTTTATATATAAAAATTACGTGTCACATTGTTTGTCTGCGATGAACTCCAAACAAACAAAATTGTTCTGCCCTTTCCGAAGACAAAGGGCTTCGGAAAGGGCAGAACAAAGTCTGCCTGGTCAGCTAGTATGTTTATATATATATATATATATATATATATATATATATAAAAGTACAAATATATGTTTTAAAACTATTGCATATAACATAAATGTGCAATAAGTATAAACAAATACTGTAACTAGACAATAGAAGAATAATTATATACAAATGAATTAGATTGAATCAAAGATGAAAGTAGTAACAAGTTAGTTATACCAGTTACTAGACTCCAGAGTCAGTATAATTCCTTCATGGGGCATATAGGTATATGTATTTATAAGAAAGTCCCAGAAAATATACAGACCTTATCAATGAGTTATAAATTTTAGTAAGCAAAATTGTTTAGTAAAGGTTATTATCAACCATGTAAACCCTGGAACCTTGGGAATGAGGAGATTGCTACCATGCTGTTTCTAAATGTTTTCATACTAATTTTATTCTATAAAAGTTATCATTGTGAATTAATTCTATTTAATAAAAAGTCCTGCTG
Organism: Parnassius orleans; assembly: GCA_029286625.1. NCBI lineage: Eukaryota > Metazoa > Arthropoda > Insecta > Lepidoptera > Papilionidae > Parnassius > Parnassius orleans. The sequence continues at coordinate 1,562,199 of JAGSMP010000101.1, read as the reverse complement.
GGTTTCTTGCTGGTCACTCCCAGGACAGAGACTTTTCATATCTCTAATTTATAATATACAATTGAAATTCTTCACTCTCTTATGAGACAGAATTTTAAAAACTGTGGTAGCTTCTACTTGCATACATTTTTGAAAAAGCTTTGATACAAACATAATAACAAAATTTACTTACGGAAAAGGTGGTGACGATGCCAACGGCGGATTTTCTTGTGCTGGCTCGGTGGAAGATGCGGGTCCTAAAGGGAGATTTGGACACTCCAACTGCTGGCCATGTTCATCAAACATGGCCAGTAGGATAACCTCATTGGAGTTACCTAGTCCCCCTGATGCATATCCGTCTCCTGAAAAACATGTATGATAATAAGACATTATAGATATGCATATGACATATTTTTATGGTTATGAATTAAATTGACCAGGATGGTGCTGCTGCCTTTTATTTAGTAAGTGAGAAAATCTGGAGACCCTTTTCATAGACGCATGTTTGCGTTATATGATAGGTGTAGATAATTTATCATTTATCACCGCCAACTTCTTGACTCAGGGGTGCTACTGAGACTTTCTTGACGGAAAAACTTAATAAATGATTTTTGACCCGACCAGGATTCGAACCCGGGACCTCATGATCAGCAGTCACTTTATACATCCAGTATATGCACTCATATTTATAATTATAATATAGAAAAAGTATAATAAATTACTTACAACAGAATATGAAAACATTTCTTCCTCTCTGTCACTAAGATATTCGTCGTCCGGAGTCCGAAAATAGCTCGTCAAATTCCGCCATTTTCTGAAAATAGATGTAGTACAGTACACATTTGAACATTTTGTGTCTTCATGAGGCATCGAAAAAGTTAATAGAAAGTTTATAAATTTACATATAACATATAAGAATAATAATAAGAATAATAATAAAATTATGAGATACCAAATTACTACACTCAAATAACTACTATGTAGAAAAAAACACTCGAAATTTCATAAAGAAAAGAAATATATAACATTATTATATCGATATCGTAATAATATACACTCATTAGGACCTCTAATAAAAAATTCAATCATAGGTATATAGTTTATTACGCTATCTTTGACCTAGGGATGGGCAAGGGAAAAAAATATATCGATATATATCGAAACGATATTTTTAAACAGTATCGATATATATCGCGTGATAAATATCGATATATCGATATATCGGCAGCATTTGCATGATGTAAAAACCCAAAATTTTACATTGCTGACGGTTGGACGACGAAAAAAACGACAACCACACATTTGTAGGTCCTTTTGGTGTTTGATGTTCTACAATATTTTAAAATATATCGAAATTGATACGATTTCGATACTCAAAAATAAATATCGATATATCGATATATCGCGATTAAAAATATCGACGATATATATCGATATTTTTATAAGAAAATATCGATATTTCGATATATCGATATTTTTGCCCACCTACTTTGACCAACGCCATTTTGTTGAAAACAATTTCGCCATAATATTCACGATATATCGAAATTATAACATAAAACGTAATTTTCGCACATTGGACTTTGTAAAATATGAAAATTTGTGTTTTTACATGATTTATGGTGATAATTTATACCTTATATTTCATTTTCAGTTACTTTTATGACTATTTTATTTCATATGTGAACGACAGTATTTGAAGTACCAATTTTATAAATTTAGTAAAATTGTTACGAGACAGAAATATATAAATAACTTTTTTATAAACTGTGTTACTTACCTTTGTATAAAAACTCACAACAAACTTTCCTTTAAAGGGTACACTTATAACTTATAATTAATACAGTGGCTGCACTCGCGCGGCGAACTAGATGTACTGTAGTAAACGCGACGCATCATGGCGGAAACTAGTAATTTGACGTAAATTCTCTTAATTTATAAAAGCGTAATTTAGTAACGAAACTAATTCTAATAAAAATTTAATTTGAGTTGTATAATTCTTATAAATATCATTTAAAAAGAATTGTTTGAGGGGTCTACGGTGACATTTGAATATCTCTGTGTACTCCAGAAGTTCAAAGATTAATATAGCTGCAGCATGGCTAACACGTTCAATTGCCAAATAGGCTGGATATTTGCCGTAGTCGTTAAGCTTGACGCACCTTTATGTTATTTCGATCTGTTATATAGATATATAGAAGATGCTGCCCATCTCCTGTTTCAGTTTTCCTCTGTCTTCTCTTACTAAACCCATGGGACGATATCGTTGAGTGAATTCTCTTTCGACGCCGTTACAAAACTATGAAGTCTACTCGAACGTTAAAAAGTCAGCATTTATTTTATAGTGCCAATCAATACTAAATAGGGCTGATATTAATTAACTTATGGGGATTTCCGTTAAACTCTTTGTTTACGTAAATATAGTAAAAATAAGGCGTAACTATGGAAATGAACATCTAATAATATGCAGAAACTGGAAAAACTATCAACTCAAGTAAATTAATAACAGTTAAATAATAAATTGAGTTACAATTACCTTGAAAAATTAATATATTTTTACAAAAAACACAATTCTGTCCACACAGCTCCCGTAGCGGTCGTCCCACCGCCGACAGGTCACTACTTGCACGCCCTTCGGTCACGTTCGTCACGTAATCCATTGTTTATCTCTTTCTAACAATTTGACAATAAACTAGACGAATTATCCTTTTTGCCCACCATCTCCGTCTTGCCCGTCCGTCCCTTATATGTGAAGTCGGTCATCCCGCGTTGGGGTCAGCACACCGAACTCTTTTTTGTCCCTAAAGAGAAGAAGAGGAACGAGAGAGATGTCACATTTCTGTTTTCATCATTAAGGGTAGCGAAGATGGATAAAACTCATCGTCATCATTACAGCCTCTCAAAAGTCACAGGCCTCCCCAGTAGATTTTTTTTATAGGATAAGGGTGACAAGCGAGCACACAGTCCACTTGATGGTATGTGGTTGCTGTGGCCCATAGACATCTACATCTATCCGAATCAAAATGCAGATGCGTTGTCACCCGTGAGGACTAAGATGGAATGCCTCGTTTCCAGTAAAAAGGGTTTCCGATTCTCTACACTCACCATACGAAACACAGCAGCATTAAGCTGCTATTTTACGCTGGTATTCTGTGAGAGCGTTGTCCTTCCCCGGTCGAGCCGACCCATTCATGCTACAACTACACAATTAATATAGCTGCAGCATGGCTCTAACACGTTCAATTGCCAAATAGGCTGGATATTTGCCGTAGTCGTTAAGCTTGGCAAGCGCACCTTTATGTTATTTCGATCTGTTATATAGATATATAGAAGAAGATGCTGCTGCCCATCTCCTGTTTCAGTTTTCCTCTGTCTTCTCTTACTAAACCCATGGGACGATATCGTTGAGTGAATTCTCTTTCGACGCCGTTACAAAACTATGAAGTCTACTCGAACGTTAAAAAAAAGTCAGCATTTATTTTATAGTGCCAATCAATACTAAATAGGGCTGATATTAATTAGACTTATGGGGGATTTCCGTTAAACTCTTTGCGTGCGTAATAGATACAATTCTTGTTTATTTTTTTTTAACGTCACCCTCACACTAGAATTTTCTCCTATATCGTAGAGACAAACATAAATTCCACAAGAACAAACATCCAGACCCGGAAGAATTATATGTAGGCCACACAAATAATTGTTCCGTGCGGGATTCGAACCCACGGCCCTCAACGCTGCAACTCATTAAGAAACCACTACGCCATTGCACCTTACCTAGCTATTATTTTTAATACAAGCGTGTAATCTCGTGTTTCCCGGTTTAATGAAACATAATAACGTCCATACCTTTAATTAAATCTGTTAGTACATTTGACCCCCCTATTTTAGACCAATTACTGTAGATACTACAAACATTTTTTTTTAATATATGATTTTAGATCAGATGTTAAGTTTTTTTTTATAAATAAATTGCTTCATAAAAATCAATTTGGTATTACAAGGGGTCGCTCGATAACTGACGCCGATGGTGAGTTGAGAATTCAGAAGAAGCTTTGGGGATTATTATTTATTTTGTTACCTTACCAAGGCCTTTGACCGTGTTCACCGTGAGACATTAATCAGGAAGCTACAGCGTTATGATGTCAAGAACTTAGCGCTTAAACTTATTATTTCATACTTAAGTAATGGAACACAGAAAGTTACCTACTATTAATGGTAAAAGTTCTTCAGGGTCACTTGTATTAATTGGTGTTCCTCTGGGTTCAATTCTCGGCCCATTCCTAATTCTAGTCTATATAAATGACTTACATTCAGTTATAGAGGATAATCATGATATAGGACTATTTGCTGATGATACTTCATTGATTATTAAACTTAGACGGCAATTATTTAAATATGATGAAGTTGCTATATCAAAATTTATGCATTGGTTTAACATTGAATAAAACTATTTTACGGATTTTAATTCCCGACGTTTCGGGTGCTTTACAGCACCCGTGGTCACGGGGGGACTGAGGTGTTTGACGTCCCAATGTCTTAGTTAGCCCGGCTACCTTCAGTTTTTTGAATATTAATTTTTGGTCCGAACTACGCAGAATGAGCTTACAGTATCTTGAAGTCTTGCAGTGGTATGCTTGGGTTTGAATTTAATTTTGTTTATTATAGGATCCCAAGCAAATGGCAGCACCCATCCATCTTCTCTATTGAAATTAGGATGTTTTTTTAATCTCAATAGCCTCGCGTATCATCCTTTTTGCGGGAACACCTGATTGTGCGACGCCTGATAAGGAAGATGACTTGGAAGTGCTCTCGAGACATCGTGAAAGCACTGCGACTATCGACTTGCTGCTCCCGTGACTATCCCATGCTTCTAGTAGAACACAGCGACGAAAAGACCCGGTTGCGTTCCGAACAGAGATCACTCAAATTCAAACTATGTAAGACACATCATTAGGTTTCCGTAGTTACACAACAAGGAACCCTTATAGTTTCGCCATGTCCGTCCGTCCGTCCGTCCGCGGTTTTGCTCAGAGACCCTAGGTGCTACAGATCTGTAATTTGACATAGTTATACATATTAACCACGCCTAGAAAATGTGAAATAAAATCTTAAAAAACATTTTTATTTTGGGTACTTCCCATACAAGTAAATGGAGGATGATATTTTTTTACCCATCATGTGGGGTATCGATGGATAGGTCTTTCAAAAACACTGGGAGTGTGGAACAACATCTTTTCCATTCAGAGGTCCGTTTGCGAAATATTTAGCTTTAAAGTGGTATTTTTCATTAGAAAAATACCACTATTTTTGGAAATTTGAAAAGTATACGATAGTAGTATATATAATAAAGTTAAAAGGGAAACTATCACAGCTAAGTAGAATTAAGAAGGAAGTTAACGAGTAATAGTTGACCAACTTATAAAATGCACTTGGATTGTTAAAAATTTCGTTACAACTCCATAGAGAATGACCTAAAACCAGCTGCCAAAGTTATAATAACTTTGTAATGTTATTGTAAACTGTTAAAAATAAACATTTTATGAAGAAAACGACTTATATGTATGCAGTACTACTATACCTTTACTTTTTCATTTGCGGGATAGTCAGGGAGGATCTTTCTTACTTACTTACTACTTTCACTTATTTTTAGTAGGTAGTTATTGTAGGCCTCATTCAAAGTATTCATACAATCATATAGCCTCATACAGTTTCATTCGTCACACTCTTGGTTTACGGGGACGACCTCAGGATAATTTAGGGCAGTGGTGGTTTACGTGAAGGTTCGTTAGTCATATATGTATATCTTAGGGTTGCACTGCCGGGAATATATAGATAGATAGTCAACTATAATCATCTTTCTACCTTGGCATGTGAATGATTTGATGTAAATTTTATTATTTTCGTAATCTAAAAGTTTTTTTAATCTTTAGTGAATACCACTTCCTATAAATCTGATTTGAAAATAAGTCCTTCAGTTACGATCTTCCTATTTGGGCCCATTTTTAGACGTTATAGCGGCCAAAACGGCGACCTCACTTATTATGCTCATTATTAAGAAACCCCACGTATTGTGAATGGCAACTACGGAACCCTACCTCTACATATTGGGCCCGATACGCACTTGGCCAGTTTTTTTATTTTACTGAGCGGATATTGGCAGAGTAAATTTTTCCAATTTTAATTCTCAGTTGGTGTAAGATATTTACAACATAATATTATTTTCACGTCTACATGGTAAAAATATTAATTGAACTATCTTTCTCTGACTATATCTTTAACTTCTTTTAACAATTGTCCTTTGGTTCTTAACCTTGACATTGCTAGAAAATCATCGAAAGAGAATGAAGATATAATTTTAAAATAAAAAGTATTTGATTTAATTACTTTAGACTCAGACATATAAGTTTAAAAAACTTCAAACCAGAAACATAAAAAGTATACATGTCAATAGTTGACAAAATATAATTAGGTTTATTTGAAATAACACTAAAATATTTTTAAGTAAGCACATAAAACACATTGATTTCATGTTTACACAAAATTTAAAAAGCTGTTTATTTAATTGAAGAAATAAGTATACATTATTACAAATGTAAATTAGCCTATTTAAATTACAATATTCGTTATTTAACAATTACAAGTCAACAACAAATAAGGAATACAGTTACAATTACATTTTATACAATGATAAATCAAGGTGTTCGACTTTTTATTAAATGTTATAAATATACAATGTTCCCTCAGAAACTATACACTTACTTACTGTGATGCTAAATTCAAAACTTTATAATCTAAACAACATGCTATTACTAGCATCTGCTATTCAACATAATATTTTATAGATATTTGTATAATTGCAGCCCCCACTTATTAACAACAGAAATGTAACTTCTAGTCGTATATTAAAACAATTTGGTGTGGAAAATTTTGAACGGTCGTTTTTATATTTTTACTTTATACATAATATGGTTAGTATAAACATTACATAATTATTATTTTTTTATTTCTAAGCATAAGTTGATTTTAAATAGCTTTTCTAACATTTACCAATGATGATGTCATAGAATAGGCTAAAGAAGTACACTACCTTTGTCATGAAAAAAATTTAATAAATTTGCATTTTTTATAATTTTCTTTACATACTGAATTCAGATTAGTTAAGTGAAAGTTAGTAGTAAAGAGAAAACCTTTTTACTGGAAACGAGGGATTCCATCTTAGTCCTCAGGAGCGACAAAGCATCCAAATTTTGATTATTAATCGAGGATACATGTAGATGTCTATGGGCCACTACATACAATTACCATCAGGTGGGGACTGTGTGCTCGTTTGTCCACCCTTATTTTATAGAAAAAAAGTATCAACTATAGTATAACATTGACATGTTACAAAGAAAACTAAAAACAAATATTACAGATAATATAAAACTCTAACAAAAATAACATAATAATACTTCACTCTATGACTTTGATATTTTTGATCTTTTTTCAAATATAGAACATTAATATATCTAATTATAAAAATATTATGTATTAACTCTGTGTACATAATACAAAAGAATTAAGTGTCTTGCATTTTTAGTATTAGGTACTTATCTTTTTTTATTCTGACTTATTTTTAACAGTGTACAAAATTTGATTTGTTTGATGAATAAGATATAGTGCACTTACAAATACAGCATTAGCTCTGAAAACAAAAACAAATTAATTTTAATTAAAAAAATATAGGTTATGTATTTATTTATTATTTGTTATAATCACAACAGTAGTATACAACGGGTGCACTTAATGCTACAAGGCACTGTGAACTGTTGTAAGCCTGAGTTAACACTAGAAAAGAGGAAAAGTGTAAGCAAGTGCAGACTTCAATGAAGAGAAAAAGGATAACTTTCCAATATCAGGCCTTTGTCACTCTTACTACCTGCGTGAAATAATTACCGACAAACGCGAGGCGCCCCTGGGGCAGAACGGAGTCGGGGCTAGCGCGTTCTAGGTGATTGAATGTTAAAGTTTTTTAACGCTGTTTACATAAATAGTTTTTTGTAAATACTTGTTGAAATACTCATCGAAATAGTTTTTGTTTAGTGTTTAGTATATTAAATGTAGGATAAAATAGTTGAAAAAGTTTTAACTCTACTATAATTTCCTACTATAATTGTTGCGGGGATGGGGATGGATGCCTAATGAGCAAACAAAAGGATTCAGATATATCATTTTTTAAGTTACCAAAGGATAATGAAAGGTGAATTTATTTCATTTTTTTGTTAGATAGGTACTTATAACGAAAAAAGAATTAAGTAATAATTTAACTACAGAAGTAATACTCAGTACTTTATTACAAAACTTAGTTGAAATTTACTTCACTACCCAAGTACCTATACTAGTGTTTTATAATTAAAATATTTTAAGTTATAATAACACAAAATACTGAAATTAAGACTTTGTTTACAAGATTTTTAACTAAGTAAGCATATGATTACATTTCCTTCAAGAATCGTATTTCGGGTTTATGTGTTGTTTACACTATCTACCTATTTCTTACGAGCCAAGCATCGCTATTCCCGACAAATGGCCTTGCAAGTTGCATGCGTTGGGCATCACAGAACTCACATAGTAGCGGAAATATAGTCGATCATAGTAACTTACTTACAATTTCACAATGTATTTTTTAACTCTTTATTAACAGCCCTTAGTAACCACGGAAAGTCCATTGTGACGTAGTAAGGAGAAAAGATGCAAAGTAATATGGACACTCGTGCGAAGCGATAAAGTTTTATTTAGCTTGCGTGCGCGATTTATCTGATTAATAACAACTACGTAGGCTATTAAAACGTCGGCAAGCAGTCAACATCAAAGGAGTGCAACTTCTGTACATAGTACTATTATTTATTGTGCCAATATTATCAGCTCATGTATAGGTCATAGTTGGTTTTAGATCTTTAACTTGGGAGATTTTAATGTTACAATACCCAGGAATAACAGTTTCATATTATATGTCAGACAGATAAATGCATTGAAAACAGAGTGTATGATTGTGTAAGTGTGTTTGCGTATTTGTACATGCACGTATGCATATTTGTGTGTAGGCAATGTATGTTATATTTTAATTAAGAGTATCAGTAAGCGCTATTTTTTTTATATTTTTTTTGAACTTAAATTTAACTGACTTTATTTTCAAAAATTACTGCCCACTAAAATCAGCTGACCTGGACAATGAGCAACAAGGGCTTGTTACGCCAATGATTTAACAAATCTTCATTATTTCATAAAACAAACCAACTACCAAAAATAGACATTTTTATGATACTAGATGTCCTCATTTTAGGTTAGCAGAAAATGTTCATAAAGCTAATAAAGCTCATATTATATTATAATTAAATTTAAAAAAAAATTATACTAACTGTCCCTCCTTGAAATATTCTTTTAAAGTGTTTGAAAACCGTTTTGAGTATTTGACAAATTCTCTTTTCCGCTGTTCTAATGCTTGCTTTCCAGGTCCCGGTGTATATGCTGACACCTCATTTACAGCATCTAATAATTTTTTAATGGCAGATGCTATTTCCCTGAAATGAAACAAAATATTATATTATGATTGCTTTACTACAAGCTAATATGTACATATTTTCTTCATTTACTTAATAGTCTCCAAAAAAGTTTTCCGGTCCGTAATTTCATCAGGAATTCTGCTCAAAATTTTCTTTAAAGCTGCAGATTTCTTATTCAATTCCTGAAATGCTTCTTCAGATCTATTTAATCTCAAGTCAGCACCTAAAAATTTGCAAGTTTTATGGAAAAGGCATTACAATCTTTACAAACCGTTATTGTAAAATTTATAAGGAATTGCGGGTTGGATTTAGAATCGTTTGGCGGGAATTTGGGGGAGTAAGGTGTTTTATTTGGTAGAGGTTTGGTCCCCGATTATAATAATACCACTCACATTTAAAGGTAATGCACCGTTCTTGAGAAAAATCAAAAAGAAAATCCCATAGAACTAACCTCAAAATGTTAACATTTATCGTCTCCGGCAGGAGGGGGGAAGAGGGGAGCAGGAGTGTGCCCTATCAGGGAAAGCTCCTCTCTACCCTTCCCTCCTTGCGGAAAAGTATAGTTTATGAGTAATGCTTTTTTTTTAATTCATAAACTCACTTTTTTTACACATGAATATTTAAACCGGAGACCGTTTTACTGGAAACGCTCACCCCCCCCTCCCTCATCCCCTGCCCCCCCCCCTTCTGCCAAACGATTCTAAATTTCAACCGGAATTGCAATAAGTTTCATATAACGAAAATATTGATTTATTTTACATTCAGTTTCAGTGAGAGTTCCCTGAAGTCTTAACAAACTTTCATTCATATTGACTGGTATATCAGCTCTTCTCATTATGCCAGCTACCAAATCATAATTAAGACCAGGCACAGCAGCCTCAGCCTTTGTAAGAGCAGCACGTAATGTCTGAGATGCCCCCAAGTCATATTTCTCTAGCTGTAAACAAAAAATATTCAATTTCAATTCCTAAAAATTAAAAGAGAAAATTTAAGATCTTTAATGTTTATTTAAATAATATTTTATTTTAATACATTATTTAATTGTTCAATGTTAAAAATTATTGTAACTATCCTTGCATGTGGCATGATGGCCAATAAATTTTTTCCTAATAATTAGCTTACAATTATAGTAAGAAACTAAAAAGAGTATTTTTCATGTAAAATACACACTTAGGTATGGAGTTGCAATAAATAGCCTGTTGTAAGCTATAGTATAAACAAAATGTCAAGCAACTTATATATTGAAATGGCTTTATAACCAGCCATTTCAATATATAAGTTGTTTGTTGTTTTTTATTTTGGGTCGGCTTTAGTAATCTGCGGCACGATTTAAGTGTTCATTTTAGCTTTAGTTGACAGGCAATGATACTATTGATTACCATCTAGCTGCTTTTTATGCCGGAAATCTTTAGTTTTCGTGATATCGATAATTATAATTTTGAGGTTATATCCATTTAAAATGATACGAAAACGAAACAACAATATAATTATTAGAAAGAGATAGCAATAGAGCATGGTCTGTATCTGTTTTAAAAAATAACACGCAACAACAATATAACAATTAGAAAGATCCTTTTATGGAATTAATTAAAGCAATTAAACATGTTTATAAATAAATGTTTTAATAATATTATATTTGGTCGTTTCTTTTGATCAAACCCTAGTACAAGAAGGTATAAATCACAAAACCGAATCTGTCAACCCCGTCTTCCACGTGGTCTTTCGCTCTTACCCTAGAGTGTATATGAAACCCGGAAGCGCGGAGGAAAGCAGCCCTCGCCGCTGTAACTAAGCGCAGGCAGCATACGAGCCGTGGCGGCTGGGGCTGGTGGCGGGCGGCAAACAGCAAGCTGCGCAGGTGAGCTAGGTGCCTGTGCTTAGTTACGCAAGGGCGAACGGGCTGCACTTCCCTGGCGCTGGAGCAAGCAGAATCAAAATAGTGTTGATTCGCACGGTTTTTTCCCTCAAAATCAATTTTGCCTCAATAGGTCACAAAACTTTAAAAAATCATTAAAAAAAAAAGGGGGGGTTTCCGGCACTTAACTCTTTTAGGGGGAGGTTCCCACCTCTCCCCGCCCACTCGGCGACCATATATTCATGCCGCAGATTACTATTTGCCTCAATAGGTCACAAAACTTTAAAAAATCATTAAAAAAAAGGGGGGGTTTCCGGCACTTAACTCTTTTAGGGGGAGGTTCCCACCTCCCCCCCTCCCCGCCCACTCGGCGACCATATATTCATGCCGCAGATTACTAAAGAAATACCTTTATTTTTATCCCTACTGAACATCACATCAACACACATCAGCTTACGATTCGAATCAATTTAAAAATCGATCTTTTTCGGAAAGAATCGACATCCCTACTGACGATGACAATGACAATACAAAATAGCGTCAGTTTTACAGTAGGAATTGACAAATATTGCAAAAATAATTGATTTTCAATAATTTTTTTCTCAAAAAGTACGCGTTTCCACATGTTGAAACTTTGCGTGTGTGCTTATAATAATGTAACCTTTTTGTAAAAAATATATCAACCCCAGACTCGATGGACGTCAATGGAAAGTCATACCACCCTCCCTCAAAAATGAATATTTTAACAGACTTCTAAGAAAGGAGGAGGAACTCTATTCGACAGTATTTTTTTTATGTGTTACCTCAGAACTTTTTTCTAGGTGAACCGATTTTGATGATTCTTTTTTTATTTGAAAGGTGGTGCCTCTCATGTGGTCTCAAATAAATTTTATCAAGAACCGACCAGTAGTTTTTGAGTTATCCTTAATAATGCGTATTTAATTGACTTCGACTAGATTGATAACGTTCTCATTTTATTTATATAAAGTCGGTTGTGCAAAATTTTTAATTTTACCACTTGTTTATTGAAATTCTTGTCAAAACTAGTTTTGTTTGAGCACTGCATCAAAAATCTGCATCTGCAGTCAAAAGCACTTTGTTACCAGCTAAACCTCATTATAAGACAGTCATTTATCCTAGCTTCGGAAGACAAATTAGTTTTTACTAGCTGCATCTCAACCTACTGTTGCTGATATAACTTTCCCAACAGGATCAAGTACATGTATCTGACCTAGTTATGTTACTTACGTTTGCTTTGTTTTTAAATTGATTTTTAAATTGATTGAAGGCAATAAACATTTTTTTAAATATTAAACTTTTATTTTTACTAAAAAATCATAGTGATTTTAACTACTAGTCTAGGTCATAATTACTTTTAACCAATATATTTCAGATTTCTTTTTACAAATATTTGCCTAAAGTTCTTTAGTCAAAATAATTTGAAGTCTTAAGTTTTAAGTTTAGGCAAATATTAGTAAAAAGTAAAAATGGTTTACGTTGCCCAAAATTAGTTTTGACTAAGAAATAGTTTTAGCTGTAACATATATTTTATAACTATTATTACTATATATTTATAACTATATATTAGTTATTAAAATTTAAATTGCAAAGTACAAAAATTATACATTAATTTATAGGATGCAAAACGCAAGATGTCAAATGTGTTCATTAGCTTTATTAAAGTTTAAAACGCACAATAAAATGTTATTTCATCAGTCATAATTTAAAATTATTGTAACTTGTAGCGTGTAAAATAATTTTTATCGCTATTTATTAGATTGCAATTATCGTAAGAAACAAAATGTCAAGCAACATAGGTAACTCCATGTATTGCGAAATCACGTCACATGAACTACGTAAGCTCAAATCAAAAACGAATCATGGACAGAACTTACTACTGCAAGCTTTTAGACATTAAATCAGTATTTATATTATTTATAATTCGAGCTACCGTTACCTGGGTTAAAACAGGCCGTATAAGAACGGGTAAAACTAAAGAAGTTACAGGCAATTCATCACCCATTGTCATTGTGACAGGATTTTCTAGAAAATTTCCACAAATATGATGCTCAGTTAGCTTCTTTTTTTAAAGATCTCAACTAACAATTCCATACATTAAAATAAAAAGTGTTTAAAAGAAAACTTGACTTGTGTAACAACAGAAAAACACAACCACATCCACAACTTAGCAATACCACAGACAAACGCAAAAACGTAGACAGTTGTCTGTCTAGTAGGCATGTCGATATGAAATCGATTAATCGAAAGATCGATTATGTAGAGTAAAATAATCGATTTTTCTGATCGATTTGGAACACTTTATCGATCCGATGAGTCGATCCAAAAACCTCTTGAGTCGGTCCGACTAGTGATAAAATTCCTAAACTGGCTGCGGTATCTTCTCTTTTTATTTTTTTTTGCTGTTGTCGGACGCAATAACAACCGTTCGTACTTGGTTGATAATTTGAACGCAACAAATAAATATTTATGAACGTATCCAAAGATGTCGTTACTTACATTTTTTTATAGAATAAGGGTGACGACAAACGAGCACACAGTCCACCTGATGGTAAGTGGGTGTTGTGGCTCATAGACATCTTCATTTATATTCGAGTAATAATCAACATGCAAATGCGTTGTCACCCCTGAGGACTAAGATCGAATGCCTCGTTTCCAGTAAAAAGGTATTATTTGTTGAAGTTTCTAGTAACGAAATAAACGGTATTATGTTCGTGTAAGCATTCTTTTAATTTGATTTACCGAGAAATGTACGTTGCAGTTTACACGTTAAAGTATTGTTGTTCTTATATGTATTATTATAGTTCGGCCGTTCAGAGAATGCGTTCCTGACACCTATCAGTTAGTCACGACTAGTGATGGGCACAACATAACACTGAGTTCGTTACCGTTCCTCCAAAATGAACCGCCGCGTTATTTTTAAGATTACTTTCGTTTTAAATTGGCGGAATCATTTAAAATTTATATTTTAGTAATTTAAGTGGAAACCAAAAAAAGGTAATATTAATATAATAAAATTGTTTTATTTATTGAATTAAACTACTTTTACGGATTATATCGCGTTTAATTAACTTATTTTATTAATTCCCGACGTTTCGGGTGCTTTACAGCACCCATGGTCATGGGGGACTGAGGTGATTGACGTCCCGATGTCAGAGTTAATCCGGAGTACCTTCTGCTTTTTAATTATTAATTTTAGTCCGATCTACGCAGAATGAACTAACTGTGTCTTGAAGTCTTGCAGTGGTATGCTTGGGTTTAGTTTTAATTTTATTAATTACAGGATCCCAAGCAGGTGGTAGTACCCAGCCTCCCTCTCTATTGAAATTAGGATGTTTTTTAATTTCAATAGCCTCGCGTATCATCCTTGGCAGGAATCGATGTTCTTTCGCGAGAATTTGTGGTTTATCAAATCTAATGTAATGGCGGGGGCCGTCTAGGATATGATCACAAACTGCAGACTTCCCGGAACGTTGGTGATTCTCGTCAGCTATGTGTTCTTTTACGCGGGTTTTAATAGATCGTTTTGTTTGCCCTATATATGAGAGACCACATTCACAATGAAGCTTGTACACTCCTGCATCTTGTAGAGGAATATTGCACTTGACGGATGGTAAGAACTGACTAATCTTCTTCGGCGGCTTGAAGAATGTTCTTATAGAAGCTCGCTTCAAGATGTAGCCAATCTTGTCTGTGACACCTCTGACATATGGTAGTACAGCAGGCAAAAACACTATCACCACTCAGTGGACACACAAGAGCACACACTAAGGATTCATACCATTTTGTTAGTGAGATAAAAGACCTATGTCTTACTGACAATGAAACTATGGTCAGTTTTGATGTTCAGTCTCTATTTACATGCCTACCTGTTGAAGACTGCATCTCAATTGTAACTAGGAAACTAGAGGAAAACAACATGCCAGCAGAATATGCAGTATTGCTTAGACATTGCCTTACATCTGGCTATCTATTGTGGAAGGAAGAGTTTTACAAGCAAGCAGATGGTGTTGCAATGGGCTCACCGGTATCTCCCATTGTCGCCGATATTTTCTTGGAGGACTTTGAGGAGAAAGCCCTGCTTACTGCACCAGTAACTCCAAGGTTCTACAAGCGGTACGTAGACGATACTTTCACAATTTTACCATCAGACAAAGTAACTGCATTTTTAGAACATCTTAATTCCATAAACTCTAAAATTCAATTTACTATGGAGTTAGAGGCAAATAATTCTTTAGCTTTCCTAGATGTATTAGTCATTCGAAATCCTAACAACACCATAGGTCACACCGTGTATAGAAAAAAGACCCATACAAACAGATATTTGAATGGTGAATCCCACCATCATCCTTCACAGTTGGCTACCGTGGGCAAATCTTTGTTACAGAGAGCACGAGGGATCTGTGACAGCAAACACCTGGCCGCCGAGCTTCAGCACGTCAAGCAGGTTCTGCACGACAACAAGCTTCGGGTCCCGCGCCTACGTCACAGTGACCGAGTGAAGCCGGCCACGGCACACGGCAACATTCTTCAAGCCGCCGAAGAAGATTAGTCAGTTCTTACCATCCGTCAAGTGCAATATTCCTCTACAAGATGCAGGAGTGTACAAGCTTCATTGTGAATGTGGTCTCTCATATATAGGGCAAACAAAACGATCTATTAAAACCCGCGTAAAAGAACACATAGCTGACGTGAAGCACCAACGTTCCGGGAAGTCTGCAGTTTGTGATCATATCCTAGACGGCCCCCGCCATTACATTAGATTAGATTAGATTTGAAAAACATCGATTCCTGTCAAGGATGATACGTGAGGCTATTGAAATTAAAAAACTTCCTAATTTCAATAGAGAGGGAGGCTGGGTACTACCACCTGCTTGGGATCCTGTAATTAATAAAATTAAAACTAAACCCAAGCATACCACTGCAAGACTTCAAGACACAGTTAGTTCATTCTGCGTAGATCGGACCAAAATTAATAATTAAAAAAGCTGAAGGTACTTTTTTCTTTTCTTTTCTTTTCTTTTTTCTTTTTCCTTTAAAAAACGTAGGTACTCCGGATTAACTTTGACATCGGGACGTCAATCACCTCAGTCCCCCGTGACCATGGGTGCTGTAAAGCACCCGAAACGTCGGGAATTAATAAAATAAGTTAATTAAACGCGATGTAATCCATAAAAGTAGTTTAATTCAATGTGTAGTGTTCGCGTAAATATAAGAAATCATTGTTTTATTTATTCTTTGTTACAAAGTTACAATATGTATTTCTATGCAATAAAGTACATTGAATTGAATGTGCGTACAGAATATTAATCAGACTCCGATTCGCTTGAGGAGGTGGTGTCTTCATCATCATCTTCGCCTACATGTATAATTATATTATTATCAATAACAGAATCAATCCTGATATCTCGGTCAAAATGTTCCACAATCAGGTTTTTAGTCTTCTCAACAACCTTTGCCCAGTCATCTCTTGTGACTTCCCCGCAGGCTTCTTTTAATAGGGTCATCATCTTTTTCGTGCTGAATGGCGGGGAAGTATTGTGGCGGGCGGCGTAACCTTTTATTTGAGCCCAGATTAGCTCAATCGCGTTATATTGGCAATGATACGGTGGAATTCTTAGAACGCGATGACCGTACTCCAGAGCCATTTCATCGATTTCGTATCGCACATTTGCCGCTTTATTTTCTTTAACTAATTTAATTAGCTCTGGTTTTAGCATCTGCATATTTGCGTCAATGCCTTTTGCTTGTAACCAAGCCACCATTTCTTCTTTTTTATTAGCTTGGGTAGGTGGTTTCTGTATTTGAATCGAGTGATAAGAGGCATTATCCATGAATATTACAGAAGGCTCTGGTAGGCTGGGCAAACGTTCTGGAACCACTCTTTAAATGTAGTGGCATTCATTTCCTCGTGGTAGTCATTTGTAGTTTTTGATTGAAATGCCAGTAACGCGTTCTCCACAAAGCCGTATTTTGCAGAACCTGCGTGGCATATTATCAGACGGGCCCCCTTACCCATTGGTACTTTCGACGTCGACGCTTGTGTATCATCCGTCCAAGAACGGGAAACCGTGTGATTGGCGTTTAGCCATGTCTCGTCAATGAACACGACATTATCCCAGTTATCAATATTTTTTGCTTCTCTCAAAAAACTTATCCGTTTTAAAATTATGTCGTATCGTTCTAATAAAATTTTTTTTTGTCTGTTTTTTTTTTATACGAAAAAACCAATATCTTTTAAGATTTTGGTTAAAGTTTACCCCCGCTAAACAGTCCAGCTTCTCTTAACGATGCCAAAAGCTTCTTCCTGTTGAGATATTCATTTCTGGAATAGTAACCATATATATGATTTCTGATTGCATCGGCGTCAAAGGTGTCAATATCTGTCACGGGTTTAGTTCTACGTTTCTTCTTCGGAGTACGTAAAATATTATCTTCCGTGCCAGTAGAGCCGAACTTTTCTTTATTAATATTTGTTATCGTTCGTTTGCTAACTCCAAGCGCCTGAGACGCGTTCTTGTACTTGTTCGACAGGTAACAGGGGTCCGCCATTTTGCCGCTCCCGCTCAAAGTAATCTTGCAGCTTGATGATTAACTCACGGGCTCCACTTTTCAATGTTTGTCCACGTTTAGGCATTATTATGCACCAAAAGTAAAAAGAACGCAATACAAAACACAATCGAAGTCCGATTTAGCGCCGATGTCAGTTTGAAATGCAGAAACAGTCCATTAAACGAAAGCCGGGTAATCAAATAAAAACAGATCGAAAACACTTGAAGAACGTGGTCTATGCGCACGAAACGACAACAGACGACTGTTTTAGCGTCACAAAATGGCGGCCCATAACGCCATTTGGGGTTACCATTTTCAACCTAAATATAAAAATGCTACTTTCTTTCGCGCGTTCGGTTTGGTCGTAGTTTTATTTTTATATTTAATAAAAGTTATCTTATAATCCATTATTTTCAAATTCTTAAAAGAAAACAAAACGTATTATTTTATAAAGTATAACTGTATAAGAACAGATTACGATACTGTTATTGCCTGTTATTGTTAGCACAGCACTACAAATATAAAGCGCTGACATAACCTTGTAATAGCGCAGTATAGATTTAGAAAAATATTGTTTACCAAGTTATTTGACACTCAGTTTGGCACAAAATTATAACATTCATTGATTATTGATATAATAATGTTGTTTTAATGCTCATCAATTGTTAAAACGGTAAACAAGCAGCAAAAATATTTTTATCGTAACTGCAACGCCATTACAAAGTTACGTTGTCAGTTCAATCGCGACGTGTCAGGAACGAATTCTCTGAACGGCCGAACTATAGATACAAATATACATAATTATATATCGGAAGAAACTGAAAATTTTAATTCTATGCTATATTTTTTTTTTGTTTGCACCTTTCAGTAATTATATACATATTACTTTGAGGTTTGCACAATTAATTGACCTATTAATTGATTAAAATGAAATTATTAAATATTAGCAAAATTCTATCAAGAGAAGCCATGAATTAAAAGAAGAATAAAATGACATTTATTTGTCAACGTCTTTCATATTGAAAACATTTTCTGAAATTGATTAAAATTTATTTAACAGGTTTAGATTTTTATATTTGTTATTGCTTTTTGCTTAAATTCAGTTATTATCGGTTCAGAATACTTCATTTTCAGACAGTTTGTAGACATTTCTTCGCTATTGTGTGTGTAAAGATTTTTTGTGAGATGTTGACTCTGTATGAGATATTGACTATAAATTTAATTTTTTTATGCACGATGTGTGATCAGAATCGAAAGTAAATTAAGCGTTGTGAAAACAAAAAGCACAAAATCATCTAATCACTTTCTGCAGGTTTCCTACAATAGAAGAAGAAAAACTTTTGACAATATTGTGGTAAGTCTTTAAGCATTTTGAATTTATTGATCGTTATTTGTAGGGATTATTACTATATTAACTCGAATTTTATCTGTTTTAAATCATGTATTTGGGCTGTGTTAAGTTTTCATCATGAGAATTTTGCTGATTTAAATTTACGTTAATGTTTTGTGAAGAATAACTCTCACGATAACATATGACTATTCCAAAATTACTCGTAGAATATATTATAGTAGTAGCTCATTAAACTCAGTGTCCTACCGTTTTCGCAAGTTCATACGTCACTATGCCGATTTCGGGATTTTTGGCGTCCAGAGCAACATTTAAAGGATTGGCTCCAAGTGGCTGAAAGTAATACGGGTCTAGTAGACACATGCAAATATTGTGACACAACTGTAAGGATGATGATGGAAACCGATGACGTTGGTGCCGATAAAAATAACATATTTCATTTTTTAAATAACGTTACCTCCATACTAGGATTTTCTCCTGTATCGTCGGGACGGCTTATATACACAAATTTCACAAGGGGCTATTCATTAATTAAGTAAGGATGATTTTGGCGATTTTTGACCTCTCCTACCCCCATGTAAGGATACATAAGGTTTCTCGAACCCCCCTTCCTCTTCTTACGTGAGATTCTATTTCGTTTTTCAGAATAATTCAATGTTGTTAGAAAAGGATCAAATACACTAAAACTTACAGTTTGACGTAAATCAAACATTTTATATTTTTTAACAAATAATTTAGGTTATACTCTTTTATTGCTATCAGATATATATCACTATTATATTATTATTAGACATCTAGTTGAGATAGTCTCTAGTCTGTGGAATATCATTATTACAGTTAAAAGTAAGTTAAATAATCTTGAAGTGAGCAAACATAAATCAGTTAAACAATTTACAAACGAATAATACTTTTAAAATAACGATCGACTAGTTTTAAATTAATCTTAAAGAAAATAAATTACACATTAAAAGCTAGATCAATTTAGATCATCAATCGTCGTCTATGACTGAATGGGTTGGTAAGCCATGTTTTCCAATCGCAAACAATTCGTAACTCATCAGATGCAGTGGTAGATGGAACTTCATTTGGCACGTCTATTGGCATCTTCCTCTAGCCACTCTGCATCTTCGCCACCGGTAGGAGGATGGATTGTACGACACAGCAAATCTTTGTCGTGTACACAAACACGGTAGTGGCTGTCTCCCTTTACCATGTTTGCAGATAAAAATAAACACATTTAAGATTTGAAAACTTTAATAAACAATAAAAATTTGTAAAATAATTATAACTTTTAACAAAAAGTAAAAACCGACTTCAAATTGCTAAAAAAGAAGTTATTTATTTGCTACCCTTAGGGCTGGAATTTTTTCCCAAAGGTGAACGGTAGATTTTGTACCGCATACTTTTTTTGTTTTGTTATAGAATTTGTACCACATATTAAGGCAACTAAGCCATTTATTTTCATGTTAGTGTACTATTTTTAGAACTTCGGATTAATTAATAATATCAATAAAAAAAATCAATAAATAAACGTAATATAATCGTAAACTAAACGCAGTTATGTTTTTACTTTTTAGAATTTGCCATATTATGTAAAATGACACAAATATCGACAAATGACAAATATCGAAATGATAATTAATTGTTTAAAAATAGGAATAACACTATATATATATATATACAGGGTATTTTTGAAACGCTCCCGAAAACGAAGACAGATGATAGTACTAAGGATACCTATGATGATGGGTCACAAAGAAATTCGATCCCGAGGAAAAAAAAATCATCTTTTCACAACGTTTTATTAACTTTATTCACGCTCCATCATGTTATTAAAGTTATTTGAAACGATATTTAACAAAAAAATATCATGAAAATACTGAAATATAAAACCAGCAGTGAAACTTTAAAAAGAAAATCAGCTGACAATAGGGTCAATATCCTCGCGGGCGCCGAACTCTTACCTAGATCGGTACGAAACAATGCATTAAGTATACTACTTACTCACTCTACCCTTCCTTTCACACGCTGCTTCGTGTCGCCTCGCGCTGTGGAATTTCATATGCTTCAAGGACGTTATAATAATTTTAGTTTTTGAGACGGTGCCATGTTGACTATCACGAGCGACAATTGTTTTGTTTATTAAATTATTGTCGTTATAACTTGTTATTTATTAATTAATGATGTTGTTCTTGTTGTTACGTTTTGTGTTTTTGTTTTGTTTTAATAATGCCTAACGCGTAGGTACATTTATAGTGCTAGTGAATACGGCAACATGTTAATGTGCCTTGAAGAATCTCATAAGGCCACGGAGGATCGGTAAGCTGTTTCATACCTAATTTTTTTAAATAACTTAGTACTAAACTGATCTGAATAGGTACATAACTGAATACATCAGAATAATAAACATAATTACACAATGGATAACAAAGCATGACTCTAACCTTGTAAACATTTTATTTAAGTATTTTTTCATTAGCAGGGAATCGAACCAGTTATTTGGTTTATTTAAGCTAATTTTTTTTAAATAACTTGTTAACATTTTATTTAAGTATTTTTTTCATTAGCGGGGAATCGAACCAGTTATTTGGTTTATTTAACCTGTGAATTCGAATTAAAGTGGCTACGTGGAGACAAGCACAGTGGCAAAATAGTAGGTTAAGTAGATAAGTTAGGTATTTAGACAAGTGTTGTAAATTATTAGGTATTGTGGTACCATCGCTAGTTGCGGGCCGCGCGAATTCGGCGTTCGCGCGTACATTGACCCGTAGTAAGCTGATTGTAATTCAGTAATTCCACTGCTTGTTTTATATTTCAGTATTTTCATGATATTTTTTTGTGAAATATCGTTTCAAATAATTTTAATAACATGATGGAGCGTGAATAAAGTTAATAAAACGTTGTGAAAAGATGATTTTTTTTTCCTCGGGATCGAATTTCTTTGTGACCCATCATCATAGGTATCCTTAGTACTATCATCTGTCTTCGTTTTCGGGAGCGTTTCAAAAATACCCTGTATATATATATATATATATATATATATATATATATATATATATATATATATAATTAAACACATATATTATACCTAAGAATGCATAATTGTAGCATAAAATCATAATGGTTAACGATTTAATGATAGGAATAATTTTCGTCATCAATATTTTTTTTGTTCATATGGCAATTATTTCTTGACAGGTAAAGAAAATCTGTCTTTCAGTTTAGTTCAGTTCTTTTTTGTTGTTTTGAATTGTGGTTTATGACTACAACTACAAAAACAAAGTATTATTTTATTTACCTACACTCAAAACCCCATCAAACTTCATAATTATCAAACTGTTGCAGTGCGCTGCTGGATATAGGTATCTCCTAATGCACCCCGCTGAGTAGGTACGATCCTCATCTCAATCTACCTATTTAATGGTAAGTAAAACACTACAAAGATAGCGACAAGCAAGTTAGAACATTTACTTTATCACCAAAACAATGTTTATGTGCCTATATGTAACAATCTACATTGTTACACTTGTACATAACCTTAAAAAATAAAACTGGTTATAACCAATTAAAACAAAACATATCCCAAAACACGAAATTTTATTAGCTGTACGAAATTCCCATACAAACCTGCCGTTCGCCTTTATATGGGACCACCCTTGAAGTAATATTTATAAAAAAAAAAATATTACGTAAGAATGGCTTTTACCCCACTCTCCCCCAAAAATAAAAGCACGTACAAAATTTTTTAACCCCCCCTTCCCCCTCGAGACCCTTACGTAATTAATGCATGGCCCAATTGATTGATTACCAATTATTTGTAGGTCATACAAATACTTGTTCCGTGCGGATTTGAACCCGCGGCCCACAGCACTGGAACTCATTGCTAATTACTTGTACGTTTGTAGCTTGTATGTTTGTATTTTAAATCTTCTGTGTTTTTTTATGTAGTAGATGGTTAACTAAAGTGTGTAAGTATAATATGATTAACTATGATAGGATAAAAGGGAATTTAAAAGACATCATTTCTTTTACACTGAATATATAGAAGAAAATTGAAAAATGTGCCTGATAATTTAGTGATGGAACAACCAAGTACGGTGCGTCTTTAATTTTCATTGCCTTACTAACTAAACACCAGTACTAGTGATAAGAATTAATATAAAAGTTATAGTTATCATGTAATGACATGCTGTTATATTTTTTTTATTGGATGCTAAATAATATTGAAATTATGTGATATTTTTCCACGAGGACGTTAGTGGGCTTTAGATTGATGATGTATGTAGTTATGGAACAACCAAGCACATTTGCGGTAGGTTTTAAGTTTTTAAAAGATTGTGTTTTGCCGCTTACGAAAACTGGTGGTACCTAACTGTCATACAAGTGGGCTAAGGGATTAAACAATAAAACCAGAGACTGAACAGTAGCGTATGTTATCTTTACCTTTAAATTTGTATATGTAAAAAAAGCTGAACTACTCACTGACTGATTAGCTGACATTACGCACAGCATTATTTGTCGTTGTTTTTGAGAGCCATTGGTTTCCTTGTTTACATTTTGTACTTTGCTTTGCTGAATATGGTAAAGGTGACATGTAACATTATGAACACAATTGAAAATATCTTGTTTGCGATCAATAACGGCCGCTAATATGTTTAACTTTCTGTTTCAGGCACTGGGTACGCGAAGAAGTCTTCCCAAGAGATTGAAACAGCAGCAAAATCTGTCGGAGAAGATGTTGAGAATGGTGCACGCTCTTTGTCAGAAAACAAGGCGTCTAAAAATAAAAGTCGCAAAACTGGAACAAATTCTTGAAGAGTTTGAGGCCAAAGCTCTTGTGAACGAAAAGGATAGTAATGCACTTAACTCGATCGATCCCATCAATAAAGATTTCCTTATATTGACAATCACAGAATGCTTCTCATTAAAGCTGTCACTTTAAGATATTTTGAAATAAGAATACATCATGAAACCTAAATTAGTTTTATTTCAAGTACAATTATAATTAAATTGGAATTACCAATACCTATAAGTGTAATTATTATGATTTTCTTAACAAATAAATATGTTTTAATATTTGTTATTAATATTACCTATTTGTTTCATTTGCTTTAATTATCCTATCCTAATAGCATGTGAATAAAGTGGCCTAGAATTACTGACGTACGCTTCACAAACATAACCTTCCTATTTTGTGGGTAACATTGCCAAAATGGCAGCACTGTGATGCGTGAATGAAAGGCAGAATAGCGGTTACGCGATCCCGCCGTCTATGGGATTCTCTGTCTACGTGACAAATTTTGATTCGTCATTGTGTGCGTTAGCTAGTGATGTACATTTTACTTACAAGGACTATCGAAAAATGATTGTTAAGGAAGCGGTAAAAAGATTTAAAAAAATAGTTTAGTGCATGAAATCGAATAACTTCAAAAAATAACTGAATTTTTACCATGATAGTTCTAAAATAATTAAAAAATATTCATATAACATGTTCCTGGGAATAAGCTGAACCTACCTGCCACTAACTTTAAAATAATCCCCAAGAATCAGATCGGAAAGTTGTATTTTCGAGTTATAATCCTTGGAGAAAAATATTTACTGCCATGGACAGTTTCCCCGGAATTTCTTTTTTAACATATTGTTAATATAAATAGGTAGATACTTAACTAAGTATATACCTATTTATATCAAAAGCTCTTGTTAACGAAGAGGATGACAATCTACTTAACTCGATAAATCCCATCAATAAAGATTTCCTTATATTGACAATCACAGAATGCTTCTCATTAAAGCTGTTGCTTTAAGATATTTTTAAATAAGAATACATCATGAAACCACAAAAATTGACGAGTCCGTCGAAAAAAATTAGGAATATTCATACTAAATTAGTTTTATTTCAAGGACAATAATAATTAAATTGGAATTACTAAGACCTATAATTGTAATTATTATGATTTTCTTGTCAAATAAATTTGTTTTAATATATGTTATTAATATTACCTATTTGTTTTATTTGCTTTAGTTATCCTATCCTAATAACATATGACTAAAGTGGCCTAGAATTACTGACGTACGCTTCACAAATAAAATCTCCCTATTTGCGTGAATGAAAGGCAGAATAGTGGTTACCTACGCGATCCCGCCGTCTATTGGATTCACAGACCAGATAGAGAAATTAGATTCTCTGTCTACGACGTCTTTAGGGTTATATATGTTCTGTGTCTGTGATTCAAATCGTAAACATCGTACAGTCATTACAATATTACATTTTAATTAAACAAATCCGCATTTACATACTTATTTAAATTACTAAAATGGCTAAAAATACTTCCAGTTCGGCATTCCGTAAAATAGACATTGATCAGTACAATGAAGATAATTTTAAAGAAGATGAGGCTGAATCATCAGGTCCTACTGGCCCTGATGAAGGAGAGATTTGTGCTTTACTTAACCAATATCCTTTTTAATCTTAATAGTTCTCCGAACAACTATATTAGCAATGTGCTTATCGCGTCTCATCCATTGGATTTGCATTACGGTGTATATTCAGTACGTCACTACCGCTTTCCGTAACATGTTTACAAAATAATTAAAGTATGTTGCATTTTGTATATTATATTACACTAATTAATATTATATTACATTAATTATATATAGATTAAAATATAGTTACAAGGAGATTAAATTTAATATATAAAGAGCAGTTGGTTCTCTCTGATGAATGTAATATTTAATGCAATATATTTTTTTTTACTCTCATATATATAATGAGCTTTCTAAAATCACCCAAATAGAATATTCAAACAAAAAGACATATTGTAAAAAAATTGTGATACACATAGCAATTACGTCCATCATATGTCTACATGCATATTGGTCATTCTGAAATTACTTAACACTATAATAACATTATTTAATTAACCATTCATATAAGTTTTTGGTCATTAATCTTTTGCACATATATACACACATGCAGTAACAACCTTTCCGACATACAGAAGTTTTCGGTTTATGGTCTAAGACAAGCTTATCACCATTTCTAATGCTTTGTGGATATATATCACATGCTTACTTAAATAACTCAGTATGTAGTCTAAGTTTATATATTTCTAATATGTACATGCCAGGGACTGTTAGTATAACCAGCTTAATTAATAAAATCTTGAAACATAAAAATTGTTATGAAGAATGCTGGTTATTTTTACAACCTCAATATAATTTAATTTTTAGGGTGCTACCAAAGGTCAGTTCTAGGCCAAAGCTGAAGCTGAAGGTTTAACTGTGCTAAAACTTTCTTTTAGCACTAGCAACAACCAGATAATTATAATTATATTCTGTGTAATATTTTTGTGCTAAAATTATAAAAATAATTTTAATTACATAAATGTTTTTGTTTATTTACAAAAACATCAGTTTGTTAAAATTAATTATTTATCATTTCAAACATCACATTAAAGTATTAATAATAAGCCCTCGAGCAATGAAATACTATGTGTCTATTATTTTATTGAATCATCTTGAAGTACTTGGAGCAGTCTTAAAATAATTTGCCTTCCTTCTGGATGTCAAGAGTTTACTATATTTTAGTTTTAATTAGGTAATTATGGACATTTCTTGTAATGAACTTCGACTGCATAGTATAACACTGCATAGCATAGTTCTTGTGTCCTCTCACTTCTCGGTTTTAGGGCAAGGAAGTGTCCACCGCACTGTCCCAATGCGTGTTGGGGACTTCACATGTCTTCAAAATATTTTTTTTTATTTCTCAGACAGGCATGTTTCCTCACAATGTTTTCCTTCACTGCAGAGTTTGTGGTAAATCAGCACTTAAAATTGCAATTAACAATTTCATTGGTGCCGGTAGGGATTGAACCAAGGTTGCTCGCGTACTGTGAAATTTACAACGAGCGCTAAGCCCCTGAGCTACCACGGCAATGTTGTGTGAACCAAACTTCTTTTCACTTTTATGTTTTTGGTGGGATTACTTTGTCAGAAAAATCATAGAAGTTATATATTTTTTTAAATATATCAAATTCCGAAAGAAGTGGAGAGAGGTAGGGAGATAAGTGTAGATGAAATAATGAAAGCAATGAAAAGCATGAAAGCAGGTAAGGCAGCCGGATATGATAGAGTATCACTTGAAATGCTAAGGGCTGGAGAGGGAGTGGTGGCAGGCCTGCTGTACACCTTGTTTAATTTATGTTGGGAACTGAAGCGGTGCCGGAAGACTGGTGCAAAGCCGTTATAGTCCCAATATATAAAGGAAAAGGGTCACAGCAGGACTGTAAAACTACCGTGGTATCAGCTTGCTTAGCATTGTGGGTAAACTGTATGCTAAGGTGTTAATTGAAAGAGTTATGGAAGAAACTGATGGAAAAATTTGGGATGCAAGCTGGATTTAGAAAGGGAATGGGGTGTACGGATCAAGTATTTTCCATGCACATGATTGCGGAGAAGTTTTGGCCAAAACCAGAAAGTTTTTGTGCTTTCATGGACTTGGAAAAGGCTTATGACAGAGTGGACAGGAATGTGTTATGGCAAACACTTAACTCATTTGGTTTGAGCGCTGGTTTGATACAGGCATTGAAGTCTCTTTATAGGGACTCTAGTGCTTGTGTCAGGATCAACGGGGTCTACTCGGACTGGTTTGACATCCAAAAAGGTGTCAGACAGGGCTGTGTAGCTTCCCCCTGGCTGTTTAACCTATTTATGGACAGTTGTTTGCAAACTTTGAAAGTTGAAGAATGTGGGTTGAGAATGGGTGAGTTAACCGTCAAATGCCTTTTGTACGCCGATGATCAAGTCATATTTGCATCGTCGGCGGCCGAGTTGCAAATGATGGTTACTTTAATGAACCGATCATTAAAAGAAAGAGGTATGAAAGTGAACGCAAGTAAGACGAAAGTGATGGTTTTGAAAGAGAAGAAAGTAAAACGTTATGTGAAATAAGAATAGAAGGAGTTGATTGAGCAAGTGGATGAGTTTGTATATTTGGGATGTTTATTTAGTAGGGATGGTAGATATGATAAGGATATAGAACGACGAGTGAACGCAGGAAATAGAGTGAATGGGGCTCTACACGCTATTGTGAAGAGTCAGAATGTGTCAAAAAAGGCACGTTTGGCAATTCACAATGCTGTGTTAGTCCCTACTTTAATGTATGGTAGTGAAAGTTGGGTCTGGCAGAAGAAGCATGAGAGTAGAATAAATGCTGTAGAAATGCGGTCATTAAGGAGTATGCTAGGGCTGAATCTGAATGACAGTGTGAGAAATAGTGTGATAAGAGAAAAGTGTGGTTTGCAAGATGACGTTGTGACCAGGATTAAGAAAGGAATGCTTGGTGGTTTGGTCATGTAGAAAGAATGAACGAAGAAAAAGTGACAAAGCAAATTTATGCTGCAGAAGTGAACGGCAGAGTCGGAAAGGGACGCCCTAGACGAAGGTTTATCGACCAAATTGGCGATATATTGGAAATGGGCCAGATTAGGAGTACCCTTAACCGACGAGCGTGTATGCGTAGATATATGGATGTAAAGGAGGCGAGAGAGGTGTGCCAGGATCGTGCCAAGTGGAAGTCCGTAGTCTCTGCCTACCCCTCTGGGTGACAGGCGTGAGTGTTTATGTATTATGTATGTAAATATACACAGTTACTTTTTTATACTGAGCTATAACATAAATTCGTGAATAAAACCAAATTTGCTTAGTTGTTTATGTACAAATTTTTATTTGGTTTTCTTTAAGCTCACAACATCATATCTATGTGATCTGTATATTTAAAAAAAAAACTGCTGCCTATAATGTGATTCATAGTTCATAGAAATATTACGTTTTTATAAATTTGCATTACATAACAGATTCAGTAAAAATGTTGTTTAATTAAATCTATTTTTATACTTTTGCCTTCTATTTATTTTCTTAACAGTATAATAATAATACAGGACGATCAATAGAAGCTCTTAAATTGGTACTTAACAATGCCCCAATTGGATCAACAAACCAACAAGTAAAAGTAAGTGTGCCTATTTAAAAAAAAATCTGATAATAAATATAAGAACATAATGAACTATTTAGATATTTTATAAATTATACAAAATATTATATGTGGTATAGCCTCGCTGCACCTATATTATGATTGCTGCACAAAATGGGTCAGCTCGACTGGGGAAGGAAAGGACCAATCTCAAAAAATAAAGCACCAATGTAGAAAACCGGAGACCCTTTTTACTGGAAACGAGGCATTCTGTTTAGTCCCCAGGGGTGCCAACACATCTGCATTTTGATTCTTAATCGAGGATAGATTTAGATGTCTACGGGCCACAGCAACCACTACCCATCAATCAGGTGGGCTGTGTGCTTGTTTGTAATGACTGCCTCCTGATAATTTAGGATTGCTTTCACGTTTCTGTTTTTTGAACTTCATATTAAGACAACATTGAGATTTTGATATTCCTTAGTCCACTCGAAAGGTAGATAACTTAATAATTCATAAGGTTGTGCATTTTACCTATAAATTTGTAGTTCTAAGTGTATTGCCTTCAATATTTACAACTGAAGCAGAGCATAAAATGATATACATAGGAAAATTATAGCCTCTATCTTATATAAACTGCCTTTCTATAGGTACTATTTAACCTCCCTCCCCTAATTAAAGAAACAGATTTTGATCCAGTAAGACCCTAAGCCTGTAGTGTAGAGCCCATCAATATTAACAGTCCTTGCATTATTTGTAAATGTAGCAAAATGAATTGCATATGAAGTCACTTCAATATCTGTTCGAAATTCGAATTTTCTTCTTAGGGGTAAGTATTGGGGATAAAATGGGAAAAAGATTACCACGAATAAACTCGATATAAATCTTTTTTAAGCATCATTTCAATAATTGAGTGATCATTATTTTATTTATATTTTTTCAAAAAATGTGAATAAATTATTCAAGTTGCTAAGAATAATCTGAAAGTTATGAATATAGATTATAATAAAAACAATTAATACAAATTAAGACATAGAGATTATAGAAAAATTATACCAATTGTGATTTTTTAACTATTATATCTTTAATAAAATATATTTCCGCAAAGTAACGTCAGATTAAGTAAATTATTATTAATAACATAAAACCCTGACTGTCTGGCTGTCGTCGATAACCCCTTATATAACCTATTATATGGTGGATATTCTTACACTGCGAACCGCCACTATGCGGTATAATTTTATATGATACAATGATATCTTTTTGCATATAATATCATTGATACAATACATATTTTGTAATTCGAACATAACCCAGAGCACAAGTTCATTATTAGAAACACAGAACATTAACAATATAAATGAAACTTTTATTAAATGAAACCTAGGGTATACGATGTACCAGCTCCAGCCAGTTATTCTAATCGCGAAATTACACAAAGGGTGAAACAAAAAAATTTCATACTGCATTCTTATGCTTTCAGGATAATGCCCTTGCTATTACCTTAAAAGTACTACTGGCAATAAAATCTGCACAAATCGAAGAAGCTGTTGGAAACCTATCTCGAGATGACATAGATATTTTAATGAAATATATCTATCGAGGCTTTGAGTACCCATCAGAAGGTTCCAGTGGACATCTATTGTTGTGGCATGAAAAGGCGTATAACGTAGGTGGCTCTGGGTGTATTGTCCGAGTTCTATCTGATAGATTGAGGGTTTAAAATCCATTCCAAAAATATATAAATATGTAATCATAATTATATTTATAGATAATTTTACTATTTTACACGATTTTCATTTTCCCTTTTTAAATATTACTAATAGAAGTTCAAGTTATATAGCAGTTATCATATATTTTTATAATTAATAAACAACAACAGAAGAAACTTCCAAATTTGAAACTATTGTACCTATTTAGACTAAATCCACACACATTTCTAGGCAGATGGAACGATTATAGCTTTTGCTTTAGGCACGACCATTAAGGACCATAATTCCAATATACCATTAGGTACTGTGCTCATTATTTTATAGTTTTTATTATGAATTTCGCGTTCGCATTTATTAAGTGATTTATTCCTGTGTAATTTGTTAGTTCTTGTTATTATAACCATAATTAAAAGTAGCAGGATCCAATGCTTGACCTGTATGTATGTATGTATGTTTGTTTTTTAAGTAGATATGCAGGAAGGCGATGGATGCAGGTGGCTCAGGACCGTGCTTTGTGGCATTCCTTGGGAGAAGCATGTGGGTTTTGGATTTAGAATCTTTTGGCAGGAATTTGGGGGAGTAACGTGTTGTATTTGGTAGAGGTTTGGTCCCTGATTATAACAATTCCACTCGCATTAAAAGGTAATGCACTGTTTTCGAGAAAAAAAAACTATTATAAGTATATATAACCTAAAAATGGGTAAAACATAGAAAACTAATGCAATATTACTGTCAAACCTGGATAGCATACATAATTTTGTGTAAGTGTCACATTATTATACTTCTTTGGTATTTTTATTCTTCGGTGGTCTATGCTCTCATAATAAATTATGTTTACAGACAATAAAGAAATGATTACTACATACTTTACACCCAGAAATCCTTTGAGTTGAGTTAGGTTAGAAGGCTGTGGCGGGAGCGAAGCGCAGTGCAGCTCCCGCCACAAACTTCGTGGTTATTTTTTTACCGTCCAGAAATACTTCAGCACCCAGAAATCCTTTCAGTTCAGTTAGGTTATAAGGCTGTGGCGGGAGCGAAGAGCAGTACAGCCTTCGTGGTTATTTTTTTTTACCGCCTAAAATACATGAAATCCTTAGTTGTGATAGGGGACACCCATGCCCCCCCTTCCCCCCTCCTTCCGGAGAGTGATAAATGTTATCATTTTGAGGTTAGGTCTATGGGATTTTCTTTTAAATTTTTCTCAAGAACGGTGTATTTCGTTTTCATGGTAATGGTATTAGGGTCACTTCCCTCTACCCTCACTCTCGCTCCCCCTTTCTGCTAAACGATTCTAAATTTTTACCGGCCTATGTTCAGCAATGGACTTGTTAAGGCCTGTAATGATGATGATGATGATGACGCGAGCAAGCCGGGTTCGATCCTCGCCGGCACTATTGAAACTGTTAATTGCAAGTTCAAATGCTGATTTACCACGCGCTCGGCGCAGAAGGAAAATATCGCGAGGAAACGTGCATGACTGAGGAACAAAATGTTAAGAGAATATCTGCCGTCAACACGCACTGGAGCAGCGAAGCTCATAAATGTGGGGAAACCTGTGCCCAACAGTGGGGTGTATAAAGGCTGTAACTTTTAACTAATTTTACCTAGTGTTTGGTAGTCCGACAACGAATAGAAGAAATTTGAATGGTTACTGCTTATTGCCTACTTTATTATTTTTCTTTATTGTAAAAAAATCGCAAATAATCCACAACTGGGACGTGGATCTCTTTCTTATTATGGAAGATTTTCCGTAATCGTCGCACTTAGCATGCGTATTGGGATAGGCTATACCAGACATCTAGCACCGAGATAGTAATACTGCATTCTATGGAAAGCCACAAGATCTGGGCCCCCACCTAAGTCGCCTCTAATCAATCTTCATGAGATGAGATGGAATGGCATTTTTATGCTACTACGCGGCGACGTACCACTTACATACATTTACTTTGTAACACAATACATATAAGTCGCGGCACGTAAGTCTAGCGCTGAACGAAACGTGGAGGGGATAGCTGCGCATGGGTACTCTCGCGCACGAATTGAATTGCACGAATGCGACTGGAGAGCCAATCAGCGCGTGCGAACGACGCATGCCCGCCCCGCGACCTGCTTACTACCCCATGATACCTTATTTTCGACTTATGCGCAATAACGGTCGCGGCAGAACTCCCGATACCATCCACACCATCTGGATGATTGGCGGTCCACCACTGTGCGATTTAGAAGATGTTTTCTTCCTCGCACAACTTCCTTGTGGAATAGTTTACCACCAGCGATTTTTCCGGACCGATACGACTTAGGGACCTTCAAGAAAAGAGCCTACTCCTTTTTAAAAGGCCGGCAACGCATCTGCAATTCCTCTGGTTCCCCTGGTGTTGCAGTTGTTCATGGGCGGCGGTAGTCACTTACCATCAGGTGAGCCGCATGCTCGTTTGCTCCCTCTCCTATATAAAAAATAAAAAAATAAAAAATAAAACCGCTAGACTTTTGTGCCGTTACTTAAACCAAAGTGCAGTTACAAAATATGCATCATTTGTAACGTTTTCCCCCGAATGCCAACCTCTCTGTCGGACGAGACTGACAAGCTCTATTACAAGTGCAAGTGTATGGACTCTGCGCTAACCTATCCATTATAAGTTAGTAAATTTTTCAAGCAATGCTGGAAAAGCTTTTGTTCAGACATTGATTTAATTAGAAAGGATATTGATGTCATGATAAACCAGAAACTGAAATGAGGACGTCGCAATGTTTCGACTGTTTATATTCTTTTTTATTAAAGACTGAAGCAAAAGGATGAAATATTTAATTATCTATATTTTGCGTTGAACTTTCCGCGTCCTTAACCCTCATTTCAGCTGTGATTATGGTAACATTCAACCTCCATGAAAATGTACTTTTTTTATAAAATTGATGACAAACTTACATTGCACCTGATGTGAATTGGCTACTACAGTCCAAGGATACCTGCGGCCAGCTTCAGTCAAAGAAGGCAACAGGTGTGGCTGCATGTGATGCTAGGTGGTGCTTAGCAGTGGGCTGTATAAAGGCTGTAACTTTTAACCAATTTTACCTAATGCTTGGTAGCGTACAACGAATAGAAGAAATTCGAATGACTTTTGCCGACGTTATTATTTTTCTTTATTAAAAAAAAATTGACAGCTGTGCAGGTGATGCTTTTTCCAGTTCAGACCGGAACGCAGGTGCAGGCACTGTCAATTACTGGCAGAAATAGGTAAGATGGTAGTACCTACCCAGACTGGGTACTCCTTTTCTATCTATGAGACCACCTTGAAAACTTATCGGCAACTTCTGTTCCTTATAATATATGGCTTCTTCCATTCTAAACCAAATCTTAGAGACTGATATTGGGGATCAGTATACCAGCGTGAGTATACTGATGCCCAATATCATATCATAGGGGATACGGTGGGGTTCTCTGTGCTTGCCGAGCTCAAAACACCTGTCAATCTTGGTAAGTAATATCAAATCTTTCTAGATGTGCATGTTTGCGCATTCTTGTAACAACCTAGATACAGCAGTGGGCTGAAGAATACTAAAAAGTTATATATTTTTTTATAGTATGTGGGTGACAAACGAGCACACATTCCACCTGATGGTAAGTGGATGCTGTGGCCTATAAAGATAATATATATCTATCCTCGATTAAGAATCAAAATGCAGATGCATTGTCGCCCCTGAGAACTAAGATGGAATGCCTCATTTTCAGTAAAAAGGGTCTCCGGTTCACTACTCTACACTCACCATACGAAACATAGTTGCTTTAAGCTTCTATTTCGCACTGGTATTTTGTGCGAGCGTGGCAGCATGGCTCTACCACGTATAAACTGTATGTTATGGTCCCCTCCCATTGTCTACATTAGCAGGCGCATTTCAGTCCCTGGCGTTTCTTGCCAGTCTGCATATTAGTTACTTCTAACACACATGCGATGTAGTAATAACGTCATTTATCGGAGGCCAGATCTTCAGGGTATTTTGATAATTACATGGCGTGGAAAGGTGGTGAATTACGTTACTAACATACGTCAAGGGTGAAACAGTCACTTGTTTTGCAAATAATCTACGGCTGAATAGAACTTTTAAGTTCATGATTTAACCTTAATCGCCATCCTTTGCGGGCATAGTAATCGCACTGACCCGGCAGCTCATAACGGAATTTAAGCGTGTAACCTGTGCGCTAATTCTCTAAAATGTATCTTATAGAATACCCAGATGCTTGCCAATTGATGCCGGTGCTCGAGGCTAAGTCTCTATGGACGGTTAACTTAACGATAATCTTAATAACTATTGTATTACCAGCGATCCGCCCTGGCTTCGCACGGCTGATTTCCGGATCTCGACAACAGCGCCACATACCGGGTCCAGTTGTGAATCTAAACTATCCAGGGACCCCCCAAACACACACAAAAAAATTCATCAGAATCGTTTCCGCCATTTTAGAGACTAACAGACAGCAATTGATTTTTATATACAGGGTTATTTTGCAATAACCAGCCAAATTTGCAGAGAAGGTTCAGAATAAGTAATATAGGCAAATGGTAAAGAAACATTAATAAAAAAATCTCAATAATTCTGTCCTTTTTAATTTTTAAATTCAAAACACACACACACATTCGTAAGGGTCGATCGGTATGGTAGGCAAAAACGTTGTTGCCTATAGATCACATTCAATTTGGGATAATTTCAAATAAAAGTAGGAGCCGTAAAAGAAGAAGAGTTAGTAGAAGAGGAAATAAACTCATATTTTCAAAAACTGCAATGACGGTATGCCATTATTTATATATGTGAACTTAA
Organism: Parnassius orleans; assembly: GCA_029286625.1. Classification (NCBI taxonomy): domain Eukaryota; kingdom Metazoa; phylum Arthropoda; class Insecta; order Lepidoptera; family Papilionidae; genus Parnassius; species Parnassius orleans. Next base: position 1,526,411 of record JAGSMP010000101.1, on the reverse strand, counting down.
GTTTAAAATTTGGCTTTTCTTTGAAAAATAACCCTGTATAGGGATAATTTTCATCTACGAATTCTACTAATAAGCAACGAAAATTGTTATGTATTAGGTATAATTATCATCATCTTCATGATCAGCCCGTAAAAGTCTACCTCTGGAGATTGGCCATGGCAAATCTCCTTAACGATTGCAGTATCTCGCACCTTTGACGCTGCTCTGGGTATTTTACACCTGCTGCACGGCTAGCATGGGCTGGGGACAAAAATTTATCCCCCGATTATATCCACTGACAAGAGATAAAATTATCTTGTCCTTATGCCAAAGCACGGCAACGCAACGGGGAGAAGTATATCCCCGTTTGACATAACGAGTAGACATGTATCCCCCGTCCGTAGCATGGAGCCAAATGAAAGATAAAAAATTATGCTTTTTTGACATTTGAAAGGGACAATTTTATCCTAGTTCATTGGACGTGGTTAAGTTTATATTCATACAAAAATCTATCTAAGTCTATCTCCCATTTTATCTACTGTGGATATTATATCCACCAGTGTGCCCATGCTCGAAGGGTGGATAAAACTAAGCGAGAGGATAAACATTTTCTCCTTTCCCCGGGGATAAAATTGTCTCCCGCACATGCTAGCCCTGCTGGCGTAGAGAGGATTTTACCGCATTCTATCGGAATCCATAAAAATTTTTGGCTTATTAATAGTCGTCTCTCACGACACCCACGGGATGCAATGAGGTCATATATTTTATTATATTAGATACTAGCTGATAGCCGCTCGCTTCGCTGGGCGCACGATAATATTTTACTGCGGAACCTATTAACTTTTTTTATGGGTCCGTCCTTAGTGAGCGTCTACATTGCGAAATGAGTAACTATACTAAATTTCGAGTCAATCGGGTGTATAGTTTTAGAGATCTCGTGATGAGTCAGTCAGTCAGTGGTATTTCGCTTATATATATAGAAGATAGAAGAGATATCTAGAAAAGAGCCGTGGCAGCTCAGTGGCTAAGCCCTTGCCGTTACAATGCGAAAGCAATCCGAGTTTGATCGCCGTCGTCACTAATAATCCGCCGTCTTAAACTGTTAACTGCATTTTTAAATGCTGTTTTACCACGTGCACGGCGGTGAAGGAAAACATCATCAGGAACCCTCATGTCTATGTAATAAAAATATTTCGAAGATATGTTAAGTCCGCTATTACTTTGGTATCTTGATCGGTGTCAACAGGTAACAACACTTAATAGTAGGTATAGTCTAGAATGGTCTGTTATTCCGTCGAAGTATAACAAGCAAGTGCGGTTAAGTGGGAAGCAAGTACTCCGCCCTGCGCAGCGTAGTACTCGTTTTAAACTGTGGTTTAGGTATTCATTTTCTGCGGCGAGTATTAGAGCGCCAACATGAATTTGTTAGAAGATATCTCTATAGATAAAAATCAATTGCTATTCGTTAGTCTCGCTAAAACTCAAAATCGGCTTTATAGATTTTGATGACATTTTTTGTGTGTTTGAATAGGTCTCGGGATAGTTTAGATTCACAATTGGACCCGGCAGGTGGCACTGTTGTCGAGATCCAGAAATCACCTGTGCGAAGCTGGGGTGGATCGCTAGTAGAGTAAATTCGTAATAGGTAACTCTCAAAAAATTAATAAGGACAAAAAATTTTGGAAAAGAAAAAATTCGTAACAAATTTAAATTAACAGATTTTAGTTGTAGAAACATATTTCTGAGCGTACCTCCTAAGAATTTCCTGATTATAAATTCCTTTTCTTCTTCTCGAGCAAAGCGCATTAGATTAATTTTCGGTTAACGTAATTATGACATAAATATGAGTTTAAAAAAGAAGAAACGGTCTACTAACACACTTACACAAATAATTAAAAAAAGATTAAAGATTGAACAGAAAGCGGCTATCTGACTTCCGGCTCAGGGGCCTCCACAAACATCTTGTAGATTTTAGATTAATTTACGTAATATATTACATATAAAAACTAAAGTAAAGATTCTACCTTACGGTTTAGCTATAAACGATATTAACTTATTTATTCAGACGGCTAAACGGAACCTTTTCAGTGATTGTTAGGGTGAAGACCGGAAACGATCACTGAGTGGCCAGAGGCAAATTGAACCTTAAAATCAGGCTAGAGAAATTCTGTTTAATAAAGTCAATGCTGCCACCTCCGAACATACAGTTATAGCTGCTAGACAGGAAATAAGACTGCACTCTTCAACTGATACGTCTGCTTACAGACCATTGAACAGGTAGATTTCAAAATGTATGCGACGAGAATTTTTACAAATCGGGTAGAGAACCAGTAGGTACTCAAAGTTTTTCAGGAGATGTGTAATTCCAGTCCTCACAGCAGAGCTACAGTACCTTCAGCCGTACCAAGTTGTCAGTTTGTAAACCGATGTGCTGAAATGTTTGTTTAGTAAGGCTACGATGTCTATCCGAGTACAGAACTAAAGTACGAAACAGGGAGACAGGGTGTCTCCCAATGTGTGGTCTTAATATGAATACGGACAAGACAAAAATAATGTCTAACGACTATACCGGTAGTTGTTGGAAATACTACGCTCCAAGTTGTTGAGGATTATATTATGTATCTGGGACAAAATGTCCGATTAGGTAAGGCCTCCTTTGACCAAGATGTCAACCAACGAATCCAACGCGGCTAGGCCATGTTCGGTAAGTTGCGACAAATCTTCTTGTCTGATAATACCCCAGAACCTTAAAACAAAAGTGTATAACCAGTACGTATTGCCAGTGATGACATATGAATCTGAGACGTGCAGCGAACTGTGGATAGGGATATACTTGGAGCTTCTCTGCGTGATAAAACCCGTAATAACGATTTTTTTAAAGAATAAGTTTGTAAAACGGGCACACCGTCCACCTGATGCTGTAGCCCATAGGCGTTTACATCTATTATCGATTGTCACCCCTGAGGACTACGATGGAATGCTTCGTTTCCAGTAAAAAGGGTTTTCGGTTCTCTACACTCGCCAGAAACACAGCAGCATTAAACTGCTATTTTAGGCTGGTATTCTGTGAGATCGTGGGCCTTTTCCGGTCGAGCCGAACCATTCGTGCTACAACCATTAATATAGCTGCAGAAAGGCTCTACCATTTTTATCTTGATTAATAATGCTACTGTTACTGTGCAGAGCATATTGCTCTGGAAAACCGTCCCGATAGTGTCAAGAAATCTATATTATAATAAGAATAATGACTGGTGGTCATAATCTAAATATAAGCTATATATGATGATGTGGCGCGCAATCACATCGGCGGAGTGTCAGGGAATAAAAACCGAATCCCGATGCGAATTTAATTTGGGAGAATTTCAGTTACTATTTTTCATTTTGCGGTAAGGGTTTAAGATACCGGTTCTAAAATACCAGTTAAATATAACGAGTTTTTCAGGTTCCAGTCAGCCTTTTTGTATCATTACTTTGATGATAATATAATGTATAGAGAGTGACGACCTGGTAAGACATGCAGGAAGTCGATGGATGCAGGTGGCTCAGGACCGTGCTTTGTGGCATTCTTTGGTGGAGGCCTATGTTCAGCAGTGGACTTGTGAAGGGCTGTAATGATGATGATGATAATGTATAAAATGTATCCATAAAATCAACCAAGTTTTAAGGAGACTCGTATACCATTATGCCTATCTCAGATGGAGCTACGGCAACGCAGCGTAACTGGCAACTGCGATGCAACTAGTAATCTCACACGGCGCGTGGTGTAATGATTTCATGATTGCAACATTCACCGAGCACACGAACGTAAACTTACGTTGACTAACTGCTTGGATTTGATTACAGTGTTAGAATGTACCGAGTCAAACGATAATGAAGACGTAAACAGAATCCACAGAAAGAAGATTTTGGGTTTGGGTCACCCATACATACATTAAAAAAAAAATTATATAAAGAGCATTTCTTTCCGAGATTATTCCATTAACCTATAATGGTAAAGGCAAGAGTATTTCTCGATTTCATGCACGAATTTTTATTATAGTTTACTCCGACATGACGGAATTTGTAGGCAATTAATTAAAAAAATCGCGTTCGCGCAAAACTGGTTGCGTACGGTACTGTGACTGGTTGCGTCGCTGTTGTAAATAATTGTATTCGACAAGTTACGCTGTGTGGGATGGGCCGGGTCGGCCGGGTGCCAAACTGTTCTCTTATTAAGTTTTTGTTTTAAATAAGTATGTTTGTTACCGCTGCAGGGCTAGCATGGGCAGGAGACAAATTTATCCCCGGGGAAAGGAGAAAATGTTTATCCCCTCGCTTAATTTTATCCACCCTTCGAGCATGGGCACACCGGTGGATATAATATCCACAGTAGATAAAATGGGAGATAGACTTCGACTTAGATAGATTTTTGTATGAATATAAACTTAAACCCACGGCCAATGAACTAGGATAAAATTGTCCCTTTCAAATGTCATGAAAGCATAATTTTTTATCATTCATTTGGCTCCATGCTACGGACGGGGGATATATGTCTACTCGTTATGTCAAACGGGTATATACTTCTCCCCGTTCCCGTGCTTTGGCATAAGGACAAGATAATTTTATCTCTTGTCAGTGGATATAATCGGAGGATAAATTTTTTGTCCCCAGCCCATGCTAGCCGGGCAGGGAAAGGCCACCTTCCCCCACCCCCTCTCCCTCTTGGCATGGTCTTCAGTCTGCTACCATTTATCGTACCTACGAAAGGGCCGACCAGTGCTCAGTTAATGCAACAATGGGACCTGGTGATAAAATAATTTTTATGCCTCATTCACTACTGTAGGTATATATTCGGGATTCGCCTAATAAATAATCTAGGCTAGAAGGGGATGTTAGTTTCAGGCATGTAGTCCAAAATCTAACCATAGTCCAAAGGATCAGTAAAGATGAGGTGGCAATAAGTCGGCTATGTAATTTGTAGAACCGAGAACCTATGGGAAAGAAAGGTTCTTGAGTGGCTGTATAACCGTAAGCGAAATGTAGGGTGGCGCCCCACTGTATGGAGTGACGACGTAGTAAGATATGGAGGAAGTTCATGGATGCATGTGCCTTAGGTTCGTATTTTGTGACATTTTCGGCCATAAGATCTTGACTTGAGTAATTTTATTTATGCTAGGTATATTCACCTAATAAAAATCAAATAAAAAAATATTAGATCAGAACTTAAAACTGGCTGACACAAGAAACTTCCAAGCTAAGGGAGAAGACGCTGGTTTCATGGATGTAGTTTAAGATGTGAGTCCCTTTCGCGTTTTATTTTATTCTTTAACATTAAATGGTCGCTGACTTAGGTAAGGCGCGGGACAAGCTTATTTTTTAATCTTCCTTCTCAATGGTCGCTATTGCTACTTTGTAACGTTGTAAATCATTTACAATCTATAAAATTTATACTGACTCATATACTGACGTTTGTAGGTAAAGATTTTGTTCAATTATATATCCTTTAAAAAGAAATAAAATTGTAAATACTTATTGGTTAAATATAGTAGCTACAATAATTCTGCTCGAGTGATTTAAACCCAGTGAACGTCTCGACAACGTCGACCACTACTGCAAGCACGCAGCTGTCGCAGGCGAGTGTTGAAGAAAGTAATTATTGTTTAGTTTGGAAGGAGCCAATCTCTCGGAGTTGAGGGAGTGTGTCATATAAAAGCACACAATGCACTTGCTTCTCGATAGTTTTTATCTGTATCTTGAAGGTTTACCTTACTTGAGCTACAATGGCACTACCGGTGAGTAAATAAATTATTTGATTACTAGGAAATTGTTGTAAAGTCAGTTTTGAAACTTTATTACAGCTCGGAAGTGATTGCTTCTATATTACATAACAATTTATGTAATACCAAAGTGCTTCCGATTTCACAATGTTATAGTAAATCAGATCAACACGGACTACTGCTTCCTATTAAGAAAGAAATATACTAACTTTTATATTTCTTAACTTTATAAAAAATAATGCTGTTTATAATTTTTACATCTAAATTTAAATACACATAATTTATTGACGCGTGAATAGTAATTTGGATATTTATTCAATTATTTTCGACAACCTTAGATCGTGGTAGCCCAGGGATTAAGCGTTCGCTGTAAATTACACAGTACGCAAAAAAGTAGCCACCCGGGTTCGATACCTGCCGGCACCAATTAAATTATTAATTGCAACTTTAAGTGCTCGACGGTGAAGGAAAATGTCGTGAGAAAACATACATGTCTGAGGAATGAAAATATTTCGAAGACATGTGAAGTTCGCGAACGCTAATTGGAGTAGCGCGTCGGACTAATTGCTCCAAAACCCTCTCTGTAATGAGAGGAGACCCTAAGTTTACTATTTTGACAACCTCGCATGAGCGCAGTGCACCTTGTTGACTGATGGACCGATTAATGGCAGCAAATCCCGCGATAAATCTATGTATAAGAAGCAACAGAACCAGAATGAGGGCATCGGTTATGTACTCAATCGATATCCACCCGGCGAATATTTAAAAATAATGAATCCCAATAGTGGACTTAAAAGTTTTGAAATTTGTAAAAGTTTTCTCGTTACTCTACTCGTTTTTGTTCTAGAAATATTTCTGAAACACTTATCTCACTTTAATAGCCGCAAAACAAGTTCTAAGGTATTGTTATGCGTTTTTGCGTGTCTTAATTTGTCTTGAATTGTGAAAAAGGAGTAACATGAAAAGTCGATAAATTCGAGTTTAATCTGGTCTTGACATTTTTTTATAGAATAAGGATGACAAACAATCACACAGTCCATCTGATGGTAAGTGGATACTGTGGTGGAGTAGGTGTGGTACAGATGCGTTACTTATCACTTGTCACCCCAGAGGACAAATAGAGTGCCTCGTTTCTATTAGAAAGGGTCTCCGGTTCTCCACACTAAGGAACGTTTTCGTGTTGGTTGAATACACACTTAAAACACCTCTTTACCTCGCGTATTTGATTTTTTATGATAACCGAACAAATTATAATTATATATTTTTTTAGCTTTTATTTATTTTTCTTGTTTCAGAAATTAATAACATTTTTATGTTGTACATACATCACGTTCGCATCCCAACACACACATATAATTCCTGTGGAAAATTACGACACAGAACTTCAAGAACTCGGGCAACACGTAGAGATTCCTGAAACTCCTGTAAAAGTTGTAAAGATCACAAAAACAATTGCAGTTAAAGTTCCTGTCCCCTATCCTGTGAAAGTAATCCAAAAAGTGCCATATCCAGTACATATATCTAAACCGTATCCTGTGCCCGTTCCGCAAATAGTAAAAGTACCTCACATAGTCAACGTTGGTTCAAAGGATAAAGGCGGCCATGAAGCTTTGGACGTACCTTCTTACCAAAGCAACCAACAGTTTGGTAGCAATTCATACGAAGTGCAGGAGCATCCGTCCTCTGAAATAGGACACGGGTACAACCCTATTTCAGACCATCAATCTTACGGAAGCTTTGGAAATTCAGTTGGCGACGAACACTCATCGGACGGTTCTAGTGAAGGTTCTTACGGAGCTTCCTTAAATGGATATCATGGGTACCCTGGCAACCATGATGGTGTTAATGCGTTTGAGTCAAATAGTTATGATGAAGCTATTCAAAACTATTTAGAAAAGCACGGTTCGAATAACGCAGGATCGGTACCTCATTATTAGGTTCAAAATAATGTACAAAATTTTGCTACAGATGTAGTACCTGAATACAAATTATTATTTAAACATAATGTACCTATGAACTGTGATGTCTACGTTAAAAACATGTTAATTTTTTGCTCATAAGTTGGAATAAATAGTTACGGGCATATTTTAAATAGAAGCAGGAATATATTCTTAAACTACAAAACAAAATTTTATTTTCCGTTTGCATTGTATTTTACAAGCCAAACAAAAAAGAACCTGTATCGTGTTACCCTAGAGCTATTATAATTTGTTGCTAGATGTGTACTTATTAATGTTATTAATTTTACTGTTAATTTATGGTATGTTCATTGTTGTGTTGTATGTGTATGAATAAAAATACAAAAATAATTTGAAACGAAAAGCTTTTTATTTAAATCAGAAAATGTATGAACAAAATTTGTTTCAAATGTACAGAAGTAAAAGTAATACAACTTTGATAAAAAAATAAACATACTGAAGTTAGAGGGAAATAATATATAAACAGTTTTTTTTTTATTTACGCTAATAAGATCAACATATCAGGTATTTGAAATTAATATAATGCTCGATACACACGATCAGTTAAACTGATCAGTTGAACTGAGCAGTTAAAACGGATGTAAGCTAAAAAAGCTCGACACACACGGTCAGTTAAACTGATCAGTAAGAGTATTATATTGCCCGATGAATTTAAAGATTTGGTCCCGCAACTAATATTTGTTACTTCGGCGCCATCTACCGACAGACGACCATACTACATAAAAAGGAACTAAAGATAAGACATGAATGCAGGTGTGTCGCAGTGTTAATCATCGTTTTTGCCTATTTTATTCGCTCTCTTAAAGACCTAATACATTATGTTCCTTTGAGTCTTGTAGGAGTTCATTACAATAATTCCTATTTATTTTGAAATATATTAATAATGCACTTTGCCTACTTCTTGCTACAAGACCTTAGGAATGAAAATAGTAAGAATTGCATAGTTTTCATCAGTTATCTATATGAGTACGGGTGCTACAAGTGCTGATGATGACCAGGTAAGTGCTTATCGGTTCTCAGTAACGGAAGTAGTTAGGATGATCTAACTTTCGATATTTACCTAATTGAGCACTCGTTTTACTACATAAAATGCTCTAATAGCCTGATGATGACCAGGTAAGTGCTTGACAGTTCTCAGTAAGGTAAATAGGATGTCCTGACTTTCTATGTTTATCTAATCGAACGCGGGTGCTATTACATGATACATTATGCAGGTCTTATGTTATGATGACAAGTGCTTATCGGTTCTCAGTAACGGAAGTAGTTAGGATGACCTAGCTTTCTATGTTTATCTAATCGAGCGCGGGTGCTACTACATGATACATTCTGAAGGTCTTATGATGACCAGATAAGTGCTCGGTTTTCAGTAACAAAAATAGTTAGGATGACCTAGCTTTCTATGTTTATCTAATTGAGCACGCTACATGTTACATTCTGAAATAAAGTTAAAGCACCCGGAACGTCGGGAATTAAAATAAGTAAAAATAAGTTAAATTAATCACACAATAAAATCCGAAAAATTTTGTTTTATTAAATGTCTAGTATTCGTTTAGTAAATCATTGAGTACAACATTGTTTCATTTACAAAATCTAAAAATCTTACTTCCAGTCAAAAATCATTGAAATCTAAATACCGTGAACAGGTCAGTTGGTCATTTATAGGAATTGGTGTTGATGGTGTGTGTACGCTTTCTAGAAGTACGCATATATTTTCGACTTCTGGTTGTGGTTGGTTATGCAGCTTTTTCCGGTCTGCCTTGTTTTCCATTGCCTTTAAAATATATGACAGATTTCTAATTTTGTAATTGGGAGTTTTGCCGGTTTCTACGTTGGTGGGATAGTTCACTGAGATCCTTTACCTACCTTCTGAGTCCATCGTAAGGAAGGTGACATCATCACAGTGACCTTGGTCTCCATCCTCTGTTAAACGAAATTCTCTAAATATATAAAATAAAATCTAAACAGCATAAAAATATTGTAAGTAGCTACTAAGAAAGTAAGTTAAACTTTTTAAAAAATCCGTGGGTTACGGTCAGTTAAAAATTTTAACTTAAGATTTCACAGTCACTGTCAGTTTTGGATATACGTCAGTTCAACTGATTAGTTGAAGCTTGAACTGGCCAAGTGCCCTGAAAAATCCGTGGGTAACCGTCAATTAAAAATTTTAACTTAAAATTTCACACTCACGGTCAGTTTTTGGATGTACGTCAGTTCTACTGATCAGTTTAACTGACCGTGTGTGTCGGCAATAAACCAAAACAGAACGTTCTTTCCTGCTTGTGTAGGATGTTTTTGTAGACTATGTCGATATTCTCGAGGACGGCGCATACCTGATTGGGTTGAACCTGTAGACCTGAAGTAGTTTTTTTATGATCAGATAGTATGTAACTCAATAGAGTGTAGTTGTAAATCAATAGAGAATTAATAGCCGAAATAAAGATCAATGGCAACTTTTTTGTTTTACACAGGTACCAAATTGCAGTTATACGCATCGGACTATTTATTATAACTACATAATTGGTCCGTCATGTCCATGCCTTTCTTTTCGTTGTTATTGTCTAGAACAGCTGCTAACCTACAGGATTTTTGCTTTTACTTTAACATAGTAGAACAGCAAAATCACATCCCGTTTGTCATTACATTTTTTATATTCTTAATTTAATATTTCTTTTGGCAATCCTTTTCTTCTTAAATTTATCCCTATAGCACTTCCACAATTAAGACGAATCTAACGACACCTCATACATACTCTCAAAAAACATCACACTTGCAAACAAAATCGAAGTAGCCATTAATGAATTATTTTTAATGGTTCAGATAAAGCTATGGAATATTTCACCTTTATACTACTAAATTAAAGGTTTCAATCTATTAATAGTTTATACATATAAATAAAATTGAAGTGTCTGTCTGTAATGTTGAAATAACTGGCTTCTATTAAGCTCAGGGAATTATTGGTATGCTATTAAGACATATAAACAACCATTTAAAAAAAAATGTGTGTACGGGCTAATCTGGAATGGCTGAAGCGATTGTGATGAAACTTTACTAACAGATAGAAATCAATGCCAGGAGGGATCTAGGCTATATTTGATAAAAAGATATTGGAGATTAAAAAATCTAAAAATTTATAAAATAAATGGTGTTTGATTATCTTAATAACGCTATATTAAAAGATCTTATAAAGGCGAAGCCGGGGCGAGTGATTAGTATATAGTAATACTCAAGTAATACGGTAATCTGTAATAGGTAGGTCAAATGTCAAAACAGAGGAAAATGGAACTGCTGATGTTATTTCACACAATCCTCTTCGACGATATACGAGTATTTTATCAGATTCTAAAAATATGCTCTTCCAGTTTTCTTTAACTCGTATACTATGTATATCTTTAAAATATTACCAAGGCCTAAGATAGTGATATATACATATGTATATATCACTATGTTAGGCCTTGGTATATATATTATTGAATAGATTGATGCGTAAATATATATATACGAATCAATCTATACAATATTCATCAAACTACTTTAGGCGTAGTGACAAAATCAACATGCTAGGCAATATGTACATTTTTGATTAATTTATTAGATCTGTACTGTGACATGACATAAATTTTATATACAATTTTTGGCCATCTTCTTTATCAAAATTGAACATAATGTAATAATTAAAACCGCATAACCCTTAGAGCATTAATAAGCAAACTATACTAGAATTATTTTGTCCGTGCAGTTTGGGTCATAAATCATTGGAGTATTTCGCTCTCTCTCCCACTCACGGGCCTTAGGCAAAGAAAATATACACTACGTTAGGAGCGAGTATAGTGATGCGCAACGTTAGGGGCGAGTATAGTGATGCGCATTATTGTTGTCGATAAGCGTTATCGATAGTGTATTTAGTTTTGTCATTACGTGGGTTAGTGATAAAAATGAAAAAGAAATTAGATAAAACAACGTATTTATTAAAATAAGAATAATAATGATTTAAAATAAATTATTAATTAGGTATCTATGTATTAAAAAAACTATAAGTACAAATGTTTGGAATGTAACAAGTTATATTAAAAATAAATATAAATATAAAGATAATAACGTATATCTTAAATTAAATCTTAAACTATTTATTATTAAAAGGGATCTATTTTCATTTCAGTGAAAAATGTTAAAACATTGTTGATAACACGTGCTTGTGCTGGTATATTGGTGTCAACAGGCAAAATATTATTTTGAATAAATTCTGCCGTATTGGTACAAAACAAAGGAGTAGCCATTGTGTCACTAAAGAAATTCAGAGAGCGAATGCGCAAAAAGAAATTTCTCTTCGATATATGTACTAAATTATCATTGCACTAATTTGCAGGTATTAGGCGGGGGTAATAATGGAAAACAAATGACTCACAACATAACAATGTCGCACCACCCTTTGTATACCGCACCGCCGCCGTGTACCTGCCTTCGATGATTAATTTGTTGTTATCGATAATGGCGTTGCGCCCGCGCAACATGCTCCCCGCCCTAGCCGGGCTGAGGCCGAGCTATGATTTATGACCCCAACAGCACGGACAAAATAATTTTACTATAGCTTGCTTATAAATGCTCTAAGGCATAACCTAATCCGTACTAAACATTAAGACAATGTATTAATACGTACGTAGGTACTATGCTTTAACTAAGTACTAAAACATATTTAATAATATAAATACATACCTATCATATCCAGCCTATTACAATTTGACTTTCCTTTCGCATAGAACGTCCTACATTCTTATGGACTCCTAAATGTCTAGTGAATTAAAAACAAATCAAGACCAAAATTACTCATGCACTATAGATATGACATTACGTAATCGCTATGTGGTAACATAACAAAAAATATCCGATATCTTGTATACATAGCTGTAAAAAATATAATGATTTTTAACGATATCGTGACATATTTTTTTTTATAGGAAAGGGGGCAAACGAGCATATGGCTCACCTGATGGTAAGTGACTACCGGAAAAAATTCCGGTAGTCACTTACCACTTGTGTGTACGAGGAAGAAATCTCCTAGTAAAACGTACAGTGGTGGACCGCCAAGCATCCAGATGGTGTGGATGGTATTGGGAGTTTTGCCGCGATGTGCGTTCGTGAAATTTGGCGGCTGGAATTAATCCAAACAATTCCTCAGAGCACTCCCCGTGGTAAATACGATAGAAAATGCAAAGGGATGCAATATCTTTTCGAAGCGCCAGTGAATCAAGCCGAGTCAAGTGATCGAAGAGGAATCGTTCGTCGACGATTCGAGCCGCTCTGCGCTGGATGCGGTCAAGTGGAAGGAGCTGGCACTGGGGAGCCCCAGCCCAGAAATAAGAACAGTATTCCATGTGAGGCCGAACATGCGCTTGTAAAGTTACAGGCGGTGAGCCGGCATGAAATACTGTGCCGCTCTGCTGAGCACGCCAAGCTTTTTAGAGGCCAATTTGGCCTTCTCTTCCAAGTGATTGTTTATTGTTATTTTTTTAATTTAAACTATCCTTGTGTTTGAGGAGGAGAAAAAAAAAACAATAGTTTCAGACCAGCAACGATTAGTATTATTAAAGTATCTTGTTTTGTACCACATTGCATTTTAACGATGAACTGGAACCTCTACTGGAGAGAATTGGGTCCTTCCACGTAGCTCGGTGAAGCGAGAGCAAGTGACGCAGAAGCCCCAATTCTATCCTACTGCTATTAGTAGATTATTACAGTACTAATCTATTCAATGGTTAACATAGGAATGATCAATTATAGTGATTTGTAAATATTAAATCGCATGATTTGTAGGAGTCATCGGTATATTGCAGGTCGCAACACGAAAGAATGCGAGATAAGCTTGTTGACTCATAAAGTTACTATCAGTTTCACTGCGGAAATGCTTTAGATTAGATATAACTTACTGGTGCTATATAAGACCGAGCAGCTGCAATCATGGAGTCAGTGTATGGTCGTTTGACCGCAGTGGACATTAGTGGATGTGATTCTGTATACTTAAATTACTTCTGTGTATTCATTATATTCTATTTCTAATCCTTTGCTAGACTATACAGGGTATTTTTGAAACGCTCCCGAAAACGAAGACAGACGACAGTATCTTAGATGATGGGTGAAATATAAAATCGATCCTGATGAAAAAAAAATCATCTTTTCACAACGTTTTATTAGCTTTATTCACGCCCCATCGTGTTAGTATAAATCATCGTGTTAAATAAAACGTTAATTTCATTAAAATAAAACATGAAAATACTTAAACATTAAAGCAGCAATGGAATTTAAAATAAATAAACCATAAAATCAGCTGACTAGGGTCAATATCCGCGTCGAAGCCAAACTCAACGTCACGTAAAAAGAACGCTGAGCGATAGTGGAGGGGGTGTGTCTGCGCATGGGTACAGTCGCGTTCTAAAGTACTACATGGTACTAGGCTGTTGTTTTATAATATTATAATAGTAATTAATGGTTTTATTGTAAAATCATAATAGGTACTTTACTAGCTACTTAGAACTTTGGAAGAGGTTGAAATTCAAAATGGATAATGTTTGCTTGAGCATTATTTTTATTTCTATCGTAAAATAAAGTAGTTTGTAACAAGAAACTTAAGCTAAGGGTGACACGCTGTCCATTATACCATTGGAACATGGAACATTGAAGCCAAATGTCGATGGTGTATTGGTGTTACTGGATGCTACTTCATCATCACTCATCAGAATCATCATCATCAATGCGAATGATAAATGTTTCCGTCATCAGGTTGACCACATGGTAATTTTTCGGTATTCTTCCTCAATACATTTAACTTTACTGCACAATTTTCCCCATTCACCTTCTATTTACCTTTTCGTTCACTAGTTCAGTCATAAAACAATAGATATAAATAATTTTTCTTTCCTTCCTTTTAAACCATCGTCGCGTCGTGCAAAAGCTGTGTGTGCGACTGTACATTGGAAACATCGCTTTTTCAAAGCGCGGGAAGAATGAGGAACCAATAGCGTGCGCACAGTAATACTGGCGAGCATTCCCCGTCGCGCCCCTTCGTACCACGCGCTGCCGCCGCCCGGCCGACTGTGTGTCACCTCGCGTCAGCGCAACATATGGAAATTCCCCAAATTTACCTACTAAGATTTGTTTGCAAGCGACATAAGAATTAGAGGCGGCAATTACAATAAAACTTGCAAGTAATTTTTAATAGTTTTGACGTACCTCTTTTCAAATCAAAGTATTGGATGGATTAAAAACGGAAAGTCAATAAAAGTAAAGTAAAATAATTATTTTTAGATTAATTACCTGTCGATCATAATTGCAATTGATTTTAACTATTAAATTATTCAATACCATTTTATTTCTATTTTCTTGTACAAAATCAAAGATAACCAAACCCAAGTAAGTACGTTTATTAATTTCAATATCATTTTGTAGTAACGAACTGCTTGTTTCGTCAGGGTACAATTGATTGTCTAATTGTATTAAAAAAATTACAACTATAACTTCTAAATTCCATATGAAAGAGTAGTCGTAGGGATCATATGGAAACTAAACTTATAAAATAAAAGTTGGCAATGTCATAACATTTGACGGTCTGTGGAATGTTCAAAGTGTAGGCTTCAGTTTTGGCGGGATTAATTATTGATTTTAGTTTTTGAGACAGTTCCGTGTTGACTTTGGACACGCACGCAAGCGACAGTTCAATTGTTTTTTTATTAAATTCTTATTGTTATTACTTGGTATTACCTACTTGTTATTACGTGTTATTCTTGTTGTTACGTTTTGTGTTTCTTTTTTGTTTTAATAATGCCTAACGCGTACGTTTATAGTGCTCGTGAATACGGCAACATGTTAATGTGCCTTGAGAAGCTCGCGGAATGCTTCGCGCATTACGAATTTACCGAGAGAATTCCCGACCGCTCGACACCCAGCTGACTCTCGTCTGATAACAGCAGCATTTCAGCGAGTGTTGGAAAATCGGCCCATTGCTCCAGTAGCGGCAGGAGGTGGAAGTCAAATGACTGTTCACCCGAGGAGCGCATTTTAGATGTCGTTCGCCGGTATCCGAACCTAGGTACACGAAGTATCGCTAAATTGTTAAGACGTCGGGATGGAACAAATGTCATACTGTTCAGTTCACAAAGTGTTAAAGCGTAACCGAATGCGGCCATACAAAGTGCACAAAGTGCAAGCTTTAGTTCCCGGCGATCACGACCGCCGACGAGTTTTCTGCCGTTGGTTATTAGACCAACAACAACGTGTGCCTGGTTCCATTGAGCACGTTATCTGGACGGACGAGTCGACATTTACCAGAAACGGCATGGAACCGAAGAAATACACGTGTATTCAGAGGTTAACCCGTACGCTGTTCGACAAACCGGGCACCAAACCCGATGGTCGGTTAACGTATGGGCAGGTTTATTTAAGGATCGCATACTGGGACCAGTGTTTCGCCACAGCGACTTAACGGACAGGGATACCTAAACTTTATAAATGAACAGTTGGTTGACATTTTAGACGACCTATCGTTGGATGAATATCGCCGTACATGGTTCCAGCATGATGGTGCACCTCCACATGTCGTGAGGTTCGTCCGTGAGCGCCTTACCGAATTATTTGATGATCGCTGGATTGGCAGACTAGGACCACACGCTTGGCCACCTCGCTCACCAGATCTGACCCCGTTAGACTTCTTTCTGTGGGGTATGTGAAAGAAAGGGTTTTAATCGTGAGTGTGATAGTGCTGACGAAATGCGCCAAAGGATCGTGGATGTTTTCGACAAACTACGTGCGGACTGTGTCGAAGACCACACGATAATGCCCGCCTGCATGAGGAGACGCAACACCGAGCCCACATCTGCCTCGAAATGAATGGAGCACAATTTGAGCCGCATCTCATAAGACCACGGAGGATTTAGAGCGGTAAGCTGTTTCATACCTATTTTTTAAATAACTTGGCACTGAACTGATCTGAATAGGTACATAACTGAATACATCAGAATAATAAACATACCTACACGATGAATAAAACGCATAACTCTAACCTTGTTAACTTTTCATTTAAGTATTTTTTTCATTAGCGGGGAATCGAACCAGTTATTTGGTTTATTTAACCTGTGAATTTGAATTAAAGTGGCTCCGTGGAGACAAGCACAGTGGCAAAATAGTAGGTTAAGTAGATAAGTTAGGTATTTAGACAAGTGTTGTAAATTATTATGTATTGTGGTACCATCGCTAGTTACGGTCCGCGCGAATTCGGCGTTCGCGCGTACATTGACCCCTAGTCAGCTGATTGTAATTCAGTAATTCCACTGCTGCTTTTATGTTTAAGTATTTTCATGTTTTATTTTAATGAAATTAACGTTTTATTTAACACGATGATTTATACTAACACGATGGAGCGTGAATAAAGCTAATAAAACGTTGTGAAAAGATGAATTTTTTTTCATCAGGATCGATTTTATATTTCACCCATCATCTAAGATATAGTTAGTACTGTCGTCTGTCTTCGTTTTCGGGAGCGTTTCAAAAATACCCTGTATATATCAGACATTATTTGAAATTGGGTATCAGTTTGTCTACCAAGACTGAACTGTTACTCACTCTGCTACCTATTTCCTTCTTTACTATAAAGATGGAAAGCTTCAGTGTAGTGAGCACCAGTGCTTTCTTTTCTACACCCATGGAAGAGAATATGACTATTAAACAGCTAATTAATTCAGGAGTTGTCTAAAGTTTGTGATGAAATGGAGAAGCGTGAACTGTTCGATTCATCATATGATGATGAGTTGTATAATCACTGTGCGATGGTTGAAACACAGTTTAAGTAAGTAAAATAAACATAAATTTCCATCATAATTTACACATTGTCTTATATCGTTTTTCAATAAATTTAAACATTTTAACAGTCAACCACTACAACTTGGAAGAGGAATGAAGCGAACGAGCAGCGAAGAACCCAAGATCGTCAAAAAACCAAAAACGGAAGAAAAAGCGTCTACCTCTGCAGGGAACAGTATCAGTAACGATGATCAAGTGGTACGTCTAACGTGTCATATCTTTATCAAGAAAAGATATTTAGCTAATCATTTTAAAAGTAATGTTCACAAAAATAATATTTTAAATTCACATAATTCTTTATCAAACGTTAGTGTTATTCAATCTGCTTTGGGAAATAGAATTTTAACTTATGAAATCAAGTGTAGAGTAGATCGTTCGACACGGGTAAATTTTGAAACTCCTGAACTATTTTTAAATTCTATTAAAGATGATATTTTATTTTTAATACAAGAGTGTATTAATCAAGACATAATTTTTAAAGTAAATTTCATATTGCATGCTGATTTTGTTCAACAAACTAAAGATATTCATGATACGTTCGATTTTCAAACATTTAACTATATTATTTGTCAAGGAGATGACTTAAATATTTTTCTTTCATCTTTAAATTATACAATTACTAGTAAAATTAGTGCATTTAAAAAAAGTTAGTGGATGGAGTCTAAAAAAACATAAAATCTATAGACATGAATGTTAATAAATTAAACCCCCTACGCGGTACTTCATACATAAATTTTACCCGTGACATAAAATTAAAAAAGGCTGTTATAAATGTAAAAAACGAAGATTATTTTTGTTTTAAATGGGCGTTACTCTCAGCGTTATATCTCGTAAATAAAAACGCGGATCGGGTATCATAGTACGCTAAACATGCAAATAAACTTAAATTCGATACTAACGATCTATCCAAACCTTTCACACATAATATTCATAAACATGAAGTACATAGTTTTGGTTATTATATAAAATGTTCATATGATGATAAATTATGAAAATATGTAACATATTGCGGACACAACTGTGCACAAGTGTTTATGGAAAGTTTATCTAAAAATTCAAAAGAAATAAATAGACTTCAAAAATATCCAGTTCCGCTAGCAAATGAAGAAAAAAAAAACAAATTTCAAATGCAACCATTTGTCATATTTGTGAAACAGAGTTAGCAGAACTTTCTTATGATTTTGATTGGTACACTGGTAGTTTTATAGGTGTTGCTCATGAATCATGTAGCTCGAAGTTCAGAACACCACGTCATATATCAATATTTTTACACAAACTTAGTCACTATGATGCTCATTTTATTGTTCATGCATTAAACTTTTGTGATGGTGAAGTCGAAGTTATCCCTCAAAATAAAGAAAAATATATATCCTTTTCCAAAAAAATTTAAATGAATAACCATGAAGTTATATTGAGATTCGTAGATTAATTTAAGTTTTTATCATGTAAATTAGAAGAATTAGCCAAAAATCTCAGTAATGATCAATTTCAAGAATTACGTAGAAATTACCCTAATGATGAGATTTCATTCGTATAAAACGGAAAAGGGCTTATCCATATGAATTTATGACTAATTATGATAGTTTAAACCTAACGTCGCTCCCTGAACAAAAAAAAATTATAGCTCTTTCACAGATTCTCATATTTCAAATGATGATTGCAATCATGCTAAAGATGTGTAATTACAAATATTAAAAGTGCAAGTATGCTTAGATTTAAATCAATTAAGCACACAATTTTCACACAAAAATTAAATGAGATTGGTTTATCATATAATGACACAAAGAGGCATATTTTAGATAATAATATTGAAACATTAGCTTGGGGTCATTATAAATTGCGCTAAGTGTTGATAGTTTTTACTTTTATGTCTGTGGTTTTTTTTTTATAGAATAAGGGTGACAAACGAGCACACAGTCCACATGATGGTAAGTGGTTGCTGTGGCCCATATACATCTACATCTATCTTCGTTTGCGAATTTAAATGCAGATGCGTTGTCAGCCGTGAGGACTAAGATAGAACGCCTCTTTTCCAGTAAAAAGGGTCTCCGGTTCTCTACACTCACTATACGAAACACAGAAGCATTAAGCTGCTATTTTACGCTGGTATTCTGTGAGAGCGTGGTCCTTCCCCGGTCGAGCCGACCCATTCATGCTACAACTATACTATTAATATAGCTGCAGCATGTCTCTACCACGACGACGTAAATAAAATTTGTATTGATTGTAAAATTATGATAATATTATAATGTGACGTAGAGTTTATTACATATTTAATTATTGTTTGATTGTAAATAATTTAAGATAGTTGTTGTTTCTATTTGTGTGTGTGTGTGTGTGTGTGTGTGTGTGTGTGTGTGTGTGTGTAGACAATTGAGGTTGAGGTGATTGTAAAATTCTGATGTACTAATTGTGTTAGAAATAGTATACAGATCATTCTGTTTTATATAATTTTAGCAATAATTATACATATATTAATTGTTTACACCAACACTTTCATTTTTTATTTCATCCCTTAGAACTTTAGACGTGTGTAATGTTTCATTTTATCCATCCGTTTACTGCTATTGTGGCAGGACCAAGTGGACGTGGGAAGTCAAATTTTGTAATAAATTTCATAAAATCAGTTACAGAAATATTTAATTGTGATTTTTAATCAGATCACATGGTGCTTTGATGAAATGCAACCTTTATATAATTTACCAAGTGTTAACTATCATCAAGGAATTCCAAATCTTAATATTTTTGATGGTGAAAACCCACATCTTGTTATTATTGATGATCTAATGAGAGAGTCTGATGGAAGAATTGTGGAAATATTTACAAAAGTTAGACAAGTTAAAAATTAAAACAAGAAAATAAGGTTAATAGTAATTTGTCTCGATTAGATATTGAAATGCAAAATATTATGAATAGTAAGACGGAAGACCGAAAGAAGTGGATATTATATTTACAAACACTACAAAGATACCTTCATTTTACCGAAGAGGATCGTCAACCACTCAGATTACCAATTTATTCTGATACATCTAATGAAGATTCAAATGAGTCTAAAATTGGTTTTAAAAATAAAGATAGAGATCAAAAAACTTCAGTTGATGTTGAATCTTTGTTGGAGGAGAATCGATCCATTAAAAGTAAAGAAAATGATGCAAATCCACTTTACACACCAGCTCAAATACTCAGTTTAATACCAAAAACTTATAATAAAAAATGTCAGTTATTATTAAACTTAGTTGGAACAAGTAAAAGTAAAATACATTGGGATAATGAAGGCACAGTCATAATTGATAATGAAAAAAATCCTGGAAATAATATTGCTGATTTAATAAATGATTCACTAAGACCCTTAAAAAGAAGTGATCCGATAGGGTAGTAGATTTGCAAAAGCATTAAAATATATTAAAGTACCACTTACTTATATTGGAAATCCATAGAGATGTGAATTTATTAACCAGTTTCGAGCAAAAGATCTGAACAAACCCTCTGACTCTGAGATTGAAGTTCAAGAGTTTTCTACACCGAGCAGTAGAAATAAAAATCTATAACTAAAATACGTAAAAAGCTTGAATGGGAAAAATGGACCCCGTACTAGAAGAAATTAACAGGATTTATTACAATCCATCTAATCCCGCTGGTTTTGGTAGTATTGATAAATTATCAAAAGGCATGAAGGGTAAAATGGATAAAAAGCAAGTAAAGGAATGGTTACAATCACAAGAAACATACAGATTACATAAACCCATTCAAAAAAAAAATCCCGCGTAATAGGTACATTCTATCAAATATTAATGAACTGTGGCAAGCTGATTTAAGCGATATGCGAACTTATTCTCAATATAATGATGGTTTCAACTACATACTTTGTGTTATTGATGTATTTAGTAAATATGCTTTTGCAAGACCAATGAAAAAGAAAACCTCAGTAACAACTAAAGAATGTTTTGTAAGTATATTTACTGAAAGTAATTTAACACCTACTCACATACAATCTGATAAAGGTACAGAATTTGTTTCAAAACATGTACAAAAATACTTTAAATCCAAAAAGATTAATTACTATACCACTAACAATCCTGACATTAAGGCCAGTATTGTTGAACGATTTCAAAGAACTCTAAAAATGAAAATGTGGCGTTATTTCACTCATAATAATGCTTTTTTTTATAGAATAAGGGTGACAAACGAGTACACAGTCCACCTGATGGTAAGTGGTTGCTGTGGCCCATAGACATCTACATCTATCTTCGTTTGCGAATTTAAATGCAGATGCGTTGTCAGCCGTGAGGACTAAGGTAGAATGCCTCTTTTCCAGTAAAAAGGGTCTCCGGTTCTTTACACTCACCATACGAAACACAGCAGCATTAAGCTGCTATTTTACGCTGGTATTCTGTGAGAGCGTGATCCTTCCCCGGTCGAGCCGACCCATTCGTGCTACAACTATACTATTAATATAGCTGCAGCATGGCTCTACCACGTAAAAAAACATACTTATAGATATATAGATGTTTTACAAGATTTAATATACTCTTATAATCACAGCTTTCACTCTAGTATTAAGTTGTGCCCATGTGATGTGAATTCCAACAATATTATGACAGTTTGGACTAACCTTTATGATAGACGGTCAAACAAACTTTCTTTAGAAAATCCAAAACCAAATTTCAATGTGGGTGATTATGTTCGAATAACTAAGTATAAACATGTTTTGATGATATGAATCAAATTGGAGTGATGAAATATTTATTATATCTTCAATAATTGATAGATCTCCATGGGTTGTTTATACCAGAGATGTTACGGAGGTTCGATTCCGATTCCGAAAGTTCGGAACTTCCAATTGATTTTGCATCTGCATCTATAAATGATACTTGATTTTTAAGCCAAAATCAAGTATCATTTATAATTATTTCAATTAACTTTCTGGAAATACGGCAAAGTGTAAGCTATGTGAGAAGATCACGAAAGGGAGGTACGACTACTTCGTTTAAAACTCGTTTAAAGTCTGTGCATGCCACTGAAAACGGAGAATTCAAAAAATTTGAAACTGAAAAGAAAAATACAGTGCAGCCTTCGACTTCAACACCTGTACAAGAGGTAAAAAAAACAAATTACTCTCAAAGACACTTTGATGAAGAATCAAAAATGGTGTAGTTCTAATCCTAAATCAATAGAAATAGATAAATTGATTTCTGAAATGATTGCTTTGCAAGATCTTCCTTCAATTTCGTGGAAGAGTATTGAATTCAGACGGCTTATGCATTTCATAGCGCCGAATTATCTGTTAAGGGTAAGACATTTTTTTACCTAATATATTTGTGGTGAGTTATACATAAAATTAGCAGAAAAGATACAGGTTTTGTTGAAACAATTTGAGAAAATCTCATTTACAACAGATATTTGGAGCGACCCAAGTTCGAATGTATCGTTATTAAGTCTAACAGCGCACGGAATAAATGAAGATTTTAACAGGGTAAAAGTTATTTTAAAATGTCACACATTTCACGGAAAATATACAGGAAACCTAATCCAAGAAAAAATTAATGATCTATTATTGTTTGAACTGATAATAAGAATATAACTAATGAATAATGTGTATAATTTTATTTAATTACACCTACACTTAACACATCTCTCTTCTGCCTCCACCTCCGATACCGGTTCCGATTCCGGTTTCGGTTCCGACAAACGAAATTTAAAGACTCCGCTTCCGAATTCGGTTCCGATATAACCACTTCCGTAACATCCCTAGTTTATACAATAACAGATTTACAAAATGAATCAATAGTTGGTACTTTTTATGAAAGAGAATTACAGAAAATCACTTACAATCCCACCTCACAATATAAAATAGATAAAATAATTGACACTCGTTATTCAGGTAACAGAAAAGAAGTATTAGTGAAGTGGAAAGGTTATCCAGATAAATTTAACACTTGGATTTTAGCTTCTAGTTTAAAAGAAATATGAATAAAGAAAGTTTTTATTTAAATTTGCCCAGCAATAGTTCAATGGAATACTTTCCTGATAACAAGACCACAATTTTTTCAATGAAATTACCAAAAGCTATGAAATTAGAAGGCGAATGGGCGGTTCGAGTTATCGAGTTTCAATATCCATGTACCATGTTTACTGTTCAAGATCATGAAAATGTTATATACATTACAAAATCCATGTTAATGCCTAATGAAGATAAACCATCCACAGTGTACTACAAAAAACATATTCCAACTACCAACTATGATAACGTTGACCATATTTTAAGAGCGTTAAATGGTATCGGAGAGAACTTGAAATTTCGCTATGATGAAATAACAAAATTTGTGTCTGTTTCTGTTTTGGATAAAAATATAGCATCCGTAACATTATCATCCAAATTAAGTTTACAACTAGGTTATGAACTAAATAAAAATCTCCTAGAGAGAAATTTTGGAAAGTGTCCTGCTAATTTACACTTAGGGTTACCATCTCAACTATTTCTATATTGCGAAATTATCGATCCTCAGATTGTGGGTGATGTTATGACTCCTTTACTAAGAGTCATTTCATTAGATCCTACAAAATACATTTATGGTGCAAATAAAATGCACGTTTTCTCTTCACCTCACTACTTACCTGTTATGCGAAGAGAGTTCGATACGCTGGAAATAGTTATAAGATCGAGCACAGGACAAAAAATACCATTCCAGTTTGGTGCCGTGTGTATTAAACTACATTTCCGAAAATTATAATAATGAATTCTCATCGTGATCATCATAAAATCATCATATGGACAAAATAAGTCCATATGAAAATTATTATACACATCAAGCTGGCTGAGTCGGAGTAATTTATAACCATACCAACGCGGTCATGGTATTGGGAGCTTCTTAGGGGGGTTATTTAGATCAGTTTTACCTTTACTTTCAAGTGGTGCTCCAGTGATTGGCAAGGAGGCATTAAGCGCTGGAGTAGGACTTTTATCGGATATGGTTCAAGCGCGTCCTATGGAAGCCTCAATAAAAGATCGTCTAAAGTGTTAGTAATGAATTTAAAACGAAAGGCTGATGACAAAATTAATCAATTTAACATGACAGGATCTGGGTATATAACTAAAAGAAAACGATTGGCCGCGTTCATTCCACCATTAACTGCTAAAGTGAAAGCTGCGAAAAAACTTGGTCTAAAACCAAAAATATCAAAGATATATTTTCAAATTAAATATGTCTTTCCTTCATAATCATTATTGTGAGTGCGTTAAGTCAGAATTGGATTTGTTTGCACTACCGTCTACACAAACAAGCATTGAAAATGGATTGTGGATTCACTATAAACCAATTTCGTCTCTTGCTGATGATGGACCTATCGAGTTTCAAGTTCCTGGGACAGGCGATGACTACATAGATTTGTCTCATACATTACTCCACATAAAGGCAGAAGTATTAAATCAAGATTCAACTAACTTGATATCGGCTACAGTAGTAACACCTGTAAATAATTGGCTGCATTCACTTTTTAGTCAACTTGATGTTTATTTAAACCAAAAACTGTATCACCACCTAATAATACCCATGCATATCGAGCATACATGGAAACCGTTTTAAACTATGCTCCTGCTGCTAAACGATCTCATCTTACTTGTAGTCTTTGGTATGAGGATACAGCAGGAAAATGGATTCTACAGATGCTAAAAACATAGGATTTATTAAAAGACAGGAATTGGTTAGTAGGGAAATATAGATATGATTGGAAATCTTCACGGTGACATTTTCAACCAAGATAAATTTTTAATTAATGGTGTTGAAATGAGTGTAAAATTAGTTCGATCAAGAGAGAGTTTTAATTTAATTGCTGGGTCAAACGATGTAAAGTTTAAAGTTTGCATTACGGATGCAACTCTTATTGTCCGACGAGCACGAATTAATTCAAGTGTATTACATGCACATCAAAAAGCTTTAGCTTCTACCACTGCTCAATATCCTATTACTCGAGCTGAAGTAAAAGTTTTAACAATTCCATCGGATGTTCAAGGAAAAACTCTTGATAATATATTCTTAGGACAGGTACCCAAAAGATGTATAATTGGATTTGTGAACAATTCTGCATTTAATGGTTCCCTTACTAAAAATCCATTTAACTTTGAAAACGATGGTATTAATTCTTTCAGCTTATATATTGATGGTCTACAAATACCTTCAAAAGCTTTGCAACCATCTTTTAATAATAGTATATTTACATCAGCATATCATACTCTATTCTCGGGAACTGGCATTCACTTTCTTATTTATTTATTTACTCTTTATTGTACACCAAAATACAAAATGACCAATACAGTTAAATCTAAAATAGAATATGAACAACTTTCTTAATGAAGGAAATGGAATCTCTTGTGAACAGTATGCCAAAGGTTACTGTCTATTAGCATTTGATTTAACTTCTGATTTTTTTTATCAGCTAACTCATCAGCTCATTGGACTCTCATAAAGCATGGTAGTGTAAGATTAGAAGTACGATTTGAATCCTCACTAATACAAACAATTAACTGTATTATTATATTATTGAAATAGATAAAAACAGAAATGTTACTGTAGAATATAGATATAAGGTTATAATGTGTGTTGTGTGTTAGATTTATGTGTTATGCGTAATGCATTTTGTGTTTATGTAACTATATGAAACATTATAAAATTAATTAAAACAACTTGTATGCAATATATTATTTTTTATTTCTTTATAAACCCCCTATTTAGTCTTATACAAAACACTGTTCGAGTTTAAACTTTACATAAGCACACTGACTAAACCGCTGAACATGCTGCTGTCAAGGATCATCATCATCTTCCCAATCTTTTAAACCACCACCACAATGGAAACGCTTGGTACAGGACCAAGCGTTTCCATTGTGGTGGTGGTATGGCCAGTATAAAAGAAACCGGCTTCTGCAAGATTTTCAGGCTTTTGTCGCATAACGAGAGGCCAGTCTTCGAAACCGAGCAATCGACTAGATTTTGAACTGAAGAATGGATATTCAGCTCTTGATTACTGCATATTCTTCTCTTTTTCTTCTCCACTCAGTGTTGTGGTTTTGCTACTCAATGACGTGTTCTGTACACGTATGCCACACTCATCTCTTCCTTCTGCTCTTGTCTTCCTCTCAGCAGCACAAGACGACAGCTCGTTGAATCTAATGAGTACACATAAATAATTTAAGTAAACAGAATCACATTCACTAATGATCAGCTAATGACTGTCATTGTTAAAAAAGTATTTTTTAACTTTTTCATTTTCTGCTATTGTCTTTGTAATATTGTATACGAGGGCGTTTGTGTTGTCGTAGATGCTATCCTTATTAGTCTTTACATAATATTTAATCCTCGTGAAAGCATGTTTCCAATGATCAGTAGTTGGAATCTTGGATAACTTCTTCATATCGTACATTTCAATTTTTATGAGATGCGCCGCTTGGTCTCCGTCGTCAGAATTAGTAGAAATGTATGATACCATCTCTACGGCTCGTGCGGTTGACGATAACTTTTCTTTTTTTATTCAGCTTCAAAAAATGATTAATCGATTGCGATTTTCTTTTTCCACCATCGCATGTGTTATTATTAATGACGATGTCATCACTCTCTTCTTGAGGGGAGAGTGGCGAGTAGTAATACTGATTATAGGTATTTTCATCGAAGTTGAATGATTTCTGCAACAACACAGTTATCATGTTAATATCAACAGAAAGAAAAGTAAGTTTGTCAATAGAATAAACACTTACATCCATGACCATTGATGCGTTGAAGTAACACAAACGTAGTATTGGTAGATCCACTGTGGTCAAACGACCATACACTGACTCCACGACTGCAGCTGCTCGGTCTTATATAGCACCAGTAAGTTATATCTAATCTAAAGCATTCCGCAGTGAAACTGATAGTAACTTTATGAGTCAACAAGCTTACCTCGCATTCTTTCGTGTTGCGACTTGCGCTACACCGATGACTCCTACAAATCATGCGATTTAATATTTACAAATCACTATAATTGATCATTCCTATGTTAACCATTGAATAGATTGGTACTGTAATAATCTACTAATAGCAGTAATATCATGGATACACTAGATGTACAACAACATCTGAAAAAGATTCATCCCAGTCTAGAAAATAATGTTTACGCCGCTAATAGACTGCCCATGTATACCCACGTACCAACGTATATAATATGCAATTTGGATACAGATGATAAACCAGGCTCACATTGGATAGCTTTATATATCGATATGAATGCCATCGGTCAATATTTTGATTCATATGGACGATCACCTGCACGATATGATCTAGAGTTTTTAAGAAGGAATTGTAAAAGATGGGACTGGAATGTTGATAGGATTCAGAATGAGTGGACCAGTTTGTGGTGAATATTGCTTAATATATTTGCTATATAAGTTTCAGGGATGTTCAATGCATAGTTTTACGAGTATATTTACAGGGAACACACTGTACAACGATATTTTAGTGGATGACATGTTTCGCTCCTATTTTATAGATAATAAGCAATAACATTTTGGAAATAAAAATTGTAACAAAATTAAGGAATATGTTCTATTGATGATCCGGAACCGCGCATACTACGCAAAAACGGACCGCAAATTCGTGATCAGAGCATGCCAAAACTTTTTTTTTTTTTAGGATCCGTTGACGCACCGTCAGCCGATGAGGGAGTTGTATCAGTTCTGGCTCAGTCAGCCAGAACTGGTACAAACTAACTACTAGCGGTAAACGCGCAAACTTGTGCTTGTCCAGCAAAAACTCAAATTCAGACACAAGTTTGTTCTGGTACTCGGCGACGTTTTCCCGAGAAATATTGGCACGGCCGGTGTATAGAGCATCACCAGTGCTGTCATCCGCATAGCAATGAATGTTACCGGTTTGCAAAATATCATTAATATGCAGAAAAAACAGCGTTGGTGATAGCACGCAGCGTTGTGGAACACCAGCATTAATAGGCTTGTAATCGGAGCATGCACCGTCTACTACGACCTTGATGCTCCGATCTGCAAGAAAGCTGGTGATCCAATTGCACAATTTCTCGGGAAGCCCATAGGAAGGTACAGGCTCTCTCTATTTCCAAGTTTAAATGTTTTGTTAAGCTGAAACTGTATAAAAAGGGTTATTATAATATAAATTAATACATGGCTGATAATAACCCCTGGCAATGAGGTGGTCGCTTCCAAGCAGTTTCTAAAATAAATTTTGTAAATAGTTTGTACAACCATAATGTAAAATTTACTTTTAAAAAAAAGTCCCGCTGGGTTTCTTGCTGGTTCTTCCCAGGACAGAGGGTTTTTTTTTCTCTCGAACCAGTGGTAAAGTAAAAAATGACTTTTAATAAGAATTACACATGTGATCTATATTGAATGAAAAATTATTCTATTCTATTCTTAAGGGAGCTTCGAAAGAAGCGCTTTCTGCCAGACCAGATCGAAGGCCTTTGCCTTGGACTCTACTGCCTCCGCCCATCTATGAGTCAGGTAGACCAGAAGATCACCAGCTGATTGACCCCGAAGAAAACCGTATTGGCGGTCACTAATCAGCTGGTGATCCTCAAGGTACCGGTAGCACTCCTGCTTATAGCGTGATGCTATTTTACAGGAGCGACCAAACCATCTGCCTTCGATGGGTATCATAGAAGAAGGAATAAAAAGTTCCGTACCCCGAAGTACCACATCAGCGACATAATTAGCAACAACGTTGGGATCGTCCGACGAGAAGCAAACCCGCTCCCAAGGGTAGGATGCAAAGAAAGACCGCATCCTATTCCAATCGGCTGACCTATAGTGCCAAACACGGCGGCAGCCTGCAGAATGCATCCGCGATGTTAGCGTGAGTGGCACCACACTCCGGACTAGACAATGGGCGTCGACGGAGACCTGATATCCGTCCGGATGAGAGGTCAGCAGAAGGTCCAAAAGGGAAGGTGCATGATCCTTCACATCTGGAATCCGCGTAGGCGAAATAACCAGTTGTGTCAGTGTGTATATAATAAATCGTATGCATGTTTTGTAATATTACACTTAGCTATCTAAAATCTTAATTTTTATCTTTATGATTATACCAGGTGTTTGTGAAACGCTCCCGAAAACGAAGATAGTACTAAGGATACCTATGATGATGGGTCACAAAGAAATTCGATCCCGAATAATCATGAAAATACTTAAACATAAAACCAGCAGTGAAAATTAAAAAAGAAAATCAGCTGACAATAGGGTCAATATCCTCGCGGGCGCCGAACTCTTATCTAGATCGGTACGAAACAATGCATTAGGTATACTACCACTGTACCCTTCCTTTCACACAACACGCTGCCTCGTGTCGCCTCGCGTTGTGTGGAATTTACAAATGCTTCAAGGACGTTAACCTCATGCGCATTTGTTTTATGGGATTGATTAATAATTTTAGTTTTGAGACAGTTCCGTCTTGACTATCACGAGCGATAGTTCAATTGTTTTGTTTATTAAATTACTGTCGTTATTACTTGTTATTTATTAATTAATGATATTGTTCTTGTTGTTACGTTTTGTGTTTTTGTTTTGTTTTAATAATGCCTAACGCGTAGGTACGTTTATAGTGTTCGTGAATACGGCAACATGTTAATGTGCCTTAGAGAATTTCATAAGGCCACGGAGGATCGGTAGCTGTTTCATACCTAATTTTTTTAAATAACTTAGTACTGAACTGATCTGAATAGGTACAACTGAATACATCAGAATAATAAACATACCTACACAATGGATAAAAAAGCATGACTCTAACCTTGTTAACATTTTATTTAAGTTTTTTTTCATTAGGGGGAATTGAACCAGTTATTTGGTTTATTTAACCTAATTTTTTTTAAATAACTTAGTACTGAACTGATC
The DNA here is from genome assembly GCA_029286625.1 of Parnassius orleans. Classification (NCBI taxonomy): domain Eukaryota; kingdom Metazoa; phylum Arthropoda; class Insecta; order Lepidoptera; family Papilionidae; genus Parnassius; species Parnassius orleans. The sequence goes on along the minus strand of JAGSMP010000101.1, from coordinate 1,495,965 downwards.
TGAATAGGTACATAACTGAATACATCAGAATAATAAACATACCTACACAATGGATAAAAAAGCATGACTCTAACCTTGTTAACATTTTATTTAAGTATTTTTTTCATTAGCAGGGAATCTAACCAGTTATTTAGTTTATTTAACCTGTGAATTCGATTTAAAGTGGCTACGTGGAGACAAGCACAGTGGCAAATAGTAGGTTAAGTAGATAAATTAGGTATTTAGACAAGTGTTGTAAATTATTAGGTATTGTGGTACCATCGCTAGTTGCGGGCCGCGCGAATTCGGCGTTCGCGCGTACATTGACCCATAGTCAGCTGATTGTAATTCAGTAATTCCACTGCTGGTTTTATGTTTAAGTATTTTCATGATTTTTTTTTTTACTAAAATTAACGTTTTATTTAACTATACTAACACGATGGAGCGTGAATAAAGCTAATAAAACGTTGTGAAAAGATGATTTTTTTTCATCAGGATCGATTTTATATTTCACCCATCATCAAAGATATAGTTAGTACTGTCGTCTGTCTTCGTTTTCAGGAGCGTTTCAAAAATACCCTGTATATATAATTTTAGATATAATTTTTATCATTATGATTATATATATAATTTTAGATATTATACTTTAAACATAGGTGATCCATCAATAATGCACTCTCATAGTAAATTCCATCACCCTCTTTAGGGATGATTTCCGTGATCAAAGCTATCCTATTTCCTTTGCCGGGACTTAAACTATCTCGATACCAAATTTCATCTTAATCGGTTCAGCGGTTTAAGCGTGAAGAGGTACATTTGCTCACGCGGCGAAAAGCGATGTTTTCCCCCTCCTCGTCCGCAGTACGCCCGATCGCCGGACCGCACAATATAATATTTGACCAAATTACGTAGTTTAAAAGACAAATTTATCTACTTTGAACATCAAATGAGATTAAAGTATTTATTTTGATAATATCCATTTGTTACTGCAAAATATGCATTGGAAATAAAGTATCAAATTTTATTGAATTTATGGTTCACTATTTTGGTAATAATGGCTTACATATACTGTCCCGGACTTTTTTGTAGAACTATTTAGGAGAAACAATCCCACTATACATTATATTTGTGTAACTCTTATGGTGGCCACACACGGTCGGTTAAACTGACATCAGTTCAACTGATCAGTTCAAACGGATTTAATCCAAAAAAAGTAAGATAAACACGGTCAGTTCAACTGATCAGTTCAAACTAGGACTGTTGATATTTTTCTAAAATATATCGGATTTTCAATACATCGATAATTATAAATATATCAAAATCGGAGTTTTATATATCCAAAACATAGCGATATATCGATATATCGGCTTTATTTAAAAGAAAACAATCGTATGTCAGCTCAAAATGATTTATACAGTTTATAATTTAGTATATTTATTAAACAAATTAAATTATAAATGTATGAAAATGTTAGGTTATAGTTATTTGTAATTATTGTTTAATTTAAATAAGACAATTATTTGTACCAATATTTTTCAGTAAGAGTTTTCAAAAATACTCGTTGTTTTATATGTTCAGCTATTTTAATACTACGATTATTGCGCACTAAAAGATTGATTGTAGAAGTAATTCGTTCAGATTCTACAGATGTAGCTGAAGAAATCAAATATTTAACAGCTATTTCTGATAGCACGGAAGTAAATCATAAGACGCCTAAGCGATCAAAATAACTTGAGGTTTATATTAACATCGAAGCACTTGTTTCGTCGTTTTCTCTAATAGTTCACATGCGCAGACACTTAATATACATAATCGCATCACTTTTACGTAAAAATCCACTTCAAACGATTTTTTAAACGATAAAACAGGAGCAACAATCCGTCGACGGTCAAGTTCGTAAGTTTCATAGATTATAGTCATTTTAATACCACAGAGATATACTATACAAAATTACATTTCTTTTTAAGATAATAAGCAAATAAATAAACTGGGTAAAAATGAAAAGCATAATATAGTGTAAATAACGTACAGTAGATTGGGTCCATCAAGGATTAGGATTTAAGTTTACGATGGTGTTGTAGATTAAATGATTTAGGTGAAAAAATAAAAAAAATAAAATTCAAAATAATAATATCGATTTTTTGATATATCGATATTTTATCAACAGTCCTAGTTCAAACGGAACGGATTTAATTTCTCGATTGACGGAGCCGCAGCCGTGCGCGTTTGGTTGGCCTGACTCCTAGAAATTAAATATATCATTTCCTATCTACTAATATATATATATATATATATTATTTATATACAGTAAGGAATCCACATTATATGCAATAAATGAAACCACAAGTAATACTAGTCCATAGAAGTGTAGAAAAATTAAATATTAAATGAAAACCCGTAAAATAAAAAAGTGAAATTTTCAAACAAAATAAATATTAAAATAAATTCAGTAAAAGTAAACACTCTGTTTAGACTACGTACCTTGACCCCTTGGAAGAGTGGCAACGTTGCACGCGGGTGGCATGGCGGTTGGCGGTAGGCAGCGTTATTGTCGGCACGGCCTTTGGTTCGTTTGACAATGTGCGACGAAATAAAAACTTCCTCACTAAACTGTTTAGGTATTTTTACCGCCACTTTTTTATTTCGTGAAAATGGAACTGAACGAAATAAATATTATTGCATATTAGTTACAAAATCTAATGAAACCCTAAATTTTAAAATTTTCAAAATGTCCGCCACGTTCTTGAATGCACAAGTTACATCGCCGCATAATGTTGTCCTGAAGCCTGCTCAACAAATTTCGTTCAGGATCCAGAGCCAGGGCATTTAATTTGTCAAAGACGGCAACAATACGATTGCGCAGGTCATCTTCGGTTTCGGAGATCTTTGAGTACACCTCATTTTTAATAAAGCCCAATAAAAAGAAGTCTAGAGGAGTGAGGTCGGGTGACCGAGCTGGCCACCTGCGAGGGCCATAGCGCTCTATCCATTGTTCGCCGAACATGGTGTTAAGCCGCTCTCTCGCGAGGAGTACGGAGTGTGGAGGAGCTCCATCTAACTGGAACCATACCCTCTGGTAAGCTGCCACAGACAATCCTTCTAAATATTCTGTTATTGGGCCGTTAAGAATATTGAGAAACTTCTGTGCATTCAGATTACCGTCAATAAAAATAGGGCCGATTATTTGATCTCCGTGAATGCCTGCCCAAACATTAATGGAAAATCGGTATTGATGAGCTGATTCCCTAAATAAATGGGGATTCGTATGGCTCCAGTGACGCATGGTTTGTCGGTTCCATATGCCGTTTCGAGTAAACGTGCTTTCATCTGACCAAAACACATTTGATAGGAAACATTGGTCTTGAGACATTTTTTCCAGTAGCCAGTGGCAGTAAGACTCTCTAATCGGCTTATCACAGGGCAGCAGCGCCTGCACCTTAGCATATTTATAAGGACGTAATTTGTTCCTTTTCAGCACTCGGTGTATTGTTCTATGCCTCACTCTAAAGACACGCCCAGCTTGTCTAAGGCTGCAGGTTGGATTCCGATCGAAATGGTCTAAGACTCGTTGTTCGAACGAGGGTGGAAAGTGACGCGGAGCAACTCCTTCATGAGTGTTGGGCACTATGCGCTGATTTTCCCTGATTCTTTGGACAGCACCTAGGATTGTCCGGACGTTAGTAGGGCAGACGCGAGTTGCACCGTATCTCTCACGATAAGTACGCAGAGTTAACGCTGAATTTTGGCGGCATTCGCTATACAATAAAACCATGTCTGTATACTCTGCCGCACTGTAAAAATGCTGCTGTCTTGGCATTTTCCGCCGCCAACACGTACACACAAAAGTCAAGTAGTGTCAATATCACAGTGAAAAATAAAAATAAACGTACTTAAAAACACTATTTACTCACACAAAGTCAATTACCTAATAAGTGTCTATTTCACCGTAAAAAAAATTGTGGACTAATTGTATTTATCTTACGAAAAATAAATCACTTGAAGCAATGCGCGTAAGCAGCGAAATGCACCTATATTCTGGAAGAATTGCGGTGAACTGAAAGCCAAACTTCCAAATTCCAAAATGGCGAAAATAATAAAAGTAATAAATAGGGCGGCCACAAGGTGCAATTATCGTTTATCGATACTTTTCTTTTTACACTTACTTACCTACTACATTTGAATACAAGTAATTTTGATTTTTGATTTGATAACAATCGACAAGTTATTGATTGTTAAAAAAAAGGGTTACTTTTGTACAATTGAACTTACGAAACTACCGTTTTGTGACTTCCTAGGAAACGGGTAAGACTTTTTTAATTGGTTGTTTTTATGGGTTTTTTATCATGACAAAATAATTTATTATCTCTAAATCTACAAGAACACACTTAAACAAAAAAGCTTTAAAGTTTAGCTTTAAATACTTAGGTCATAGTGTTTTTAGAATTATCATAACAACACGATAATTCTAAATAAACCATGCCCTAAGTGTTTAAAGCTAAACATTTTTTTTTGTTTATCGATCATTACTCCCTTTGAAAGAAGCTAATGGTCGATAACAGGTGTCCTACTCTACGACACAGGCGCGCGCGCACTTGCGCCGTTACCTTTGAAGAACGCCGCGTGCCTCGTGCCGTTTGTTTATGGACGCCGCCAAAAGACACCGCTGTCGATACGTCGCAATAGTTTGCACTGCGTGGCAACGTCGCTTTTTAATGTTCAAGGATTCAAGTTCATTGAATCTTTGACTTAGTGACCCAATTCTATAGAGAGTTCAAATTTGCTTAAAATTAAAACTCTATTTTTTGACCTAATGACTGGACCGATTACGTTAATTTTTTGTATATCGTCAGCAAAGGCGATAACAACTATGTGGTTTCATTTATTGCATATATGTGGGACCCCATTCTGTATATATTTATATATATATACGTCGTCGTCAGTGGCGAAGCTAGGGCTCCAAACTAGGGCAAGCCCAAGATATGGTTTTGTTGTTTTTAGCAGTTTTATAAAAATACACCAATCTTGATCTGTCTCCACTCTTCAGTTTCATATTCAGTGCTGTCGAGTACGTGTTTAACAAAGCACACAGAAGGCATACTACTGCTAGATAGATTGTATGACATATCAGCAATTGCATACGTTCAGTGGCTTTGAAAAAAGCCGTTTGGGTTTGCTTGAGCGAAAGAAAAAGATATTTAGATACAATACAATACATGAACAAAAGAAACGCATGAACAAAGTACAAACAAACTATGTACAAAATTAAAACAACAAATTATTTATATTCTAAATCGAATCGTCTCTCTTTCTTAAGGAAAGATTTAATTACGTCCGCGTAAAATGTTGGTGAACGTTTTAATTGTACCAATAACTGTTTATCAATTGAGATAATTGATAAGTCTGAAAGACGCTCTTGACCTTGTGTATTTCTCAAATAAATATGGATGCGCTTCAGAGATGAGAAAGCACGTTCTGTATGCGGTATGCGGTAATTTCGTTCAGTAATGAACGAAATTACCGCATACCGCATGCGGTAATTTCGTTCATTACTGAACGAAATTACCGCATTCATGTGTTTTTGAGATTTCATATGCCTTTTAATGGCTCCAGATAAGTTATTTAAATCATCATATCCAGTAGTATTCCAAGCTGTTTTTCCGTTGGAAAAAAATATACAGCACCAGCAGTACAACTTATTGGTATGTGAGCAGCCAACAACCCAATGAGTTTTGTAAACAGATCTATTAAATTGCCGTTTGTGGGTTTTACTCCTTTGAGAAATACACAGATCAGGCGTTGGTTTCTGCGTGGATATGAGCTGTTTTTTCTCAACAAAGTTTAAAGATTTTACCTTTTCCTCGCCGATTAGCACTTTAACACACTTCAATTCATCACAAGGAACACTATTATTCTCCATGTTCACTAAAAATCTTTAAAAAAGTATAAATTTTCAACTCAATATTGTAACACGTAAACATTGTAATTTTCAAGTAAACACACACAGTAAACATTGAAATGTGAAGTGCACTGTATATGTATCGCCTGACGCCCCCACTCTCGACTAACTTCAGAGTAAAAGCCTGGCTTCTACATTCCATATTAATTGCTATATAAACAATCGTAGTTATATTTCATTATAGAACATTTTGCCATAGGTTAGAAAGGGAGCGATCGTCTTTTCGAAAGCCCGGTAAAAGCCCACGAGTGTTAGCCCAAAAGTTTACGAGTTATTTTATTAGTTGATATTATTAATTGAGCAGTTTGATAGGGCAAGCCTGGCTTCTCGGCTTCTATGGATGCTTCGCTACCGGTCGTCGTACGCCGGCACAGGAAAACTGTAAACAACCACGTGCACCGATCACGCCAGCCGGCGCGCCACTCGATTTCCCCCACCGCCCCACTAATCGACTTGTTTTGAAACGGGTATAAACGACCGCGCAGCGACAGAGCGAGCAGTCTCGGCTCTGGCGTGACTCGTGCACAAGTTGTACCAGGATAGCTTATTCTAGACGCTCACGGATAATTAATCTAGAGTTAATTATTATCATTAATTGTAAAAGTGCACTACTGCAATTTATAATTAAATAGAATAAATATTATTCTGTAATTCCTGAGACTACTTATTCAGCATGGACGACTTTTCTCCTACATCAGAAGTGGGATCGGATCCACCCCCACTCCATAATGACTTGGCACAACCACCAATGTCATTCTTCTCTGGAATGGAAACTATGTTCAAAAAAATGGCTGATAGCATAAATTCGCAACAAAACTCTTCATCTACCATACCGACAGTGTTAGTATCTTTCGATCCCGATGTCCCCGAGTCTGATCAGCAATTGGTGCGCGTTAAGCGAAATGATCATAGAAAAAAGAAAATTAGAATGTGTTGACCTAATCATTGCACTAACTCATTCCCTTAAGGGGCGTGCTGCTACCTGCCTTACAAAAATACAACCTGACAAAATTTCTTAGCCCACCATTAAGGACATGCTTATCTCAAATTTTTGTAAGCCCATGATGATGCAAGATCTTTTCGATCAAATAGTTAAGTTTCGCCTTTGTAATAAAGATAGGAGGCAGGCTAGCGTTTATGGCAGCTAATTGAAAGAATCTCCGATGCCAACTTACCCGAACACGTCATCACAGGTTTCGTGGTCTCGGTTTTATCCCAATGCGACGACAAAATTCGTCGTGAGATGAATTCCGTTGTCTAATAATAAGCATCTACTTTTTCGTATCTTGCTGGGATTTTCACTTAAAAGGTGCAATGATGAGACCGTCTCATCAGAAGTAGCACCCAAGAAAATTCGAACGTCAACAATATTTAAGGGTAGTTGCCACTTCTTTGGAAGAGTTGGACACCGTGGTTTCGAATGTCGCGACAAACATCGTTTTACTAATAAAAATGTCTCTGTACCACATAAACCCGAGCAAGCGGAGACGATGACATCCTGCTACATCTGCCATGACACCAGCCACATAGCCAGCAACTGTTCTAAGCGACTTACCAAGAAAGAAGACGCCCCTTCGAGCATCAAGCAAGTCAACCTGTGCTCCAAGGCAGCTCGCGGTACCCTGGAAACTAGTGGTAAGAAGTTGTCGTCTATTTTTGACTCTGGTTTAGAATGTAGTCTCATTAAACAAAGTAAAAGTGATTACCTTGAGGGTGATAGGTTTCATGATCAGATTTTATTAAAGGGTATAGGGGTCAATAGCATTATATCTCCTTTGCAAATAAGATGCTCGGTTTGCATTCAGGGTTTGCCGCTAAATATCACTTTTCACGTATTAGAGAGTATAGAGAGAGGTTTTGTTAGGACGTGATATATTGCAAAATGAAGTTTCTGTGGAAATCAATAGTAACTCAATACATTTTTTCAAGCCCAAGATAAGTAATTTCTGTACAAAACTGAACAATGGATTACAATCTATTGATACTGATTTAACAGGCTCTGATAAAGAAAAGCTTATTAGTGTTTTAAATAAGTATTCCAACAATTTTATCAACCATTTGCCAACCACGCAGGTTACCACTGGTGAGTTAAAAATTGAACTAATTGACCCAAGCAAAATAGCTCACAGACGACCTTATAGACTTCCTTCAGAGTTGGAAATCGTTAATAATAAAGTCAAAGAATTTCTAGATGCAAATATTATCCGAGAAAGTTCTTCACCCTTTGCAAGTCCCACTTTGTTGGTAAAAAAGAAAGATGGTAGTGATCGTTTCTGTGTAGATTATCGGGAGTTGAATAGAAATACGCGTTCTGATAGTTACCCTCTTCCACTGATTAGTGACCAAATAGATAAACTACACGGAGCAAATTACTTTTCAAGTATAGATATGGCCTCTGGGTTTCATCAGATCCGAGTTCATGAAGACTCGGTAGAAAAAACAGCTTTTGTTACTCTTACCGGTCAGTTCGAATATCTAAGTATGCCGTTTGGGCTTCGAAATGCCCCACAGGTCTATCAAAGGGCCATCAATTCCGCACTTAAGCCCCTTGACGATGACAAAATCCTAGTTTACATGGATGACGTGCTCTCTATATCGACAACGGTCAGTGAAGTTTTAGTCAGGCTAAACGAATTACTAAAAACACTTTCTAATTCAGGGTTTTCCTTCAATATTGGTAAATGTTCATTTATGAAAAAGAAGATCGAATATTTGGGATATACGATTTCGAAAAATAGAAGCTTTGCAATAATTGCCAACCCCAAGCACCGTTACACAAGTAAGACAATTGATTGACTTGGCTTCTTATTTCCGTCAATTCATTCCCAATCTCTCTAAATTACTAAAACCTCTTTACCCTTTGACTGCCGCAGGGAAAGGGAAAATACAATGGACCCCCGATCATGATTAAAGTCCTAAAAACTGTAATCACTTATTTGACAACCGAGCCTGTTCTTAAAATATTTGATCCAAATCTACCAATAGAACTTCACACAGACGCGAGTAGCGAAGGTTACGGCGCAGTTTTGATACAAAAAGTAAATCATTTACCTCATGTGGTTGCTTATTTCAGTCACTGAACAACTGGTGCAGAGAGTCGTTATCACTCATACGAGCTCGAAACTTTGGCGGTAGTTAAGGCTGTAGAGCATTTTCGGCATTATTTGTACGGTCGTAAATTTACAGTTTTTACTGACTGCAGTTCTTTAAAAGCTTCTCACTCAAAGAAAGACTTGACGTCCAGATGGTGGGCTATACTGCAGTCCTATGATTTCGATATAATTTATAAAGAAGGTAGAAATATGGCACATGCCGATTTTCTTTCACGTAATTTTGCTCATGACGATCTATCTCCAAATATCAATCAAAAACCAAAGATTGTTAATCTTACTGAGTTGCAAAAGGGATGGCTTTTAGTTGAACAAGAACGTGATTCTGAGATCGCAGTTATTATTTCAAAATTAAGGTCCAATGATTATCCGACTGAAATAAAACACACGTACGATATTAGACAGGGCATTCTCTTTCGAAGAATTGAACGGGGTAAAATTTCAAGATGGTTACCCATTATTCCTAGATCTTTAACATGGACCCTAATTGGCCATGTTCACAATGAAATAAAACATCTTGGCTATAAAAAGACTCTCGATATATTGTATGATCTCTACTGGTTCCCGAATATGGCAAAAATTGTTAAAAAATATATAGGTTCCTGCGTAATATGCAAAGCATCTAAGGGACCTTCGGGTGCTCAACAAGTAGAATTACACCCAATCCCAAAACCAGCTATTCCATGGCATACTATTCATCTTGATTTGTCTGGCAAACTAAGTGGTAAAATGATTTAAAAGAATATTGCTCTGTTGCTGTAGATGCCTTTACTAAATTTGTAATTTTGGAACATACTACTTCGTTAAGTTCTTGTCATGCTATTAAAGCACTGAAAAATTTGGTAAATCTTTTCGGTGCCCCCAAAAAAATAATTGCTGATCGTGGACGCTCATATCACAATTCAGATTTTAAAGATTTTTGTAAAGTTAATAACATTCATTTACATATCATTGCCACGGGTTCCAGTAGAGCTAATGGCCAGAGTGATGCGAACTCTTAAAAATCTACTCACGATAATAGAATGTGATTCCGATAGCTCGTGGCAGAATCAGATAGGTGAAATTCAATTAGCCCTCAATAGCACACGTTGTAGGGTGACCGGATTCACACCTATCGATCTAATGTTTGGAACTCAAGGTAATTCCTTAGGTTATCTAAAATAGCTACTCCTTGTCTAGATAATGAAACAAACAGATTAGACCTTGATAACATTAGAGCAAGCGCGTCAGATAGTATCATTAAATTATCACAAGCAGACTCCGTTCGCTTCAACAAAGGTAAAGCCAAAATTAAACCATTCTCTGTAGGTGATTACGTGTTTGTGAAATCCGAAGAAAGACATCAGACCAAACTAGATAGGAAGTACAAAGGTCCTTTTAAAATTACTGCTGTCTTGAATAATGATCGCTATGAATTAAAACATATAAATGGGTCAAATCGAATTTTTAAATATTCCCATGAAAACTTAAGAGAGGTGCCCCGTGGTCCCTCTGCTTGTCTGGATGTTATGGAAAACTGTAGTGACGATAACAAAACGTTACAGCAAACCGATATTGATCATGAAATCAATGCCCATCTTGATAATACCTCTGAAACTGATACTGCTGGCTCTAGTACTTTAACTGCAGATAATAACGACTATCATACTACTAGCTCACGTACGAATTCAATTGATTCTGAAAATACAATGTCTGTTTATTCTGAACCTACAATTATAGTAACACGAGCTGATATCCATAGAGCTAATGATAGTGATTAACATGTGTCTTGTAAATTATCATTGTAGGGCTTAGCCGGTCCAATGATAATAGTTTAAAAAAAAAGAGAAAAAAGAAGAAGCTTCGAAGGACATATTGCCGGACCAAAACTGATTAGTGTTGCAGGGTTCAAAGGAACCGGTCCAATACTAATTGCCTGAAGGGTCGATGTAAGCCGGACCAGAGCTGATTGTTAATATCTGTAGGGTCATTATAGACCGGACCAGAACATATTACCGAATGTGTAAAAAATTTATGATTTGTGTCAGGATAATCGAGCAATGCTAATTGTTTCAGAACCATAGTGATTCTATCGCTGCGTACGAGGACGTCCGCATGTCAGCATGACCGTGACGGCATAACGGCGGCGTCGTCGTACTCCGGTACAGGAAAACTGTAAACAACACGTGCACGGATCACGCCACCCGGAGCGCCACTCGATTTCCCCCACCACCCCACTACTCGACTTGTTTTGAAACGGGTATAAAACGAGCGCGCAGCGACGGAGCGGGCCTGCGCCCCCTTTTCCCTAAAGGGGGTCGCGCCCGTTTCGGCAGAAAGGCTTCAAAAGCCAATGCCAGTCTCACAGGTGGTGTTTAGTGGGTAAGGCACTTCTTCAAAGTGAGTCCCACATAACCACGCAGCCAGCTGCATGGTATGCTATGAGCATTCATCACCTCCCTCCCCCGCTTCCGGAGGGTGCCTTTGCATTGAGCGCAAAAAAAAAAAACGGAGCGGGCAGTCTCGGCTCTGGCGTGACTCGGTGCACAAGTTGTACCAGGCTAGCTTATCCTAGACGCTCATGGATAATTAATCTAGAGTTAATTATTATCATTAATTGTAAAAGTGCACTACTGCAATTTATAATTAAATAGAATAAATATTATTCTGTAATTCCTGAGACTACTTATTCAGCATGGACGACCTTTTTCCTACATATATATGTATATATACAAATAATATTTAATAATATCTATATATATTAATAGATGGGAAATGATATTTTTAATTTATAGGAGTCACGCCAACCAAACGCGCACGGCTGTGCCTCCATCGATCGAGAAATGAAATCCGTTCCGTATATATATATATATACAGGATGGTCCAAACAGTGAGGTTATAAAATTTTTTTTTGATTCATCTCACCTAGGGGTATCCGAAAATACCCAATGTATGTTCCGCGATTTATTGTAGTTTTCTAGTAATGTTTTTTTTTTAATTCTTTTTTTGAAAATGTTCACCCTAAACAGCCTAACATTAAAAAAAATGTAATTGTGAGATTTTTTCCAAGTTTTTTTGTTTGTAGCATGATCCTTATGAGTTGCCATATTATGCATAAAATAATTAGCTTCCTAACATTCACCGAAGATTCAATAATTTTAATCGAAACTTAAAAAATTTCTGTCAGGAGAGTGGGGCTTGAATTTTCAACATTAAATGAAAAATAGTAATAAATGATTTCATACTTTCTAATTAATTTTAAAAACTTGGCAGTACCTTAATCTTTCATAATAACATTAAAAAATGACACTTAATAGGCCAGTTTTTCTGTTACAGACTTCTGAAGTTACTCAGGCAGGAAACTACCTGAATAGTTAATTTGATTTAAAAAATCTTTTTATCATTTCTAGGGCTAAACTAAGATAGTAAATGCTTCAGGTTAGCAAAAATAACATCCAGTGTCTTTACTTATTGTTTAAAATTTATTGACAACAAAATTGCCGGCAAACTTCTTGAACATTGACCTTGACTGCGCAGAGTCGGTTTTACATACAAAAATGCGTGCGCAAACCTTCCCCCACTACGCTTATTGTTCAAGATGTTTGCCGGGAACTGGACAAATGATTTCAAGATTCATACTAAAACTAGTAAATTTTACTTTAAATAAATTTAAGATAAATTTATTTAAAGTAAATTTTCGAAATGGCGGTCATTAACTTCGATACACAGTCTACATCGTCTTAAAAAATTTGCATTACGCCCAGGAACGCGTCCAGCCATCAGGGTTTCGTGGGTGTTATTAAAAACCCTGTAGCTCGGGTAATGCTCTAACACTTCTCCTCGCCGCTCCAGTTGCTCTCGATAAAGCCGTGCCGCTAATGCGCCGTTTCCTTGGGCAACGCCGTAGAAATAGTGCATCTCTGCGTATTGACTGAGAGAATAACTCATTGCTGAAAGTAATCCAAATCACTAAGCAACTCAAGGTCCATAAAACAAGCACAGGTCTATCGTAAGGCAAATCAAGAATCCGGGAAACAAAGCGAAGGTAGTAAAATAAGAGATCCAAATAAACGTAAACGTGAGTAGTGGTTGCACGCAGGAATGCAGTGAACGACTGGCGGGACCGAACGAGGTGAAAAAGGGACGCGGTCGGTGTGGCGCGGGGCGCGGGGTGCAGCCTGGTAACAAAATGGAGCGCAAAGCAGGAATGTTTACCTGAGCGTTTGTTTAAAATTCCTTTGTGTGTTTGTGACTGAATGTGCTATCATTTAGTTTGAGTGAAATAAAAAAAAACATGTAGTTTGTAGTAAAATGATACCTTAATAAATGTCACGTTTTAACAATAAGTAGTTTTCTTTGCTAACCTGAAGCATTTACTATCTTAGTTTAGCCCTAGAAATGATAAAAAGATTTTTTAAATCAAATTAACTATTCAGGTAGTTTCCTGCCTGAGTAACTTCAGAAGTCTGTAACAGAAAAACTGGCCTATTAAGTGTCATTTTTTTAATGTTATTATGAAAGATTAAGGTACTGCCAAGTTTTTAAAATTAATTAGAAAGTATGAAATCATTTATTACTATTTTTCATTTAATGTTGAAAATTCAAGCCCCACTCTCCTGACAGAAATGTTTTAAGTTTCGATTAAAATTATTCTATCTTTGGTGAATATTAGGAAGCTAATTATTTTATGCATAATAGGGCGACTCATAAGGATCATGCTACAAACAAAAAAACTTGGACAAAATCTCACAATTACATTTTTTTTAATGTTAGGCTGTTTAGGGTGAACATTTTCAAAAAAAGGATAAAAAAATCATAACTCGAAAACTACAAAAAATCGCGGAATATACATAGGGTATTTTCGGATACCCCTAGGTGTGAGGAATCAAAAAAAAAATTATATCCTCACTGTTTGGACTATCCTGTGTATCGTTTCCTATATATTAACACTTCAAAAGATATTTTTATTCATGATAAGATAAGTATTAAGACAATTTTAAGAAATGGATCAGATATTATGATAATTTTATTCATTATGGTAAATTATATTTATTTAATAAATGTGTTATTTATTTTTAACTGTTTATTTTAGTGATTAAAAATTAAATTACCTATCTGTCCGTGGGCATGGGCACATTCTGAAGGTCTTATGATGACCAGATAATGCTTATCAGTTTTCAGTAACGGAAATAGTTAGGATGGCCTAGCCTTCTATGTTTATCTAATTGAGCACGCTACATGTTACATTCTAAAATAAAGTTGAAGCACCCAAACGTCACGAATTAAAATAAGTAAAAATAAGTTAAATTAAACAAAATAAAATCCGAAAAATTTGTTTTATTAAATGTGTAGTATTCGTGTAATAAATCATTGAGTACAACATTGTTTCATTTACTAAATCTAAAAATCTTACTTCTAGTCAAAAATCATTGAATTCTAAATACTGAGTACAGGTAACTTGGTCATTTATAGGAATTGGTGTTAATGGTGCTTGTATGTTTTCTTGAAGTACGCAGATATTTTCGTCTTCTGGTTGTAGTTGGTTATGCTTTTTCCGTTCCGCCTTGTTATTTATTGCCTGTAAAATATATGGCCGATTTTTAATTTTGTACCCACTTGGAAGTTTTGCTGGTTTTTTAATTGTCTGAAAACATAATAAAGTAAGTAATAATATTGTTTTTACTATTACACAGTCTGGTAATAAGCCACAAACCACAATAAATCTGAAAGGGTATTTCAACTAGTTACTTCTTGAGCCCTTTCAAATGAGCCCAAACACGATGGTGTTCCGTAGTGGCATAACTGAGATCTTTTACCCCACCTTCTAAGTCCACCATCATGAAGGTAATATCATCACATTGACCTAGGTCTTTATAAGCCCTTTCAAATGAGTTCAAACACGATCGTTCTATCTAGTGCCGCCACTGAGATCCTATACCCACCTTCGGATTGCACAATCAAAAAGGTGAGATCATCACAGTGACCTAGGTCTTTATGAGCCTTTTCAAATGAGTTCAATCACGATCGTTCTATCTAGTGCCGTCACTGAGATCCTATACCCACTTTTGGATTGCACCACCAGAAAGGTGATGTCAGATTTCAACTGTTTACCTATTACGGATCATGAGATACAGCCCGCTGACGCACAGACGGACGGACAGCGGAAGCTTAGTAATAGGGACCCTATTGGTTTCCCTTTGGGTACGGAACCCTAAAAACGAGCGAGTAGTAGCATATATGATGTGTAACATGTGACATCTCACCTTGGTAATAAGCAACATTAACATTTTTACCTGAAAAAAATATTTGTTTTTTTTAATCAAAATTAAAAATATCAATTGAGCAGCGACAGAAGTTAGCCTCAAAATTTATAAAAGCTAAATACTGAAATTATTACTCACCTGCATTTTTTATCAATGATCTGCACTTTTTTCTGACACTTATTATCAACATTATAAATACATTTATTAATAAAATGCACATATAAATTAGTTTATATTACAGCACACTTTACTACCGAACCGATTTCGATGATTCTTTTTTTATTTGAAAGCTGGTGCTTTTCATTTGGTTCCATACAAATTTCATCAATGTCTGACCAATAGTTTTTGAGTTATTCTTAATAATTTATATTGAAGTCGGTTGTACAAAATTTTTAATTATAAATTATAAAGAGTGATTTTATGAATGTTACATAATGTAACTGAGTACATTAAGATAATTCTTACAGTGCATTTAATATTAAAAAAATAACCTCACAAATGTTGTCACTCTCTTAAGTTTCTTCACCTTTTTGTCGTAGTAAGTCTTGTATGATACCACTTTAAAACCATTACTCAAGAGTTGCGGGTTGTTATTTTTTGTGTCTCACTACCAATGATTTTCTAATATACTTACTAAGAAGAAAAGTAGTAAATTACCATTAGCATCCTTTTAACTTTAAATTACCTGTCCAAAATATGTAAAAGTGTTAAAGGAATGGCAGTTTTTTTATTTACTGGGTTGGAAAGACGCAAATGGTTATATGCATCTTTCCTTCGAAGTTTTTGCGTTACCGGGTGTATTTTTTAAGCTAAGATGAAAAGGAAAATCCGTTTTATTTAAATAAATAAACAAATTATCAAAAAAATAAGTTTGTCTTTAAAATCTTCATTTCTCTACCTATCAATTTCAATTTTCACATTGATACATTTTAAATTATTTTAGACATAGCAGGGTCTGAAAGAAAAATTCATCTATTTATTTTTTATTCCCATTTCACATTTTTGTTAGTTACGTCCTTCTTTATTATGACGGCAGTATTATTAGGATGCTGTATTAATCTAAAATATTTGAAAAAAGTATCGTGGTCCAAATTTTTTTTAATTGATTTTTCTTAAACACTTCGTTGGCGATAGGCCTACTAAATTTAACCATAGGTCTTATTGTTCTCCTTCTGCTCGTGTTGTTTTTTCTTTGTTTTATAATGTATTTTATGTCACTTAAAATGTTATAAATGCAAATAAATCGTACGCTATTATTACTAAACTAATGTCGTAGTCAGAAAACTATCTGGTTTCATTTTTCCAAATAGTGCAAAAACAAAATGTATCGAATAATTAAGGCTTTGATTTTAAAAGCTAATAAATTATGTGTAAATTATTAACCGTGTCGGTTTGCAATTTGATGATTGTGAGGGAATAGAGAGTGCACCTGTGCTTGCGCAAACATTCGAACAGAAATTCGGTTGGCAGGACACTCAACTCTACAATCAACCCACCACTCAACTCAACCCAACACTCAACTCAACCCAACACTCAACTCAACCTTTTTTTTAACATGGGTAATGTCTACGCATACCCGCCTCGCGGGGGAAGGACGGGTTATTGCGGACTCGCACAGACTAAAACCCCATGGTGTTCCATCTTTGTCGCATATTGGCAAGGCCATGGGAACGCTTTCGCACACATCCGTGGCCCCACCAGCGCTGGCCGCCTCATGGCGGCTCCTCCCCCTCCCCGACTACTCCTCCCCCATCTCCTCTGGTAAGGCGCACCAGAACACATGGCGTGCCTTCCTCCATGGCCTCCAACTACACCGGCGTAACGCTCCGTTTCCGATGCGCAAAGGTCATGGGCCAGGAAAAAGAAGCACTCACAAGCACTAGCCTTCCTGATCCCAGCGGCGGATCAGGTCTATGGCTCCGCCGCCAACGAAGATTCGGCTACGGAGGGTAGGGAGAGCGGCGCCTCGCAATACCGACACTCCTCTCCCCCTGCAGCCCCACCACCACTGCATCAACGGTGCGGCCCCGTCAGAGTCGCGGAGGAAGGGGCGAGTGGTGCATCACCATACGAACACTCCTCCTCCTCCGCGGATTCACTGGGCTGCACACATCCGAAGTGGGTTCGCAAAACCCACTCGAAGTGGACACCTCGGGCCGGCCATTCACCTCGGGCCAGCCATGTGGGTTCCTCTTTGTTCACCGTGGGTAACCAAGCCACTGCTTCTAAGCCCCCCCCCCCTCTGCCACTACAAGGCGGGAACCCGTTGGGGCTCAACTCTACCTAACACTCAACTCTACTCAAGACACAACCGACGCACTGATGATAATCACGAGGGGTGCGTTTATTTATTTATTTAAAAAGTTAGTTAAAAAGTTAAGCCAGCTACTTCCACTTGACCGCATCCAGCGCAGAGCGGTTCGAATCGTCGACGACCGAGTTCTTTCTGCTCCGCTCGATTCACTGGCGCTGCGTAGGGATGTTGCATCCCTTTGCATTTTCTATCGAATCTACCACGGGGAGTGCTCTGAGGAATTGTTCGGATTAATTCCAGTCGCCAAATTTTACGAACGCACATCACGTCATAATTCACGATACCATCCTCATGCTCAGTCAGTCAGTCAGTCTTTAGTATGGATTATACTAAAGACTAAGTATGTTAGTGCTGTTAGGCGAGGCAATTTATATATTTTTTTAGAATTTTAAGTCTTAATTGCTGCATTCATGTGATTATTGATGACAAATATTAAATATGTCGGAACTACAACAGGATAAGGCCAATTCTTTAGGAAATACGACAGGATAACGTTAATTGTTAAAAATTGTAAAAGTGAGAGCGGATGTTCAACTTGCTCTCTCAATAATAGGAGAGCGTAAGGCACTATACATTCAATATAGAGCAATTACAGTTTGACCATACACACACTTTTACCCCCCGTCACAATTACACACTGGTGTAATGTGAAGGGCATAATTACATGATAACAACAAAGTATGCAAGCCTACAGCAACACTACCCATCTTATCGTAACACAACACAACCTCTCAGCAGCACCATCCTCCTTGCCTGCACCAGAAGAATCACCACAACGGACAGAACCACGACTCTATCTTAGCACGCATAGAATGACTTCACTCGTAGAATGACTTAAGGGGAATCTCTCGCGCTCTTTTTTTTTGTGCACAAAGCAAGGACTACCCTCCGGAAACGGGGGAGGGAGGTGGTGAATATCACGCAGCCGGCTGCGTGGTTATGTGGGACTCACTTTTAAGAAGTACCCACCCACTAAACACCACCTGTGGGACTGGCTCTGGCCTGTATGGCCTCTTGCCGCATCGGAAACGACCCTTAGGGAAGGGGAACGCGGGGCACAACCGTACGGAGATCAGGTGGACTGTGTGCTCGTTTGTCACCCTATCCTATAAAAAAAACCGTACGGGGACGGCGAGCACTGTCTGCTAACGCAACCGCACGGGGGCGGCAGCGCTAGCGAAGGCGGGAAGGGAAGGCACTCACCGTACGGGGACGGTGAGTGCGGGCACCTAACACCACCGCACGGGGGCGGCGGCGCTGGCGGGGACGGGAAGGCACTCACCGTACGGGGACGGTGAGCTCATCAGCTAGCACAACCGCACGGGGGCGGCGGCGCTAGCTGGGGCGGGAGGGCACTCACCGTACGGGGACGGTGAGCGTGGTCAGCTAACACAACCGCACGGGGCGGTGCTAGCTGAGGCGGGACGGGACGGGGCTGACGTTTTCAATCCTCGACTGAACTGACTGAGGGAGGATCTCCCGTACGGGGACGGGAGCTCGGTCAGCGAGCGGACTCCGCTAGCGCACGACCGCACGGGGGCGACCGCGCAAGCGGAATGTCTTCCTCTCGCGCTCTGCACCTACACGGAACTTTATACTGCACAAACGAGTGGTGGGGGTCTCGATATAACCTCAATTCCAACACGTCACCATCGATATGACGCTCCGCTAAAGTGACGCAAGCGCAACCTATCGCTCACTCGAGATCCAACCGGTATTTTATAGACGAGCCTACAAATATATTACTTAGAGTTTGATTATTTGAGTTCGTTAAAGCACTTTAATTAACTTTTATTGCTTGCGGAAAAATGGATATTACTTCTATTAAAATTTTTTATAGGGTAAGGGTGACAAACGAGCACACAGTCCACCTGATGGTAAGTGTTTGCTGTGGCCCATAGACATCTACATCTATCCTCAGTACAGAATCAAAATGCAGATGCGTTGTCACCCGTGAGGACTAAGATGGAATGCCTCTTTTCCAGTAAAAAGGGTCTCCGGTTCTCTACACTCACCATACGAAACACAGCAGTGTTAAGCTGCTATTTTACGCTGGTATTCTGTGAGAGCGTGGTCCTTCCCCGGTCGAGCCGACCCAGTCGTGCTACAACTATACTACTAATATAGCTGCAGCATGGCTCTACCACATATAAACATCCCTCTTATAGTTGAGAAATATTCCTATTACATAGTGGCTGGTGTTTTGTTCTAGTGGTTCAGTAGAATTCAGTTTCAATAAGTGAAAAGATGATCACTCAACCATTAAGCCATTTATACGTTTCGAAATATATTTCTACGTCATATCAGGAGTATTAACTAAAAGCACAGAACACAATTACTCTCTATAAAAGTAAAGTGTAGACAATGCTAATTCGTCAGACATGACGTGACATGAGCATGACGTCAAACGATCCACTCTAGTGGCTACACTATTCGCTGGAATTCCTCGTACAATATATTATAGTAGTAGCTCACTAAACTCAGTGTCGTACTCTTTTCGCGAGTTCATACGTCACTATGCCGAAACCACAGTTTAAGCAAAGTTTTCGTATTCTTGGCTTCAAGACCCACATTAAAAGGATTGGCTCCTGATTGAAAATACTACGGTTCAAGTAGCGAAATGCAAACTTTTTGGTAAGGATGATAATGGAAACCGATGATGATGGTGCCGACAAAAATGATTCATCTGGAAACGACGATTTAATTTAAATAGCACTTGATAAAATAATATATTTATTTAGTTTCTTCTTTTTTTAATTAAAGTTACCTCCAAAATAGAATTTTCTCCTGTATCGTAGGAGCAGCTTATTTATGTACATAAATTTCAAAAGGACAAACAACCAAACCCGAAACAATTATTTGTAAGCCACACAAAAACTTGTTCCGTGCGGGTTTTGAACCAATTGAAGAACTCATTGGTAACTCACAGCGCCACGTACCCGTCTTATATTATTGGTGTTGAACTGTTGATTTACTATTTTATTGATTGATTGGTTATTTACTTAGAAATTTAATATTTTGTTACACAGTATGTAATAATAAAGGTAAACAATTACTAATATACCCATTGTTTTCTTTTCTAATAAAAAAAATTTGTTTGGGAGAAAATTTAGGGATTATGGGAGTAGTATCGCTTTTGTTATTAGTTTTAGCGTAGACAGGTTAAGAAGTTGAATCTGGATCTTGTGGAAAGCTTGTTTAACTGTTGGCAGCACTGGTTCTGTGATCTGTGCATAGACTTCCTCTATCTACGGATCTGTGTAGTGTTCTGTCAATCTGTCAGTGTCAGTAGTATGTTCCTTGGTCAGTGCTCAGTGTCATTCTCATTCATTCTGTAATCAACAAGGATAAAATAATCCAGTAACCAAACTTTCATAAATTAAGTTAAAATGGCCATTGACTTTCTTGAATTTGATAAAGATTCGTCAGATGATAGTGAAACTGATTTCAGTGACGAAAACGATGTAGATATAGGTTAGTTATAATTATAAAAAAATCGTAAATGTTGGCATGGCATGGTAGATTTGACATAATTTATCAATTACTAACAATTAAATATTTTTTACTTAAAACATAGACTTTATAATAAAGAAAGTATTAAAAAAGAAAAGATTTTCGAATGGCTTTACTTTAAAAAGAGATGCAGTTACTATAGTACTTACTATTGGTTTGTGCTAGGCTAGGCTAGGCCTGCCCTTTTTAAATTAGGGGTGGGCGATACAAGACCTATATAGATACAATATGTATATATTGTTACAATATCTAATATCTATATAATATGTTGTTGTGCAGCGTCACTTGACTTATATTACTTGAATATTAAACATAGTGATTTATGTACTCTTTGAGAACATCTAACATCGAAATCAAAGATATAATAACAACGTAAAATATCTATAATATGATACCCATTCGAACTTCGAACGAACTATGAGCATGCAAACAAATGCAAGTTATTATAACTGAATAAAACAGATATATATATATCTACTACTATTCTTCATTGTAAGATATACTTGTTTCAAAGTATCATAGATATTAAACAATACATATAAACATACTTAACAGAAACAGAAACTTTTTTATTCAATATAGATTATAAATAATACTTATTGAAAGTCACTCGTATTGTTTAATTACCACTGGTTCTAAAAAAAAAAACCTCTGTCCTGGGAAGAACCAGCAAGAAACTCGGCGGGACTTTTTTTTTAATAACAGCTTACAATCATGTATGTTACACAATTAACAACACAAAGCAAATTAGAAATAGCTTGGTAGCGATCACCTCATTCCCAGGGGTTATTATCATCCATAAATTCCTTAATATTATAATAATTCATTTATACAAACTTAGTTTAATAAAGTTTATGAACTTTGAGCAAGTCAAATTTAGATATTACTATATATTTTTATATCTAAGCAAACCAAATCTAACAAAAAATAAATATCAGTGTGTAGTACTGAGTAACCGAATGCCTTACAATGTTACAAAAGCACATAGATATCAACCAATATATATATTGAAATATATAGATTAAGCATCTGATATTTAAATGCAATACATAGACTTGATTTGATATGAGGTACGGGTAGAATTATTTTGACTAAACATTGTCTTAATAAACCAAAGAGTTATTATAGGTCTGCTGGATTTTTGGTTTAACCTTTAACTGTGGACATGGGGGCTCATGGACATTTCGCACTTGCTGATTTCTTAGAATAACATATTTACCACCACCCCCGGGGGTGGGCGCCTCAGTGGCTTCTAGTTTAGTCACCAAACGCTCGATGAAGAAGGAGGTTGTGTCGTCCAGTGCCATAAACGTAAGTTACACGTATTTAAAGTTTAAACGGGGTCTGTGAGACCCCATGTCCATATTTCCTTAAGAAACTTTAAAGTGGCCGAAAATAGTTGGCCAAGTTCTTCCGCATCAAAACGACCATTAGAACAAAAAAGTGCACTACAAAGACCGACAAAAACATTGCATTTAGATGTTTGTCTTCTGGTGATATTTTTTCTTGACTAGTATCAATGCTAGGATATTATATATTCAACATCAAAGTAAGGAAATAGATATGTCTGTCTGTCCGTCTGTCTGTGTATTACCGATTCACGCAAAAACTGCTGGACCGATTTCCATTAAATTTTATATGTAGATAGTGAGTAACCCGGGGCAACTTATAGGCTATTTTTTATCCGATTACGGAACTTAAAAAAGAAGGTTAAGTATTTTTCGTCCTTTAGATATTAATTTTCTATTATATAAGATTATGTTAGTTAATAGGCGAGATAACGGGTGTTTTTTCAAATAAAAGTCATATTTGTAAATAAAGTTTAAAATTAGTTATAACTAATTTTAAACTTTATATAAATTGTTTATACTTAATATAAATTGTTATAACTTTTATATGTTTATACGATATACGTTTTAATTATCAAAACAGCGCCATCTATCATCAAATGAAAAAAGCCTATATTTTGCCTTTAGTAATTAATAAATTAAAAAATATAAATAAATTACATTTATGAAATTATTTAAAAATCATTTTAAAGGTGTAATAATTAAAATTTAAAAAATAATAGATAATAGTGACATCTATCAAACATATGAAAATTGATATTTTTTTTTAACTAAAAAACATATCAATTTTCATACGTTTGACACTATATCTGTATGTAACTGATTAAAACTGGTCTGCCTGCAATTATTGCAAAATTCTCACTAAATCATTATTTTGTCAAATGGTGTCATTTCATGATATTTATCACTGTTTGTTGACCATGTCATGATATAGCTTAGTCAAATCAATGAATAGAGATTGTTTAAAGATATTAATAACTAAACACAACATTGCTATTTCATGTTTTTATGGTCATATCCTCAAATAGTTTTTCACCGCTATCGGCGCAGACAGAAACAGACTTAACAGAATCAACATCACTTTATGCCTTTTTTATATAATAAATAAATGTTCCCGGCTTTGGGGTGGCTCTTGAGCCAGTCGCACCCCAACCTTCTATAGCTGATATTATTAGATAGTATAGTTATGACTTTCATAGTATTAATGTAATATAGCGCCCTCTACTTTCTGCTAAACAAACTAATGATAAGTAACTGATAAAATTAAATTTTAGAATACTACTGAATACTTATTCGTGCAGCATTAAAAATTACCACACTTAAAAATATTTAGACCGGTGGCCATTATTGGGATGATTTACCACAATTACCACGTTTGGCAAAATGGCTAACAACACTGTTATACACAACACGTGTGTTTTGTGTGCACAGTATCCAGTACTGTGTACACAAAACTGAGATTAGGAGAGAAGTTCTTTAGTTGAATATATTGGGTGTCTGTTGGCATAGGTTTCATTTTACCAACTTAGTATGTTATCACATTATCTGATGTAAATAATTGGAAATTAAGTGCACTGTGTGATTTGATGGAATAGTTCGTGGCATCGTTGGGTTTCTAATTATTAGGTAGATATGGTCAACAATCTTACAAAAGATTTGTTTCAGTTTTTATGAATTTTATTTAAACCAAATACGAGAGCCATGTAGCTCGCCGTGAGATTTCATCACGGCAAGGGAGCAAAATGTGTACGAGTCCTTTGAGTACAAATGAATCTGTTATGGGAAATTGTACATGCTGACTTACCACGTATCCAGTGAAGTGGAGAAGAATAACTTCATGGGCAAACCTAAATGTCTGAGTAGTAGTTGAAGGATTGCGACATACATTTTTCTGCCATAAACACTATAGGTAATGAGGAGCCCTGTGCACAGTATTGAGACGTATGTAAGCTGCTACTTTAGTTTTTATACCTTTAATGAGACTTATAAATAAGTTTGTGATTTAAGATTTTAATATTTTTGAGTTTTCATATTATCAGACAAATCAAGATTTTTGTGACAATCCTGGTTTCATAGCTCACATGAGATATGTAAATGAACAGGCTGTTGCGAAAAAATACTTTAAATACAAATTTTTATGTTATTTTACTTGTCAAAGGCGGTAATCAAACTGATCCAAACGTAAATTTCATAGTACATAAGCATTATTATATATTTTTACATATATGTTAATTGCAATATGAAGTGTCGATTTACCACGTTCTCGGCGGTGAAAGAAAACCTGCATATCTGAGAAGTTCCCCAGTTGAGGTGATCGCGCGTTGCCACTTCTTTGGCCAAAAACTCTGTGGCCTATGCCCAGTAGTGACATGTATGTAGGCTGCTACTTTTTTAGTTTTAATGGGGCAATTATGCTGTTTTTATTTCATTCATATTTTCGGAAATGTTACTTTTTTTTGTTTTCACACTACCGTCAATATTAACGGTGACAAAGATTCGAAAGAATAGAACTCATCATCGTTATCATTACAACTTATCAAAAGTCCAATGAACTGAACATAGGTCTCCCGCATAAATTGTCAAATAGGCTGGATATTTGCTATAGTTGCCACGCTTGGCAGGCGGGTTGGCAACCGCAGCCTTTATTATTTTGAATTGTTGTCAGGAACAGAACAGTCAAGGCGAACATTTTTTTGCTTCCGATCATGAGTGTAGTTCTACCCACGTTCACTGCGAATAGAACTTCATTTGCTATAAAAGTAATCTTAAGGATTTTATCGTGTTTAATTTTAAGAACCCATGGAGACGGGGGGGTCTGAGTTGTTTAACGTCCTGATGTCATAGTTTACGAAGACTACAATCAACTTTTAACTAATAGTGTATGGTCCGATCTACGCAGGACGAGCTTACAGTATCTTGAAGTCTTGATGTTTTTAATTTCAATAGCCTCGGGAATCATCCTTGGTAGGAATCGGTGTTCTATTGTGAAGATTTGTTGTCTATCAGATTAATATAATGGTTGGGACGATACTGAACATGTTGACATACTTCAGACTTGTCGGTGCTTCACATAAACAATATGTTCTATTACGCAAATTTTTATGGAACTTTCTTCTAAAGATGTGTTTTGTACAATCCGCTTAAATAAAAGTTAAAATGTAACGTGATTTATTAAAATTGGTTTTATTACATGTGTAGTATTCATCATTATCAGAAGTGCATTTATGAAATTTTGAAGTCTACTCGAACGTAGAAAAAATATCAGAATCTATTTTATGGTGCCAATCAATATTAAATGGGAACAATGATATGAATCAAATATCGCATATAAGACCATGAATTCATCATTGTGTTGTTAAAACTAAATTAACTTTAATTATGAATGAATGTAAAGAGTAAATAATAATACTTAGTAAATTTTGATTCCAAGACAATTTATCTTTCTTATGGATACATCGGAAGACACGTCCAATATAAAAAATTGTAGATGTTTTTAGACATATGATATTAATGCAATTCTGAAAAACTTATTTATTCACGTGTTCCTGTAGCATATTATATATGTGCCAATTATCAATCATCTAGGTCCAATAGTCTTTGGGAATTTAAAAAAAATCTTTGACAAACTGACATAGATACACACACACCGAAGTGACTCTA
This sequence comes from Parnassius orleans, assembly GCA_029286625.1. Taxonomy (NCBI): domain Eukaryota; kingdom Metazoa; phylum Arthropoda; class Insecta; order Lepidoptera; family Papilionidae; genus Parnassius; species Parnassius orleans. The sequence goes on along the minus strand of JAGSMP010000101.1, from coordinate 1,469,842 downwards.
AAAGTGATCGAATTATGATAAATTTGGCGCGAAATAGCATTTAATGATGTTTTTAAATTGAAGACCACGCGAGCGAAGCCGCGGGTAAAAAGCTAGTTATAAATAAATTAGCTCGTTTCCTGGTAGTCCCACATATGCAAAGACGTTATATCTCGACCAAAGTATTACCAAGAGAATTGAGAATCACCATAAAGCGCATTTTAGGTGGCGACGCGTCACCAAATGATATCCAAGCTGAACAAGAAGAGCAAGTGAAGAGAAAACCTATAATATGTCCACCAAGTTTCCACAGAAAGACTGCCTACAAACGTGTAGCATGCAAAAATCCAATATGTCTGCAATTCTCAAACCTCCTGTGTAAGGCATGCCAATAATTATAGGGTAATTGACCCTCTGTCAGTTTTTTTCGTTTGCAGTTCAGAATGAACATATTTGTTTTTTAATTGAAAATTTATTAGATTTTAAGAAAAAACTATAATTACGTTAATTTTTAAAAGAAATTATTAGTTAATAGAACTTTAAGTGATCTCAGTGCCAATTAAGACTGAAAAGTGCTTTTTCTTGATGTTTTTGTAATTATTTGTATTTTGTAATAAATGTTTCTCATATTTAATTAACATCTTATTATTTATAATCCAAGCATCCATTCTAAATTCTGCTTTATTTATTTATTTGCACAATTAATATAAAATGGTCCTAAACAATGTAGGAGTCTGCCAGTGTTACAAAAAATAAATGTCCATAGTTAAAGGTTTAAAATCTACGCGGACGAAATCCTTCGTGCTATGGGACTGGGAGGGGCCCATGTCCAACAGTTGACTTTTATGGGCTGATGAAGAAGAATAACAACACTATTAGTATGAAAATGATTAATGATCCAAAGTTTTGTTAATATTTAAGACTGAACTTTGCAAGTCTGAAATACATTTTTTATTTAATTTGTATTGATTATATTAAGATTTTTTTGTTGTATTTATTTTTATTAACAAATACTTCTATTTTATAAAGACTTTTGGTATAAAAGTTAATTTTCCAAATAGTTGATTTCTAAATCGTTAGATAAAAGTTTTCCATCAAATAAATTATAACTTGACTAAATATAAAAGTAAAACAAACTATTTTGTTCATACAGCTGTAATTTCTAATATGTTTATGTTGTATTTTAACCTATGAATAATTTTTACCTGATGATTGAAAAATTTGCCTTTAACCTGACCTTAATCAAAGAAAATATACACTACGCGAACCTTAATCATATATATTAGGTACTACATACATTTTAAGTATGGCAAAATTGCTTTGCTTAGCTGAATAGTGTACATTGCATTAATTTTGGATAGAATGAAGAACTAATGATAAAATGAAGAAAACAAATAACTCGGGAAACTCAACTTTATTAAAAACTAAATGATAAAAATTATGTTTACAGTTTTTATTAAATTGTTATAGATGGCATTGACAGTGAAAATAATGATGAATCTGATAATGAGCCTGAGAGTGGTCCGTCTAACATTGAAGTTGATCAAGACGAGGATGAGGATGAAGTAATTAAAGCCATAAAAGCTGAAAAATCTAAACCAAGAGATCACCCCCCTGCAATTATTTGTGACGACTTTATTGTAGATATTTCATTCAGTCCTGCAAAGAACTTAATTGCATTAGCAAATATAATGGGTGATGTGTTAATGTATGAATATAATAATGAAGAAACAAAATTATTAAACACATTAGAATTACATGTTAAAGCATGTAGAGATGTGGAATTTAATGAGGAAGGGGATATAATGTTCACGGCAGGAAAAGTAAGTTTTAGTATAAATTTTAGCTTATTACCAGAGGCTTCGTTTGCGTGGGCTCAAGTTTAGCAATATCATTAGTGTTCCGTGTCAAAATTAGCAATTAAAACACGAAGTCACCTTGGTGTTTTTGTCAGAGACTATTCTAAATTAGTTTAATTTTCCATCTGTGTAAAATAAAAGCTGCTTCACCGTGGACAAGTTTGCATAATAAAATCAAAAGTAGGCTTATAATTACGATTTTTAACTCCAAATCTAGAAGTCTATATATGTCACACTTAGGACAAAGTATATTTTTGTCTGGAAGTTGTTGTTTTGTTTTATCTTTATTATTTAATCATCTTCATATTTCACAAATTATTATAATAAAAATGGTGCTTATTTGAGATATAATAAAGAAGATTCAGTTTCTCAAATTTTATACTAAATATGAGCGAACAAACTACAGACAAGATGATTTCTTACGATTTGTAACATACGAGTTTGTTTCACATCTACGAGCATTGAAGATTCATTGTAGTTGTACACATGACAACATATCAAGCTACCCATTTCCATTATAAAAGTTCCGCCTATTGACCAGTAATATGACAAAAAGCACCGCTTATACCGGAAGTGAGTAGTTTGATATGTCTTCGTGCGTACTCATGATATTTTAATTTAAACAGTTCAACTTCATTTAATACATCGACATTCAGAAAAATATTTGGGAATCGGGGCATATCCATATTAACATTATCAATCAAGGTCATTGACTCATAATGGCTACGGCCTACGCCCATCACTAGTTATTATATCATTTTATATAGGAGATATTATCCTTCTTGGGGATACAATTTTCAATATAATGTCAGGATAAATCTGATAAAATCAAATTGCATTATTTATTTTTCTCTTTACATTTATTTAAAACTAGCTTTACTCGTGACTTCATCCGCCTGTAATTTCAAAATATCCATTCATTTGATGAGCAAAATGTTTTATTTTCTGTGTTTGTTGTTTATTGCTCTCAATCTGTTCATGAAGTTTCATCACAATGATATTATTAGCTTCGACAGACAGGCAAGACAAAATGTCTTATCAGCGTTCAAATAACGCATTCAACTTAAAAGAAGGCAGATTTTGTTATTACAGACAGACACTTCAATTTTATTTATATACATATGTATATTAATTAGTGACGATCACAGAAATCGTAATAATAAGACACTAGAAGTCGCATCGACACGTGACCTTGTCGCCGCTATGATGTGTTGACGGACATCATTTATACATTTTGTGATTCAGTTGCGCGGAACGTCGGACGTGGTTATGTTATTATAATGGTGAACTGCAGCATAAACGGTAACTCACCAGGACGTGTAATTCAACTATAAAGGCATAACATTTCATTGGTAAGTTGATTATTTACTAATTATCATTGTTATAATTAATTTACATCTAGATGAATACTTTACTATGATATTTACATTTGTAAACTTTCATTTATTACTTTTCGTATTGTACATTAACATTGCTGCTTTTGTTCTATCGTAATACGCAACGCACGCGACGTTAACAAACTCGCCAAGCAATGTAATGTGAACATTAGATATCATTGTGAATTGCGTATGCTTATAATACGGTAACCGTCTCATTCATTTGAATGAAAGCACGGGTTACTTCGATGTTTGTATAAAGGGATATTTTAGAATCTCGAACGTATAAACTAAACGACATTTGAACGTAAAATATTCTTAATAATAATTATACAGTAATTTCATTAATTAAATTATTTGTTTAAGTTTGCGTATTAAAGTATAAATGTTTAGCATGCTGATAAATGTACAGAAAATGTTGTTGTTTTAGGAAGTATAAATAATTATATTTACTAGAACATAATTATCACTCATTTCTAGATTCCCGAAAGATCCTGATATTAAAGAAAAATGGATAAATGTTACTGGTAGACAGGACTGGTTCCTACAGAAAATAGTCAATTTGTTCAATCCATTTTCAAGAAGATGATTTTAATGCTAACAGACGTAATTTAATGAAATCAAGCATACCCACATTGAATATATGGAAGTTATGCTCTGAAAATGTAAGTTTCAATACTATCAGTAGTCAAAACATAAAAACAATGTAATAATGTTTCAAAGCGGTAGCGACACAACGTAACAGATGTAATTTTTAAATAGCATATACATTTTATTGAGTGTCCGGGGTGTGACTCTACTATGTTTTGTATTATGATATCAAATTTTCAGTCCACAGCAGACATTCCGTCAACATCCGCTCTGCCGGTAACGTCTACGCTACCATCTACTCCTTCACGCAAATTTTTCGCTACTATTTCGCTTCATAGCAACAATTTATTTATTTTAAATCTATCGTTCTAGCACACGAAAATCAGCCATCGATTGATCTTGATACACCCAGAAAAAGCAAGTTATGTCGAATAATCGAGACAAATAAAGGTGTAATTACAAGCCAGCGTTTGATGATTAAGAGATTGCAATGTAAAACACGGTGATATAAGAAAATAAATCTAGAACTAAAACACATGCTAAAGAATTTTAGAGAACAAGCGCCTAATAACTGGAGATCAGGCTGTCTTTAGAAAACATGAATTTGACCACACAAGATTTGATTGGCAGATATAACTAACATTACAATCAGGAAAAAAAAACGTGCAATATTTTCAGAGAATCTAAGAAGTTTTGCGATGACCTTGCATTTTACACTCCAAAAGCTTACGAGTTTGTAAGAATAAAATTCAACACATGCTTACCTCACGTAAAAACATTTAAAAAATGGTACCAATCAATTAATGCCGAACCAGGATTCACAACAGAAGCACTAAATGCGATTAGAGCCAAAGTTAAAATCAGTAAACATCCCATTCTTTGCAATTTAGTAATAGACGAAATGGTTATTCGTTAACGCTTAGAGTGGGATGGCAACGGATGCATGGCTATGTAAACATAGGCATTGGTAGTGACGTTGGTGCTGGAGATAGCTCTAAAATAGCTAAAAAGCGTTCGTATTTTTAATAACTGCCATTAATGCATCATGGAAAATTCCCATTGGTTATTTCCTTGTATATGGACTATCAGGAGAACAAAGTCAGCTTTAGTACTGCAGTGCTTGGGCTGCTTCATTCAACAGGAATCGAAGTTATCTCCATGATTTTTGACGGTTGTCCGCTAATATAGCTATGGCAAAAAACTCGGTTGTTCCTTTGAGGTTCATAATATGGTGACAAATTTTAAACATCACGTTACAGAAACCTGTTAGTATTTTCCTCGACGCCTGCCATATGATTAAACTTGTTCGGAATTAATTTGAATCTAGTGGTAGTTTTAAAGATTGTTTTAAAGATTGAAACCAAGTGAAATGGTCACATTCAGTTAAATTAAATAATTTGCAGGAAAAAGAACATCTTTATTTAGCGAATAAACTTAAACGAGGTCACCTATTTTTTTTAAATCAAAAAATGAAAGTAAGATTAGCAACTCAGCTGATGAGCAACAGTGTTGCAGATGCGTTAAAATTTTGCTGCCAGTTAAACCACATAGAATTTTCAGATGTTGATGGTACAGTAACTTTTTTGAAAAGTTTGAACAATTTATTCGATGTTCTCAATTCACGGAATATGAACCAAAATTATTTCAAAAAACCTTTGTATTTTAGAAATAAAGAAAACATTTTTAATTTTTTGGTGAAGTTGAAAATTATTTAAAAACTCTTAAACTTGATGACGGGCAATATGTAATAAAACAAATAAAAATGCGCTTTATAGGACTATTAACTTGTATACACAGCTTAAAAATATATATTAGAGTAATAGAAGATGAAAAGAAACTTCAGTATTTACCAGGCTATAAGTTTTCACAAGATCACCTTAGACTGACTTTTGGCCATATAAGAGCACATGGAGGTTGTAATAACAATCCCGTCGCGGCATTTTATGTCGATTATAAAAACTTATAGCACATATTGAATTAAAAGATTTTGATAGTGGCAATGCATTGCTCTAGAAAATCTATCCATTTTAAGTTGTTCATCAGCCATTCAAAAAATTAATACCACCATGACACCACTTTACAATTACGAACCAGAGGAAGATATGAACAATTAAAGCTATTTTGATGAAATGTTGTCAAATTATGATATTGATATATCGAATTTCGACAACAAGTCGCGACGTACATAGCTGGGTCCGTTGCACATTATTTATTAAAAAATAAAATGTGATACATGTGTCTCAGCTTTATTGGGATCTGATAATAATGATGACCATGTCGATTTTATTAAATTAAAAGACAATGGTGGACTAATAATTCCAAGTGCGGATGTTATAACTATATATTTGAAAGCAGAAACTATTTAAAAAACTATTTTTGGACGGAAAGATGGTAAAATGCATACATTAAAGGATCACTTTCTTGCGAGAGCCATGAGTCACGTTGTTGCCAAAAATATATTTGCGGATATTCAGTATCATCAGTATGATCAATCTCCTCTTGATAACCACATAGTTCAGTTGATTAATGCGTTTTGGAGAAGTATATGGATATCCGTTTAAATTATTTTGCAAAAAATGCGATACAAAAAGTAAAAAAAGGCAGTTTTTAAATAAATTTATTCATTTTATGGGTCAATAAAATCGTTTCGTAGAGTTGCTGACAATATTAATTGCAAGGTACTGCTACAGATACTTGTTTAGTACCCAATATAATTAATTATATTTTCAAACATAGTGTAAAAAATAAGGGTATTACACAGTTGACGACTATGTAAATATTATAAAGAAAAAATAGGACTCACCACTCTGTTTATTAAACTTATTTCTATATTAATATCAATCTAACTTAATTATATTATAAGTGTACCTACGCTATAACCTCGATTAATTAAGTATTCTGACTGTTTTTAAATAATAAGTACCATTCATTCCTAAGTATCATTACTGTTAAATATTAAAAAAATGGTATATATCTATGGTTTTCTTTGCTACTTGTAATCCATTTTAATATATAAAAAAATATAGACACCTTCAAAAATTTTTGTCAATCCCTAGCATTGTTTACAGTACAGTACTTACTTTATGTATTGGAGTAAAATGCAGTGTAATTACTATAAATTAAGGTTCATAATAGATAGTGCCCTATACACTTCATCGGTGTATTGCAAGTGTGTGCAAGTCTTATATCTATTTGTTTGCTTAATGCGTATGCGTTAAGATGTGGTGACATCGGTTTTGGAAATAATCGGGCGCTAATTCATTTCTGTCTTATTATTACGATTCATGTGGTGACAATTTACGGTTTAGAAAAAAAAGTTGAATTTCATTGTATTTTTTTATTTATAGCATTTTTTTATTAACGCTATGTGATCTATGTTATTATCTCTATTGGTTCACAGTTGACACTATAAAGACGCAGATATTTTGTATGTTTGAATAGACATTTAATGAATGTACTTCTACTCATCTTCGCTAACGCTTGCTATGCTTACATTGTACCGTAAATATTAAATTACGGTACAATGAAAACAAAAATCTAATATCTCTGAATATAAGAATGCTTAGCTTATTAGAAACCTGGTACAAAATTTTAAAATTATTTATACATAGCATAAGAGAATATTTTATGGAATGGAATTTGGGATCCAGTTGCAGTTGGTTAAAAATCCTGATTCTTGGAAATAGGCGGCCGGATTCCTGGCAATAAAACTTAATAAATTTTATTTCAACTTATATTTTTGACCACGTAAGTGGCTACTTACCAAAAGTTTATTTCACTTGCTAAATTCTCCTTAAGTAATGTGTTTGAAGTTGTATTGTGTCAATTTTACACATTTCCTGTCTTGGAGTCCTTTGGGTAGGTACGTCCTATTTCTGCTGCCTAACAGCATGTCATGTTACAGTGTGAAGGGTATAGAGAGCCAGTATAATATAATAACAGGCTATCAGGCATTCATATTTAGTCTTCAGAGGTGTTAACTGTAGCATTCTTTAGATTTGAAGATGGTCTCTGGTATCCACGGGCTGCAGTAGCCACTTACCATCAGGTGGGACTGTAAATTTGTTTCTCACTGCAATTTAAATAAAAATATTGTTCGCGCTATCTGTAGAACTACAAGTTAGCCGGCTAGTAAAAGTTCGATCTAAATTGAAACCCTAGTGGAGTACAAGCTCTTAAAATCCGGTCAAGACCGGATTTATGCGGTCAGATGGTAACCCTAGTTGCAAGCAACTAAAGACAATTGTACACTTTAAAACTGGTGCTTAGAGTTGTTGGTACAAAAATGTTTTTTTATGATTTAGTGCTTACTTAAAAATATTTTTAGGTACTTTTAAACGCCATTTAAATGTAGTCATTATTCATTAAACATTACATAGTTAAATCAAACACAACAGTCGCCTTGCTTAAGCGCCTAATTATCGAAGTGGTGACGAAAAAAATTGATAATCCTATTGATAGACAGACACAACAATAGAGATAGACACAACTTTTACATATTTATTATATGTAGTATGTATATTTATGTTTAATTTTTTAATTCACCAAGACAACTTGACAAATTTCAGGACAAAGCTATTATAGCTACAGATGTTGAAACTGGAAAATTAAAACAGTGTTATGAAAATGCTCATGAAGAACCAGTTTATAGCCTACATTGTTTGGGGAGCAACAAATTTGTAACCGGTAAATTAGATATAATGTATATTATTATATTTTATACTAGCTTCTCTGGCAGGCGTATTCTTTTCTTCCTGGTAGGTGGCGCGATCAGTTTCACTCCGAATTTACTCTGAATCCACTCCGGACTTTTTAAAGTGTAAATATAAAATTTATTAATAGCTCGACCACAGCGCCACCTAACGAGGGCACCCAAATTTGGGGGTCTTTAGAAAGCATCCTGTCTTACACCTTTCTGCAGTAGAATAGGTTTCGTACTCTGATTGTATTACGGCTCAGTGATGTATAGAAAGGCAATTGACATGCATATTATGAAGAAACAACTTTTTCAACTTTTTGAATCGTTATATCTCTGAAATGGTGATTCTTAGGAAAAAGGGTAAGAACAGTTTTTATAAATAATTGCACGATATACAATTTTTGTCTAATCAATTTTTATGATAAAACTTACCGCTTAGCTGAAAAATGCAAAAGAAACCATATTTGTGAACTTTGACCTTGAATATTTTTTTTCAGATGTGTGATATTTTTCATATTTCATTTGTGTTCCTAACATTCGTACCAATTATTAGCTCTATACGAATTATTGTAACCTTACCCCTATTTTTTGAGCTAACTTGACCGGACTATAAATGTATGTATATAAAAACAAAAGAAATAGGAACAAAATTCTTGAGCTAGGTATATGGCCGGAGCATTGCCACTAGATTACTAACCTGTTAGGCTAAATCAGTTACTCTTGTTCTTCTGCTGATATATTTTTCAAGGATTTGAAATGGCCGAGAAATCTGGATAAGTATCTAGAGACAGTTTACGCAAAAACTTATTTTTTAAAATATTTTTAATTTTTTATTCTAGGTGATGATGGAGGCATAGTTAAGTTGTGGGATTTGAGAAAATCTGACCCTGTATTCAGTATCAAAATTGGCGAAGAATATGTTTCTGACATGATTACAAATGATGCACAGAAATATTTAGTTTGTGCAGGAGGTGATGGTGTACTTACATCAATAGATTTAAAAGGAAGGTATGTTATTTCCTTAGTTTCAATAAATTTTGTGTACAATGTGGCACTTTGAGATGGGGCAGAATGTACATAATGTATACTAAAAGAGAGAAATGTGCTTAAAGCCCCACACACAAGCGACTTACGGTGGCGGCCATTGTATGCGCTTGCAATGTAAGTGAGTTTGCAAACACGTGAGGTCACGTGGCGGCCTGCGAGCTGCTGTCCGCGGCCACATGTCCCGTCCCCTCCGCCACCGCGTGTTTGCGAGCGTGCGTCCTGTCGGTGGCTTGTCGCAAATTTTTATAACAGGCCGCGTAAAAATGGAGATTTTAATAGAAGTGGGAACAAACGAGCATGCAGCTCACCTGATGGTAAGTGTCGACTGCCGCCCATGAACAACTGCAACACCAGAGGAATCGCAGGTGCGTTGCCGGCCTTTTAAAAAAGAGTAGGCTCTTTTATTGAAGGTTCCTAAATCTTATCGGTTCGGAAAAATCGCTGGTGGTAGTCGATTCCACAAGGAAGTTGTGCGAGGAAAAAACTTCTTGTATATTGTACAGTGATGGACCGCCAATTATCCAGATGGTATGGGTGGTATCGCGAGTTTTGTCGCTATGTGCGATTGTGAAATTGAGCGGCTGGAATTAGTCCGAACAATTCCTCAGAGCACTCCTGTAATAGAGCGATAAAATACGCAAAGAGATGTAACATCTATTCGCAATGCCAGTGAGTCAAGCCGATCAGAAAGAGCTATGTCGCCGACGATTCGAACCGCACTGCGATGCGATCAAATGGAACGAGCTGGCACTGGGGAGCCCCTGCCCAGAGATGGGAACAGTATTTCATGTGAGGCCTAACCTGTGCCTTGTAAAGTTGTAGGCGGTGTGTCTGCATGAAATACTGTCCCGCTCTGCTGAGCACGCCAAGCTTTTTAGAGGCCAATTTGGTCTTCTCTTCTAAGTGACCACGAAACTTTTTGAGAAATATTGGCACGGCCGGTGTATAAAGCATCGCCAGTGCTGTCATCCTCATAGCAATTAATGTTACCGGTTTGCCACATATCATATAATATGCCAAAGAAACAGCGTTGGTGATAGTACGCAGCCTTGTGGAACACCAGCGTTAATAGGCTTGTAATCGGAGCATGCACCGTCTACTACGACCTAGATGCTCCGATCTGCAAGAAAACTGGTGATACAATTGTAAATTTCTCGGGAAGCCCATAGGAAGGAAGCTTCGAAAGAAGGGCTCTGTGCCAAACCCGATCGAAGGGCTACGCTATGTCCAAACTAACGGCTAAGGCCTCTCCCTTGGACTCTACAGCCCTACTGCCTCTGCCCATCTATGAGTCAGGTAGACCAGAAGATCACCAGCTGATCGAACCCGACGAAAACCGTATTGGCGGTAACTAATCATCTGGTGATCCTCAAGGTACCTCATGAGCTGGCAGTTTATAATGGATTCCATTATTTTGGAGAACAAGGAGGCGATGGCGATTGGCCGGTAGTTAGACTCTGAGTGGTCTGAGCGGTCGCATTTTTTATGGATCGGGTGGACCAAAACTAACTTCCATGAATTCGGGCCTAGAGAGTAGGAGTACCGGAAAAGACGCCTTAAAACGGGTGCCAACTCCGGAGCACACGTCTTCAGCATAATAGGAGGGACTCCACCAGGCCCACTCGACTTGTTGATGTCTAGGGAGAGGAGTGCTTTTCGTACCGAGCGCTGTGTAAACATGGGGCATCCTGCATGGGGCGCTCACACCGCGGGATGGTCAGCGGTGTGTTCCCCCCGTCATCGAGAGTTGAGTTGGACGCAAAGAGAGAGCCTAGCAGATCGGTTATCTCCTTTGTGGCATGGGCCAGTGAGTCGTCCTTCCTGTGCAGAGATGGCAGAGATGGCTGACAGAAGTTCCCTTGGACAGCCTTGGCTAGAGACCAGAATGCACGTGTTCTCGAAGGAAGTCGAACTAGTTACTCGCCAATTCTGCCGATGTGCTCTGGCCATGGCAATTACACTTTTAAAGGACCTGGAGGCGGAATTAAAGTTATTTTTAAGAGCGCTGGTGTTTGCACCCCGAGACGTTGATGCGTCAGCCCAGGCCCGGTAGCACTCCTGCTTATGGCGTGATGCAATTTTACAGGAGTGACCAAACCATGGCTGAGTTCAGCCTCCGATAGGCACCACAGATGATGGAATAAAAAGTTCCATTGCCTAAAGTACCACATCAGCGACAGAATCAGCAACAACGTGTGGATCATCCGGCGAGAAACAAACCCGCCCCCAAAGGTAGGATGCAAAAAAAGACCGCATCCTATCCCAATCGGCCGGCCTATAGTCCCAAACACGGTGGCTGTCTGCAGAATGCAACCCGACGTTAGTGTGAGTGGTACCACATTCCGGACAAGACAATGGTCCGAGGATCCAAGAAAGGCGTCGATGGAAACCTGATATCCGTCCGGATGAGAGGTCAGCAGAAGGTCCAACAGGGAAGGTGCATGATCCTCCACATCTGGGATCCAGGTAGGCGAAGCAACCAGTTGTGTTAGACCATATGCCTAGGCAAAGTCATAAGATCTATTCGCATGATCGATTAAACGAGAACCAAGCCATTCAGCGTGGTGGGTGTTAAAATCACCGAGGATCACGATCTTTGCGGATGGAAAATGTTGTAGCACAGAGTCAGCCATTTGAACGTGGTTGATGTAGAGGTGAGTAGGGTAGCTTCGGCGTGGATGCTCAGCGAGGGAGTCTCCGTCCCCAGGGGTGCTGGGGTAGTGTTTTATTTGATTCCGCTACCGTGTTAAGGGATTACCAGGCGAAACGCAGAAGTAAACTTCTACTTCACGCTGGTATTTTGTGAGGTCGTGGTACCACCCCGGTTCGAGTCGGCATATTCGTGCGACAGCAAAAGCTGCCGCGTGGCTCTGCCGCTATTAAAATATTTAATAGAAATAGTGCAAAATTTGATAATAATGATACATTGATGATTGATGGTGAAAATGATACTTCACACTGTAATTACAAAAAAAAATAGGATAAAAAGCTAAATATGTGATAATATCACTGAAGAACTGATTGTTTTATTGCCTACCCTTTTTCATCTTCTGAAAGGGCTAATAAAAGTAATAAGACTTTGTCACGGTTAGCCATGTTGACAGACGTTCGATCGTCATCGCAAGCCGCTTGTGTGTGGGATAGGCTTAAATCACTCTCGTAATCGATTTTGGAAATAACAATAACATTGGTCTTGAGATTGTTTACATTTGGTGTTGTAAATTTTATACATTTAGTTTTATCGCCGAACACTGAAATTATTCCAAGTTGATAATTTTACCAATTCGAAATCCTATAAAAATTTCTAAGGTTCTATAGAAAAGACTACATCAAAACGTATTTTATGTCTCTAATTGCAACAAACATTGCAACTACCTACAACACTTCCCGCCAGCAACGGCGCTACCAAATACACGTGGTAGAGCCATGCTCCAGCTGTATTATGGTTGCAGCACGAATGGGTCACATTGCGTTCTTCTAAGCACTGTAAACAGTTTTGTAATTCTCTTCAGTGTGATGTTAACCCATGACCAGGTGATCGCAGATATAAGCGATATATATGATATATATGAAGTTTTCTAAGTGGGAAATGCCAAAAGTCATAAGAGCTGCCGCTGCATGGCGGTAGAACCATCTCGTTTACGTCAAACGTAAAATACCCAGACCGGCCACGTGAAGCACCGTCAAAGGTGCGAGGCGCCTGGTACTGCGATCGTGCCCACCAAACGTGATAATTAAGACAAATCCTCCCAAATTTGGACTCCCAGTGGAGATTTTGGTACTGATGAAAAAAATCTGATTAAGGCTTCGGCCAAACTGAGGCGAATTGCGCGCGGGACGCGAATCTGCGCGATTCGCTCGCTCGCTTAGCCTCCCAAACTGAGGCGAATCCCGCACGTCATTAGTTTTGGTTTCTCAATAGGAAAACATGTATTTTGATATTGAAGCTAAGATTTTGTTTTTATTAGCATTAACTGAAGAAGAATCTCAAGATGTGAGGAAGAAATGAAGAAATGGGTTCATGAGCTGAGTACTCAATGCATAGAATTTGGAGAGTTTCACACTTTGATACCCACATTACGAAAAGATAAAAAAAAAATATTTTATATATATTTTCGTATGCCGGAAGAATGCTCTAACGAAGTTTTATCAAGAATCGAACAAAATATACGGAAACATATTTTGTTCGATTCTTGATAAAACTTCCCATACCCTATATTTTTTCCTATTATTTTTATAGTCTTCGTGGCTGAGGTCGTATAGAATCTTCTTTTCTTTTACTTTTTGTAAAAATAATTTAAGGTTTAACGGCATTTAGAAAAATCAGGCACTATCCCGCGTATATTTCGCTGCAGCACGTGCGACTATTCGCGCCAATGTTAACACCTCCATACAAGTTTGCTGACGCAATCGGCGCGAGCGAATCGCGTCCCGCGCGGTAATCGCCTCAGTTTGGCCGAAGCTTTAAAATATAAAATGAATCATTGTTAATAAGGGAATATAAAAAATCGGACAAGCAGATTTAGTGTGTACTCTTACTATAATTATTATGATTTTAAAAATATAATATATGTAGAGTAACAGTATAATGTAGTAAATAAATACACTGACGTATATTCAAATATACATATATATATATATATATATATATATATATATATATACAGGGTATTTTGAAACGCTCCCGAAAACGAAGACAGGCGACAGTACTAACTATATCTTTGATGATGGGTGAAATATAAAATCGATCCTGATGAAAAAAAAATCATCTTTTCACAACGTTTTATTAGCTTTATTCACGCTCCATCGTGTTAGTATAGTTAAATAAAACTTTAATTTCATTTAAAAAAATCATGAAAATACTTAAACATAAAATCAGCAGTGGAATTACTGAATTACAATCTAGACTAGGGGTCAATGTACGCGCGAACGGAGAATTCGCGCGGCTCGCAACTAGCGATGGTACCACAATACCTAATAATTTACAACACTTGTCTAAATACCTAACTTATCTACTTAACCTTTTGCCACTGTGCTTGTCCCCACGTAGCCACTAATTCGAATTCACAGGTTAAATAAACCAAATAACTGGTTCGATTCCCCGCTAATGAAAAAAATACTTAAATAAAATGTTAACAAGGTTAGAGTCATGCTTTGTTATCCATTGTGTAGGTATGTTTATTATTCTGATGTATTCAGTTATGTACCTTTTCAGATCAGTTCAGTACTAAGTTATTTAAAAAAAGTAGGTATGAAACAGCTTACCGATCCTCCGTGGCCTTATGAGATTTTCCAAAGCACATTAACATGTTGCCGTATTCACGAGCACTATAAACGTACCTACGCGTTAGGCATTATTAAAACAAAACAAAAAACACAAAACGTAACAACAAGAACAATATCATTAAGTAATAAATAACAAGTAATAACGACAATAATTTAATAAACAAAACAATTGAACTGTCGCACGTGATAGTCAACACGGAACTGTCTCAAAAACTAAAATTATTAATCAATCCCGCCAAAACAAATGCGCACGGAGGTAACGTCCTTGAAGTATGTGTAAATTCCACAGCGCGAGGTGACACGAGGCAGCGTGTGTGTGAAAGGGAAGGTTAGAGTGAGTAGTATACCTAATGCATTGTTTCGTACCGATCTAGATAAGAGTTCGGCGCCCGCGAGGATATTGACCCTATTGTCAGCTGATTTTCTTTTTTAAGTTTCACTGCTGGTTTTATGTTTAAGTATTTTCATGATTATTCGGGATCGAATTTCTTTGTGACCCATCATCATAGGTATCCTTAGTACTGTCATCTGTCTTCGTTTTCGGGAGCGTTTCACAAACACCCGCTATATATATATATATATATGTGTGTGTGTATGTGTGTGTGTGTGTGTTTTATATTATACTAACGAATGATGTAGCGCGCTAATTCTCTTTCACTTTAATCTATCTTTAACAGCTAGTTACCGTTATTTGCGGCCACTTTAACATAGGCAACCGTATTCCATCGTGCTCAGAAAAAAAATTAGCTTTAATTTCATATATAAATAATGAATATACGTCATGAAATTATAACTGTAACAAAGAATTACCTGTTGACACCTGGCGGCGGAGAGGATGCGGCCGAGTGCGCTACTGCAACTAAATCTTTCCAAGTTCTTTACATATGTATACAATCCTGTAAAGTGGTAGATTACTTTTTTCAACTTTGATTCTATCAAGTTCATTTGTATATAAATTATCCTACCTTTATCTAGTTACACTATTTGTTTATATGTATGGCACATTTATGTTATATGTAATAGTTTTAAAGTATATATTTGTACTTTTATATATTTATATTTATAAAAATATATATTTACACGTATATATACATATATATATTAAGAAGTATGTATGTATTTATCTTATCTATGTACTTATATATCCATCCTATATTTTTTGTTGGCTTTAATAAAAATAATGTTATTTTTGTCGCCAAACCACACACATGTTTTTATTGTTTTCTTGCAATCCCGTCCATCCAAAGGTTGTCTGGAAGAGATCGCTCTTAGCGATAAGATCGCCCATTGTACCACATTTCTATTTCTCCTTTTTTGTTAATATTTATATTATTTTTTGGCGTACAATAAAGTGTTATCTATCTATCTATATAATTTATTTAAAAAACAATTGAATAAATTCTTAAGGAAAAAAAAACGTCTGGACAGACGGACAACAAAGTGTTCCTATTAGGGTTTAGTTTTTTCGTTAAGAGTCATGGCACGACCTTAAAAATAACTAAAAGCGCGGTCTCATTTGTCTTTTAAATTGCGACTGTTTGCTTGAGTTATTGCCGAATACTATTTCGTATGGTTTTGTCATTCTACACGAAACACCAAGAACTGCGTACTTGGCCGCAAACAATCACTCGGTGAATTATATGCCCAACGAGAACTTGTGTGCCAATTATTCCAGGACATGTATAATTACCCGCATCACGAGCAGCGTGTTGAGTGTAAACATAACAATTTTTTTGTTTCAGTAAAATTTATACAACATCTGAAGAATATGACGCAGAATTAACTTGCATGGGACTGTTCCGTTCAGACACTAAACTGTTAGTTGGATCATCAAAGGGAAAACTATATTTATTTAATTGGAAAGAGTTTGGTCTACATAGTGACGAATATATGGGCCAGAAACATTCTCTCCAGTGTATGGTCCCAGTTACACAAAATATCGTTGTGACATCAGGAGAGGATGGCGTTTTGAGAGCAACGCATATGTTTCCTCAACGACAACTGGGTATTGTTGGCCAGCACAATTTACCCGTAGAATGTCTAGATATAAGTTACGACGGCCAGTTCATTGCTTCAAGTTCACATAACAATGATGTCAAATTTTGGAATATATCGTACTTTGAATCCATCGACTCTATTATTGATGTAAATCATAAGCAAAATAAGAAAAAAGATATGAGCAACAATTTACCTTCGAGCAGTGTCAAAAATGCATCCGATTTTTTTTCTGGGCTAGTTTGATCTGTTGATTATTCAAAAATAAATAACCTTTTATTATATTGAGGTTTTATTGAATCCTTATTGCAGATTTTTAACGATGTAAAATATTTAAGGACGCGTTTGCAAAATTGATAGGTATAGAATTGAACTATTACATTGACACGGGTCACACACACAAGTGTACGCACCGTTAGCTGCGGGTGTGGGAATCGTAATCAAGTAAAAACATTTTGATAATTTGAAAGATTGATTTTTTTTCTCATTTCTTATACCTACAAAAATATATAACATACGAAATACGAATAGCTGCTCCAGAGACTGCTAGGCACTAGAAGCCCACTACTAGCAGTGAGATGGTGGCTGTGGACTTTGGGCTGGTTTTGTTAGTTATGATAAGACTTTAGCTTCGGACTTGGTGAAGTGACTTGAAGGTATACTTCGGTGACAGCTACTGGAACTCCTCGACGAGTAGTATTAGGTGTGCCGAGTTTGGGCTTGTTTTGTTAGTCATGATGAGAGCTTACCTCCGGACTTGATAGAGTGACCTGATGGTGTACTTCGGTGACTACTGCTGGAATTCCTGGACGAGTAGAACTAGGTGTGCCGAGTTTGGGCTTGTTTTGTTAGTCATGATGAGAGCTTACCTCCGGACTTGATAGAGTGACCACTGAACACTTTCAGATCACTCCATAAAGTCCAAGACGAATAGGCATTTATATAATTATTTATATATATAAATCCCACTTACTTTCAGCGAAACAAAATATAACAAAAATGCGTGATTATAGAAATAATAATATTATTTTGCCTTGTCAAGTACCTATGTATCAAATTCGAATATTTTGTGTATTGTGTATGTATTGTATTGTATATACAGCGATCTTTTTCGGCTGCTGCAATCAGGCAGGCGATACAGTATCCACTCATGACGGCGACCGAGCGCGGACTGAGGTTTCATCGAAATTTTTGTACAATAAATCAAAACAGGCACCAAAAATAAAATAACCCTTATTGCAATCTATTATGATTCATCCGTATTAGCAAAATATGTGAAAAAATAAGCATCAGTTTTTATTTATTTTTACGAATATTTGTGACATTTTGATAAAAAGTAAACACCACTATTTTTTATTGAATATGTCTGCCTACTTATAGTATTTTTAGAAATCTTAATATATTATGTTGATAATAGAACAAAAATGTACCTAAACATGAGCCGGTATCGTTAATTTTGTAGTAAATGGCTAGGGAAGATCGTATTTACAATATAAAAAACTATTATTTTCAACAAAAAAGTCACCACCATTTGAAGATGAAGAACCATTCTATACGTGGTAGCAATTAGCTATGTTTGATTTGGTTTAGTTTTGTCACAAAATGTACCGAAAAACAGCATAATTTCGCCCGATTTGCAAACGCACCTGTGGCGGCGCTGTCGTCACGCCACAAGCGAAATACATCGAAGCCTAAATCGCGCTATCAAAGTTCCGAATTAAAAACAGTATATATACAATAGCTCCGAACTACCACATGGAGCGTTGGCCGCTCCCCGGGCAGAACACCTTGCCCGGCGGGAGATCTCCCCTTTTCCTTCCACCGGCCACAGTGGTGACCCCGACGTGATCTGAACACGCAACCAAACAACCTTCGGAAACTACAACTTCAAATCCTCGTCATCGTCCTCAAGTACCCCATTCATTCGCTCCCGAGCAAATATTCAGTCTTCACATCCTGCAAGCCATATCTAGCTTTACAAAGGTTCATCGCAGCACTATAATAATGCTTCCTGTTCCTTCAAGCTACTCTCTGCGCTACAGTGTTCGGCACGGCTCTGAGCCTTACTGCTCGCCTCTGCTTCACGGCACTCTCGCAGATTACTTGCCTTCTTCTCGACTCACCGCAGACTACAAGGCAATTCCCTGGCACTTGCGCATTCGTCGACATCTAGACTGCACTATCGACCTCCGGTCTGAGCAGGGGGGTGATGTGGCGGCGCTGTCGTCACGCCACAAGCGAAATACATCGAAGCCTAAATCGCGAAAAAACAGTATATATACAATAGCTCCGAACTACCACTCGGAGCGTTGGCCGCTCCCCGGGCAGAACACCTTGCCCGGCGGGAGATCTCCCCTTTTCCTTCCACCGGCCACAGTTGAAGTGGTGGTCCATTGGTTTCGATGAAATGCTCAACGTTGTGCTTCGGTGTTAATTTCATCGAAGTTATTCTTGTGATTCCAGGATATTCTTCAAGGATCTTGTGATACGATTGTTGAACGTCTATGCTTCTTATTGTGGGCTGATTGGTTGCTTGGACGAAAGACTGAGACGTAAGATTGGTTTTCCCGTCGATGATTCTTCTATTTTTGATGTCGACGATCAACTGGTGATGTTGAAGAAAATCAGCACCGATGATTGGTTTGCTGACTTTAGCGACTATAAATCTCCATTTGAATGGTCGGCGTAGGTTTAAATCTAGTTCCATTGTTTTTTCTCCATATGTAGGAATCACCGTATTGTTTGCTGCGTAGAGTTGAAAATCCAGTGGCTTCATCTTCTGTCTTTGACTCGGCGGTAAAACTGAGATATTCGCTCCGGTGTCGATAAGGAAGGTAAGCTTGCTTTTTTTATCGGTGACAAAAAGACGGTAGGACTTTTCTGTTACGCTGGATCCCGTCGCATCAAGCGTATTAGTTAGTTTTCCGACTTCATATTTTCATTTTTGAATGTACACGGTATTGTGCATTTTCTTGCCTCGGAACCGAAACGTCGATGATAGTAGCAGTAAGGGGATCTTGTTCTTGAGCTTGTTCGACTTCTACTTGCAGAGCGGTTGCGACGAAAAAGTGATCTTCGGTATTGCTGATTGCGCTGGTTGTACTGTTGCTGGTTACAGGTTTGATGCTGGGAAGCTTTGAGCGCGGCGACTTCGAATGATAGCTTCCTAATTTCTTCGAGTAGAAGTGCCGTCGCCAGGAGTGCCATTTCGTCGAGCTTCGTCTGCGTGCTGAATGTTTCACTCACTGCTAGTACCGATCGAACATGTGGGGGTAGGTGGTTTACCCACATTAGCCGTAGCGTCGAATCTGGGACTTTATCTCGCGCCAAAGTACGCATTCTGCGTAGGAGTTGTGTGGGCTTCTGGTCTCCAAGTTCTATTTCTAATAGAAGTTTCTGTAGCTGGCGACTGTCGGATTCTTCATATGCAGAGATCAGACGATCCTTCAGCGAATTATACTGGTCGGATGCCGGTGGGTTGTACAACAGGTCCGAAATATGTTCGATGTCTTGTTTCTCAAGTTGGGCGATCAACATCTGTGCTAGTTGCGCTTGACTCTTCTTTAAATCGTTCGTTGCGGCTTCAAAACTGACGAACCAAAGTCGGGTTTATTTCTCCAAAACGGTGGTATTCTCAACGATAGAGATATACCGGCGATTTCTTGTTCCTTGGCGGGTTTGATGTATATGTCGGATTTCTGCGCTTCTCGCTCCATAATGACGTCTTGATTACACTGATTTTATATATACTAAAGTCCTCCTTGATATTTTTCCTACTATTCTTGCAGGGATCTTCCTTATCGGTGTTCGTAACGGGGTCACCAATGTAATAGTGGTGAATGGGTCCACTATTAACAGACTCCGAGTGGTCTAGGAGCGGAGAAATGAAACTCTTTTCTTGATATGCCTTACTATGTGCAGGCGACTGAAGGTGTTTATTTTAGTGAACCCTGCCTATATTTATATTCCCGGCTACATCCTTAGTTACCCAATAGCAATATCTTTTATTTATTTAGCCAATTAGAATTTCTACATTTTGACCAATGGAATTAATCAATTACAATATTATGTACAACTATTATATGTCGCGCTCCATTTGCCGGCGTAAGACTCGTGGATCGCTTCTCGTAGCTGCGTTGCTGGACGGGACTATATAAGCCATGCAGACCGGCGCGCGCGCGTAATCGGCGAGCGGCGGCGGCGTGGGACACATCTCCGGAACAGCAAGAAGAAGCGAAGCTGCGGCGTTGAAGAAACGGCTCGAAAATGGTCGACGGATTCATGAAGATAGCCGGCGTGTGAAGACGATGCGGCGCTGATGATATTTGCGGCTGTTTCTTGTTTCTATATTAGAACGTTAAATATATACGTCATATTATCACGCATCGATATGCAGTCCGCAGTATCTCAGTAGCCGGGGGTAATTTGTAAATAAATGTTTTCTTCAGACCTTCACCTTCTGCGTTATGGTAGCACCAGGGTAACGTTATTTACTACCGTTTTAAGGTTGATTAGCCTGGCTGCTACACACCCTTAAATACCTTACGAATATAAAAAGGTCTCGAGAATTGATATGAAATATCATTATGGTGACATTATGATAGCCATGGCTGAAAAAAAGGCCTTTCAACCAGTGGCGGTACCTACATATTATATAAGCTAAAAATGTCCTATCAATGTCACTATACCGAACATAGAAACCGCGCCACCACAGAAGTCCGATGTACTAAGCGTTGCATTCGCATAAACAAATGTTGCCAGGAAGATAGATTACAATTTATATTACTTATTACCCGACTCTTGGTATTTTATCAAATTACATTTCCGAAATTATACTGGAACAAAACCTCCGCAAAATATCATCCATCTGGCAAAGTAACGCTTTATTTTTTAAGGTGACACTAGTGGACATTTTTCCATAGAAATTTCGGGAGGGTATTACTCTGCTGTTTGACACTGTTCATCCAAAGTTAAACATGATATCGTTTTTTCTCATTATTAATTTTGTCGGTGCGGAAACAGAATAGTAAAATAAAAAGCGATAATAAGTTACGAGCTACCAAAGATTCGTTTTTATTGCCAATTTTAACACAACTTTGGGCGTAAATTAGTAATAAAAGAAGTGTAAAATTTCCAAAACAAAGTCGGTACCAACAAAGCTCAATTATCGAAAAATGCAATAAATTTTATTTGTAATTGATTTATGCAGTGGTTTTTTCATAAACCTCGATTTTCCAACGGCCTTTTCGTATTTTTTTACGCGCGCGTTTTACTATGAATTATCGTGCATCTCACTGAATAATGTTTCCCCGGTGCGGTGCGGGAGGACGACGCTCACGCACACATGCACGCGCGGTGACGCGTGCTTATTCGAGTTTTATTTGACTCAGTCTGCTGCGGCCTATGTCGTTCGTTCAAGGGTCAAGGCCAACTAATGATAACAAAACGGAAGTTTTGCTATTTTGTTATTTGGACGCCAAATGGCATAGAAATTGATATAATTGAAAGAGATGATGCGTTTTGGACGAAAAACAAAATTTTAAAATTAGATACCTTTTATCAGAAATATGTTTTGCCGGAGCTGATAGATCCCCGTTACCCTCGCAAACTACAATTTATAGATCGAATGTAAATCAAATTGACATAAGCACACAAAATTAGCGGAATATAAATAAAATTTAGAAAAAAAATGATCTCTAAATTTTATTAATATTCCGCTAATTTTATCTGTACTTACCTATGTGTAATTATATTATATTACTGACGAAAATTTTAAATAAAACAAATAAGCAGCCAACCTCCTAGGTTGACCTGCGAGATGTCAGTCTAACAAAACAAAACAGCCCAGAAAAACAAACTTTCCAACTGATATCTAAAAACAAAAAGTTTGTTTCATTACCTATAGTATTAATACCTATAGTAGTATATGGTACTGTTTTCTCGCAAATGTGTTGAAAAACGTTGTATGACACGTGCGTAAATTGGGCTTACATTCGTCAACTCGTTTGTAAAAACCAACTTTCCACATAGTATCATAAACACCTAACTATTTTTCTATGTATTAGGAATAATTTATTTTGAGCTATAGTGGCCGCAATTACAAACCGCAGAAGTAAAAAAAAACAAAAGAAATTGTGTTATTATTTCAATAATAATAATTTAATGACACAAAAAATATTTTAAAAGTTTTTTTAACGTTTTTATAAAAATAATTAAAAATGTGATAAATATATATGAAAATGTTATTAAAGTTACAGCCTATATATGTCCCACTGCTGGGCACAGGTCTCGCATTTCTGAAAGGGTTTTAGGGCAAGGAAATATCCGCCGCGCTGCCCCAATGCGTGTTGGCGAACTTCACGTCTTCGAAATATTTTTTTTTCTTATTTTTCAGACTCCTAGTTTCCTCACGATGTTGTCCTTCACCGCCGAGAACTTGGTAAATCAGAATTGCAATTAACAATTTCATTGGTGCCGGCGGGGATCGAACCCGGGTTGCTCGCGTACTGTGATACTTACAACGAGCTCTAACCATCTGAGCTACCACGGCTCTCAATGAAAATGTTATAAAGGAAATAAATAACCAATAAAGATTTACAAAACAGTTTAATTTTATTTATTCGACGACTTTTGCGGCGGACAAAGTAGGTATATGTGGGATTATCCTAGGTACCTACTGTTATAATTACCTAGGTACCTACAATACAACAAAAATGTCACAAACCATCGCCGCGTCGTGGACACTAAAATGTAAACTTTAGGTCGGTACTAAGAAAACAGTCTTGATGGGTCACTTGTCTTGATAAAAACATGTGTTTACATTTAGTGATATTGAGTATATATAAAAAAAGTAAGAAGACAGGTAAGTAATTTGGAAACAATTGGATGGATGGATGGATGGATGTATGTTACTCAATCACGCCAGAACGGCTGAAGGATACCTATTTAGCTCAGAGATAGGTTATAGTCTGGAATAACACATATGATACCGTTTATCCAGGTATTACGTTCCTGTGGAATAATTTTCGAGTTACACGCGGGCGAAACCGCTGGCAACAGCTAGTACGGATATAAACTGCGATGACTGTTCAAGTAAGCATGCGTCGGCGTCGTGAACTTTTGAGCGATCACTGCATGATCACTCGGGGAAAACTAAACATAATAAAATAAGCAATCTATATTAGGTATCTATAGAGCCATAGAGGTATAATATAAAGCGATAACGCAGCGCCTGATAATTTAGTACGAGTTTGTAGGTACTTGCTGATTTCTCGGCAAGCGTCGGGCGGCACACACAGCGTAGTGGCGGTATGTATGTGTGCATCGTGTAACTTCGTTTTTGTTCGGAACGCCGTACGAACAAGACGTGCGTGAAGACTAGCGTCTAACTGGTCATCACTGATACTATATCTGTCGGGCACCACGACACGTGAGACAGCGTACTTTTTGGCCAGTGAGTTCGAGCCCGCAACTTGTGCCACCTTAACTCGGGTATGTAATAGTTAACAATAACATTACAATCAACATTTTGTTTACCCACAAATTAGGCAAAAACGATCAGCTCTGGCATCCCTAAAATTTTCCTGTCATGGCGGCAACTCTCATTGCACATTATTATGCGGGATTAATAATTCTATAATCTTTTCCAATTCACAAAATTCTTTCACTTTAAGGACTTTTTCAACACTACGCTCCATTATCTATTTCATTCAAATAATTAAAAATTCCACCACCAAAACTCTTCACCTACATATTTATTTATCTATGCTCTTCACTCCTGATAAACGACAAAATGGCGGAGGTGTCAAATTTAGTTCCAAATTTTGTGGTGAGACTTCAGTGGTGGCGCGGAGTCTAAACTTCAAATTAATTACGCGATCTATACACATGTATACTTCATATATATAAATAAATTTGAGCTCAGGGGTTATTTACATGCCATTCAGACATGAATAACCAGTTTTAAAAGTAAAACGAAACGTTACGAACAGATGAGAGCAATGACATGAGTGATCCAGGATATATTTTGTCCGAAAAACTACAAGATGCGGCGCTGTGAAAAAATAACAAAATTTTGTTGAACTTTTTATTAACTATTTCTTGATTGCACAATTTTTTATAAATATTTAACGATAACGTTACGGTATCTTTACCGGTATTGAAATGATCCCAAATTTATTTGAATTGAATGTGATTTATGGGTAACAACGTTTTTGCCTACCGATCAACCCTTACAAATGTGTGCGTGCGCAGTAAAATCAGTTAAAATAATGCATTTTAAATAAAAACAATAAAAATGACAGAAAGTTTGAGATTTATTTAATTAATTTTTCTTCACCATTTGTCTATATTATGAACCTTCTCTGCAAATTTGGTCGGTTATTGCAAAATAACCCTGTATATCGCCATTTTTCTAGTCATATAATTTTTCTGGCATTTTTCATAAGCGCCTTAAGAGGCGCTTATGAAAAATGCCAGACAAAAGTTTAGTAAGCCAAATTCATGGGACGAAACGGGTGATGAATACTCTTACACCGTCATGCCTCGGTAATGAGGACTAATAATCTTACGCTCACCAGATGTCGCTAGTGAAGAATAAGGTGAACTTATTTATTACGCAGATGGTCACACATCATTAAAAAGTTGCGATTTAATTATAAATTCTCAGCCAGTATCGGAATCGTCAGCCAGTTCAGTTCCGCGGTCACTTGGAAGGCCAAATTGGCCTCTAAAAAGCTTGGCGTGCTTTGTAGAGCGGGGCAGTATTTCATGCCGGCACACCATTTACAACTTTACAAGTGCAGGTTCACATGAAATACTGTTCTCATCTCTGGGCCGGGACACCGCAGTGCCAGCTCCTTCCACTTGAAGAAGCTTGAATCGTCGACGACTGAGTTCTTTCTGATCGGCTTGAATTGTCGACGATCGAGTTCTTTCTAGTCGCCTCGAATTTTCGACGATTGAATTCTTTTCTGATTGGCTTGACTCGCATGTTTTATCGCATCTACCACAGCCACAGCTCACACACCAGCCGCCAAATTTCACCATCGCACATCGCGACATAACTCGCGATACCATCCATACAATCTGGATGGTTGGCGGTCCACCATTGTGTGATTTACTAGAAGTTTTCTTCCTTTGACAAATTCCTTGTGGAATATCGACAACCACCAGCGATTTTTCTGGACCGATAGGACTTAGGGACCTTCATGAAAAGTTGTTTAGTTAATGTTTAGCTGATTTTTCTATGGGCGAAAATCCTCACCACTTTTCATTTCGCCGAGTAATTCATCATCATCATTAGAGCCCTTCACAAGTCCACTGCTGGACATTGGCCTTCCTCAAGGAATGCCACAAAGCCCGATCCTGAACCACCTGCATCCATCGACTTCCTGCATGTCTTACCAGGTCATCACTCCTACTTCGCCTACCGGTACGAGGCTGCCACTCGAGACCCTTTCATTCCCATGGGTTGTCGGTTCTTCGAGCTATATGGCCGGCCTATTGCCACTACAGCTTATTACTCCGTTACTATTTTACTATCTGCTGAGTAATTAGAACGCACGATTCCCTAATTTTATATTTGTAACTTTTTATTGCGCTGACTACTCTGTTTTCCACTGTTTTATTAATCAGCTGATTTGTATAGGTCACATCATACTAACTCATTCTCGCCTGCCTGCCAAACAATTACAACGATGGCAATTAATTCCTAGTCATACAATGTAAGAGGCTCATGTAAAAGTGGACTGAAACAGTTAGTAAAAAAAATTAATTGTTACATTTAATTTTAGTTGTTATAGAAATTAACAGTCACTTAGTTATCGCATATTAAAAAATGAAATTTTAGAATATAAGTATTTATTTTTTACACATACAAAACATATTCAACGGACAACCCTCCCTATGTTTTCATAATTTAAGCTACGGGAAGTACTCCTTCTGTCTCTCTCTCTCGCTCGTGTGTGTGAACATTTACTCTTAAGTTCTGTAACAATTTCAAAATAAATAATCCATCTTATTCATCATAGTTCTTCATGTCTTATCTTTTTCGGACTCGGAAACGACCAAAATTCAGAAGGTAATCCTTTGACATCTCTTTCTCTTTTAGCAAAAGCAGAGTATGATGAAACACAATTTCCAATAAAATAATTGGCTTGCCCCAATATAGCTAAATCCAGATGAGGGTTTGATTGTTGCAATTTCACAACACTAAGATCAAATTGGCGTAATGCAGTTTTCAAATCATCAATCATATGATTTGAATCTGATGCGACGAAAATAAATTTTATATCATTCAATTTCTTCACAGCTCGTTTTATTTGCCTGAAAAAAAGCAAAGTCGTTGTCATTCAAATATATATGAGTAAAATCACACAGTCTGGCTGTAGTGCTCTTCCGCTTACACAATGACATGTCCGGTTAAATTTATTTCGATAATATTGTTTAAAATACATTAAAACTGACTTCAAGAGAGACGTTAGTTTTGCCCGAATGATTACCATATTTGTAAAATGAGCAGAAAGGCATTTCGATGACTTTTTAATGAATTCCAAGTAAGTTTTCAGAACAGCGTTCGTTCGTACGAGACAATAGCGCCTATCGCAGCTAAATGAAAGTGCGTTAGTTGGACGTAGTTTTCGTATTGCATTTTTGCCATATTTTTTTGGTTTAATTAATATTTAACTTTATTGTTAAATCAATACATCTTTCTAGCATTTTCCGTAGTCTACTCATTGGATACCCACAAGAGGAGCTGGGACAATTATTCTCATATGTCTCTAACACATATAGAAAAAAGAATTAATTTAAATAGTATTTTAAATTACATAAATAGAACTTGTGATGACACCAGATCTCGGCGGCTTGAGCTGTCAGCGGCCTTTAACTTTACTAGAAAACCGCTACACTTACTATTACGTGGGTCAAATAATAATTTCTAAATAATACGTGATCTGTGATACTGTCACGTCATAAAGTCATAAACTGTGAAGGATAGCACATTGTGAATAGCATGCTCCTAATCCAGCCTGCAACTTTTTTTTGAGGTCAGAGTTGAGCCCCAAGAAAATCGTAAAATGACAAAATACACTAAATATAGGAAAAAAAACAGCAGCAGAATATGTCGCTGCTCGAATCGTGGACGAACGAGTGTTCTCTCCGATCGGCTCGATTCACTGACGCTGCGAAGAAATGTTGCATCCTTTTGCATTTTCTACCGCATTTACCACGGGGAGTGCTCTGAAGAATTGTTCGGATCAATTCCAGCCGCCAAACTTCACCAACGCACATCGTGACAAAACTTACGTTACCATCCACATCATCTGGATGCTTGGTGGTCCGCTACTGTGCGATTTACTAGGAGTTTTCTTCCTCGCAAGACTACTTTGTGGAATCGTATACCACCGGCGATTTTTCCCCTTCAAGAAACGAGCTTACTCCTTTTTAAAAGGTCAGCAACGCACCTACAATTCTGGTGTTGCAGTTGTTCATGGGCGGCGGTCGACACTTACAAGGGTGACACTGAAAGTTCTTAGAAAATCAAAAACTGAACAAACTAACAAGTTATTAGTTTTATTATATCTTTTCAAAATAGTGTGCATTTACATCAATACATCGTTGCATCCGATGGAACCACTGAGAAAAGCACTTTGCCCACTCGTCCTTAGGGGTCTCTTCGACGACATTATGAAACGCAGCCACTGCTTCCTCGGCGTCCATAAAAAGTTTTCCTCGAAGTTTTTCTTTTATTTTCGGAAATAAATAAAAATTGCAAGGTGCAAGCTATAGGGCGGGTGACCCAGTAATTCTACGTCTGGCGTCGCGAAGTAGTCGATTGTTTGCTTGGCGGTGTGCGACGAGGCGTTGTCGTGGTGAAGGAGGATCCTACTGCGAGATCGTTTCTCCCGAACTTTTTCCAAGACAAGTGGCAAACAATTGTTAGTGTACCACTCTGCAGTAACTGTTTTTCGATCCTCTAAAACAATTGTTGCGTAATGACCTGTCCTTCCGAAGATCGAGGCCAGATCATCGGTGAGATTAGTGCGACCACGTTTAAACTCATTAAACCAGTTGTAAACAGTGGCACGAGATGGAGCTTCATCGTGAAAGGCCAATCGAAGTCTATCATAACTTTCTTGTTGACTTAAATGACATCGAAAGTCATAAAAAATCATTGTACGAAAATTTTCTCGCGTTAAATTCATGCTGACGTGACATAGACAATTTTCAATTTGCCGCCAAATCGTAAACAAATGACAAATTAATAAAATACATACACAATAATATTGGCAAAGAGTTCCATTTTCAAAATTTGAACTTATTTTTTTATTATATCGTTTACAAGTGGCCAGTTCTAAAAACTTTCAGTGTCGCCCTCGTACCATCCGCATGCACGTTTGTCCCCTCTTCTATAAAAACGAAACACAAATATATAATATAACGGACTTACTTTATAATTTCAGATTTTTCAGGAAGGCACATTGATTGAGTTAATAACCCCCTTTCATTTTTATAACCAACACACTGGGGAGCAGCAAATAATTTTGGACTATCTTTTACATGCTGGCAAGCTTTCACCCAATCTTGACCATTTCTTAAATGAATTCCTATGAAACCACCACCGCTCATATTCTTTTTGATGAAAGATCTCGACTTGTTTTCTATGGCGCGATTCCATTTCAAATATTTATGTAAATGAACATTTTCTTTTTGGACAGGGAAACTAGCTGGAGCACCTGTAAGCCAAATAAAATGTTATTACCAAAAAGATATAGAAATATTTCAATTAAAAACACACCTCTCATAATCATATCTTAACAAAAGCAGGTCAAATGAGTTATAACCCCAAAGTTAGACCGGCAGTATTCGAAGGAGTAATTAATCGAAAATGTTTCATAAATGTTATAATCCTACTGTGAGTTAACCCTTATCGTCGCCTATAGGTGTAGGTGATAAATGACTCAGTCTATTTGAATATTACTGCATTTATTTTCACTCAGTTACAACTACCTATTCGGTCCGAGGCGAGGGGCTAACTGCTGGCCCGGCGTCCAACCGTTACACAGTATTACAATATTTGCAACGTAAGCCCTTACACTACCAAAAACGTAAATGTGAAAAGAGGGCCAAGTTCGATACAAACTACAAATAAACGAAGATTGGGATTTGACAAAAGAGTTGACGTTTGAACGAAAGCTAAGAACGGTTTTTGGTGGGGGTGGGGTATCATAATTATTTGAAAAGCTTTACATTTAAACTTATAAAACATTTTTTAATACATGGCCTTTAGTTTTTCTTGCATGTACGCTTTACTTTAATTTAAACTAAGGGCAATATTTTTATATAATACCTTGACCGGGAATCCATTTTAAATTCCCTAGAATAGAATTTCATTTGATTCCCGGTTCTTTCGATCCTTTTGAGAATCAATATCAATAACCCGGAAAATGAACGTGGTATTCTCTCTTGGGTCCAACCTTGAGCCCTATATTATTGTTGTCATAACAATGTTGCGAAGTCGTGGTCCGTCTGTCTGATAGAGGCTTCTGACTCTCTCTAACCTCTGATTTGAAAGTTCCGAATGCAATTTAAAATATACGAGGGTGACACTGAAAATTCTTAGAAAATCAAAAACTGAACAAACTAGCAAGTTATTAGTTTTATTATATCTTTTCAAAATAGTGTACATTTACATCAATACATCGCTGCATCCGATGGAACCGCTGAGAAAAGCACTTTGCCCACTCGTCCTTAGGGGTCTCTTCGACGGCATTTTGAAACGCAGCCACTGCTTCCTCGGCGTCTATAAAACGTTTTCCTCGAAGTTTTTCTTTTATTTTCGGAAATAAATAAAAATCACAAGGTGCGAGGTCAGGACTATAGGGCGGGTGACTCAGTAATTCTACGTCTGACGTCGCCAAGTAGTAAATTGTTTGCTTGGCGGTGTGCGACGAAGCGTTGTCGTGGTGAAGGCGAATCCTACTGCGAGGTCGTTTCTCCCGAACTGTTTCCAAGACAAGTGGCAAACAATTGTTAGTGTACCACTCTGCAGTAACTGTTTTTCGATCCTCTGAAACAATTGTTGCGTAATGACCTGTCCTTCCAAAGAACGAAGCCACCATCTTTTTTCCCACGCTTCGACCTCTCTTCACTTTAGTTGGCAACTCCTCGGAAGGAAACACCCAGACAGCAGACTGTCTCTTAGTTTCAGGATCATAACAATAAATCCAGCTTTCGTCACCCGTATGTCGAACACAGCATTTGAGTCACCTCCGTTATATCTTTGAACCATTTCACGACACCAATCAACACGACGGAGTTTTTGGGCCTCTGTCAAGTTATGAGGTATCCACCGGGCACAAAGCTTCCTGACCGCTAAATGTTCATGGAGGATTTTGTGCACTTGACTCATACCGATGCCTAAGCTTGTCCGAATCTGCTGATAAGTCACTCTTTTGTCAGTCTCTATCATACGCCGCACAACACTGATGTTATCTTCAGTCGTCGCCGTAGAAGGCCGTCCCTCACGCAGATCATCGGTGAGATTAGTGCGACCACGTTTAAACTCATTAAACCAGTTGTAAACAGTGGCACGATGTAATGTTGGGACAATGCAATAAATTAAGACTCACTGATGCAGTTTAATTACTCTCTCTTTATTAATTTGGAGGAGACTTATATATAGTAATTGTGACGTAGGTACATAGGTAGGGGGTAGGATTTGTGTTACGTTGTTCCAGGTAGAGCCACATGAATGGTATCTTCTTCTATAAATATAATACGACATTACTGAACTAAATAGATATTATTTCTACTCCTTATATGGAGTCCACGTTGAGTGATGATATCATTTAATATTCCCGTTATATTGCTTTGTCATAGTACCTACACCACATCTCTTTCGCTATTTAAAAAAAAAATTCTGTTAGATTTTTAAATTTTTAAACATATGACACTATATAATACTAAATACTTTCTTAAAACTATTCATCATTTTTATAATGTAATTAATATTACTACCTGTATATGTCTTATACTTAATTTATGTAATGATAACT
Source organism: Parnassius orleans (assembly GCA_029286625.1). Lineage (NCBI taxonomy): Eukaryota > Metazoa > Arthropoda > Insecta > Lepidoptera > Papilionidae > Parnassius > Parnassius orleans. The sequence goes on along the minus strand of JAGSMP010000101.1, from coordinate 1,437,951 downwards.
TTATTATAAGTTCTTTATTCTTAACTTAACTCTAATATACTTATTATAGTCACTTATCATAGTTAGTTATAGTCGTGGGGCTACACTACACCTCCCACCGACAAAAATAAAAAAATTAAAACAATTTTTTTTATATTGTAAAAGTTAATCCTAAATAAAATCTTATGTTTTAATTACGGATAATATATAAAATTCGTCTTGGATTGGGTAGGACGACTGGCCAAACCTCCTATGCACATAATAATTGCTCAGTCACATTAAAATTAGTATGATGTATTTGGATACATACAACAAACGTATTTGACATAATTAGGTGAACATTGGCGAATGTATATTATTTTGGTCGACACATTATTGTAAAATACTTAGATATTGAGCAACGTAATCATGATCATTAACATAAAAACAGATATCAAAATACATTTTGCAATCCCAGCCGCGTAAGCGGTTGGTGACAAACACCTTTGTTATAAAGTCCAAAGCTCGTATAAGGAAAGGTTTGCAATTACATCGTATGACACAAACATAATATCTAATTCAACATAACTTACAAAATGTTCTATTATGAGTACACTTAAAAGTATTTGAAAATTATTGTATTAAGCACTTTTTAATTTATTTAGTTAAGATCGTTACATTGCATTGTTATAATACATTTACATACATTATCGAGTATTTATTATTTAAGTTATTTATAATAGTCGAAAACTCATTAAGTATTTTTTCTCTTTTAAGATTTCAAGATTTCATAGAAAAATGTTTATCTTAATTGAATACAGAGTTTAAAAAGTTTAATAAAGTTAATTTAGAAGTTATAATATTTGTTTAACATTTGAAAAGACAATTTTTTTAAAGTAAATATGTATTAACGTAAATTTAGGTTTGACTGTCTATATAGAGAAAAAAAATATTATTACATTATCAAACTTATAATAATAGACTATCGATACGCTTTGGATTTGATTTTAGTAAGCAATATACCAAATTTAGTTTAAAATTGTACAAATTATACATAAACAAAAAAAAATAAACAAAAAGAAATTTAAGGTAGTTATTGTAACTATGAATCAATGTGCCTAAATATGAAAAAAAATCTTGTAAATTCGCGAAAATGTATTTATCAAACTTAATTGTTTTTTACTAGATGTATAGCTTGTAAGTAGCATTTTGGTTATTATTATTATCTATTACTACTAATATTATTTTTAGCATTGTAGGTAGCACCCTAATACAGAAATGCAAAATAACTACATAATATCTCACTTTTTAGATTTGTTCAGGGATTCCCTTATTATTACCTCATTTTAATTGTTCTCATGTCCTTTATTTTCATACTAACAGTACTCTCATATCCTTCGTTTTCGATCATCAGGCCTTTTTATTTTATTTTATTTTCATATTTCTTGTACGTACTTTCTTTTATTTCTTAATATTTTTGACCTTTAGCTAGCTTTATTTCTTTTAGTATTCTATTCACTTATATATTTATTATTAATTAGATACCGGGAATCGGAGTATTAATTCACCTCTTTGGGCGTTATTGGCCATTTTTATTATACTCATTTTATAATTAATACATGATATTTATCATGCGGGTACTTTATACATATGGGCCCCCCATTTACTTGGGTATTATATTACTTTTTCATAACATTCATCATTTTATTGGTACATAAACTTTTTTATCGTACTATATCAACGTAAAGTGTACCTTGGGTTGTGCGCACAATCTTAAGGTCAACGTTTAAGTCATTTTAAAAAGACTCCAACAATTGTCACGGAGGAAACTAAGTTCACACTATGATCCAATGAAGGATACGACCTCAATGTACCATTATTAAGGGTAACAAATTTAAGACTTCTCTGGTCCCTAACAGTACTAATATGAGTAAACTCGTTCACATCACTTGTACTGAAGGTGTTGTTCCCTAGTACTCGTTACTTCCGATTTTATCATCCAAACATGGAAACATACCCTGCTCGAGGACTATATGCTTTACCAGTGATGGACGTTCCCGTATCTCTCCATTACTTATTTATGCAGGTCAACTTTTGTTTTATTTCTATTTATTTCTTTACATTTATAGTATTTATTAATCATTATTTAATTGTACCCAAGATTATGGACAATATTCCTATAAAACTCATAATAAATTCTCATTTCCCTCATTGATAATACATTAAAACTTATTCCGCATTTAATCGTTTCCGAACAACCTTAAAAAATTAATCGGTTATTAGGTTTTCCAAACTCTCAGCTGATCAGGCTGATTGTATGTGGATATGCTAACCACCGACAATTTTCTTTGCCTATGTCACTCAAACTTACAACATTATCATTACTTTTCATTTCTAATTATGTATTCTCTTACTTATCCATAAATTTACTTACATCTTTTACAAATTTATATCATAAAATAGTCTCGTATAATATTTAGTTACATCATTGTCAGTCAGGCATTGAGGCTCACAATATGGGCACAACAAAATTTAAATTAATTAATTGTATACCTGTAATGAGTTTCAAAATCATATAAAGCGAAGAAAATATTTTCATAATTCACACAAGTAGGTACTATTTTCCGAGAAAATAATAAATTATAATAGTTTAAAAGCTTTAAAAGTTCAAACAATATAAAACCAAAAGTAAATTATTACATTTCATATTAAAATGAACAAAACAAAGAAATAATAATGGGAACATCTTAAGTCATCACTATTATAACAGACAGATCAAAATACAAATTGTACTCTTAGCAGCGCTAGCAATTTGAGACACCTTTGTTTTAAATTCGAAAGTAAGTATATGGAAACGTTTGCGATTGTATCGAACTATGATTACCTAAACCTGAACTGAAGCACACCGTGTGATTCATACCTTCTAATTTTAAGATAACTTGTACAATATATTATAATATTAATGCAACGTTAAAATGAGATTCTAAGTATTTTTTTAAATTTACACAGAAATTTAAATAGTTTCGTCGTTCATAGTTATAGTACATACATCCAATAACTCATTGGCTCTTAAAATTTAACGTTGTTAGAAATATTATGATGTTAATTATATCGCATACAAAAAAATAATTTAAACAATCGCTGTAACAGCTATCGAGTTTACATATAACAAAACATTAATTTATTTAAAATATTGAAAAAAAATATTTCTATTTATCTTAATATAACTTGAATGTATATCGTGAATTTAGAAAAAAAAATTGATTATAACCTTTTTAAAATTTTGATTCGAAAAATAAAAATGTCAAGTACGTAAAATGTTATGTATTATATCATTATTTCATTCATTTTTTGGTAGGACACGGTAATAAAATAATTTAAAACTATAACTGAATAAAAGTGAATATGAAATCGTCTTGTGCCTTTGTGCCTTTAATAGATGTGCCACATAAGCGTATACGTAACTTAATTTATAATATTGCGTTATGGTTTTTATTTAGACACAATAATAAAACTAATAAAATGCTATTGAATCGTTAAGTGTCTGATAAATATTATATTAAATACAGAATATTTAATACATAACTTTAAATATATATATATATATATATATATATATATATATATAATATCAAAACAACATGAAAAATATCAATTATTAAAGTTTTGAATGGAATATCAGTAGATTTAATCTTATCTTCCTTTACTATACTATTAAAATTTATTAATCACTTAGAATAGTCACTAAATATGTCATTTGCCTAATTAAGTTTAGTATCTAAAATATTTCCTTCACGTCTATTCGGTCCTATTTTAATTAAATATGCTCTCACTTCTTTTAATTTCTCGTATAACCGTTCTAAAGAAATATTCATAACTTACCACCAACACGTAGAATAGAGTACACTTTATATAATGTTACGAAATATTTAACATAATAGTAACTCAGTTAATACGCCCTTTGTTTTACTCTCGTTTTTTTGGGTTTATCTCTGTAGTAATCCACTTTACAAGATATCGCCTGTATGTCCGGTACAGGCAATACAGGGACTCCAGTAGAAGTACCAGCACAGCACAGCACACACACAGCACAGTGATGGACAGCAAAATATTACTGGTAGTCAGGTGAAATGCATTTGTTAAGCTCCTGCCTTATTGCTTCCTACTGCATCTTGCACAATCATGGTCTCTTCTTTAGTCCCATCTTCTTGGTTGTCACTTTTCGTCAAATTTTTGTTAAATACATACACCCAGTCACGCAGCTCAAGATATAACGCCACAGCTTAATTCAGTTCATTAGTTGCACAAAAAAAAATCTGACAAAGAAAAATGAATCAGATTAAAAATCACTCAGGTGCGAAATTACCTCTTAATTTCTTCTTTGTTCTTTTTGGCTCAATTTTCATATTCTTCTGGGTGATGCTCGCTAGAATACAACTGCTTCTTTCCCTTTTCAATGAATCCGACAGTTTTAATTTTTCAGTCTGCTTCTAAAACAATATATTTTATGGCCTCCTCGTGTTTTTCATATTATAGTTTTCTTGTCCCATCCGGTATTACGTCCATTGCGTTATTATAATGTATATATTTTTAATAATATTCACAAGTCAATCCATGATGATGATTTTCCTTTTTTTTTATTAATATAATATTTTACTATTCTTGCAGGCCCGGCGGTGCGCGTGCATTGTAGCAGCGCACCGCCTGGCAGGGTCGCCATGTAATGTTGGGACAATGCAATAAATAAGACTCACTGATGCAGTTTAATTACTCTCTCTTTATTAATTTGGAGGAGACTTATATATAGTAATTGTTACGTAGGTACATAGGTAGGGGGTAGGATTTGTGTTACGTTGTTCCAGGTAGAGCCACATGAATGGTATCTTCTATAAATATACCATTCATGTGGCTGCTGGAAACGAGGCATTCCATATCAGGCCTCAGGGGTGATAACGCATCTGCATTTTGATTCTTAATTCACGATAAATGTAGATCTCTTTTAGGACGGAGGAGACTAGGAGGATGTTTGTCACCCTTATTCTATGAAAAAAGCGTACCTTTATTATTATTTCTCTAGCAGTAGAGTCGCAAGATGTATTTTCTACCATTTATATCAAAAATAAATAGCCGAAAACGTATATCCTAACAAAAATAGCGCGAAAATGCCATAAAAATAGTAATGAAGAACATCATATTCAATTTTCAAAATGATGAAAAAATAACAAAATATTTTCGTTCTTAATTACTTATTTTTCCAGCCAGTATTACGGCAACTTGAGTTCCTATTGCTTTAATAAATAGAAAAACAAAAAGGTTCATTATTTTAACAAGATTATTACACTTATAATACAGATCAGTCATAAGAATATTCTACAATACTATCAGGGTAGGTATGTTTAGAAACAAATTCTGCACTAAAATTATGGTGAAAACAGAGTATTGGCTTAGTACTATTAATCATTCTTAATTCTGTGACCACCACTGTATATTATGACATTTCAGTTGGCAACCGCAACTTCATAGTCAATATCGGGTCTGAAGTTCATCATCGCTGACTACATAGTAATTTGTAGTCTAAATTAATCATTTTTTAATCTCTTAATGCTATCTGGTAGTATTTTACTGACCTGTAAATGCTAAGACTGGCCAATTCTTTAATGAATACTTTTGTTTCCATTTATTCATCATTTCTTTGTTATGAGCATCATAATTTAAAGGCCCATAGAATTCAGAACCTATAAAGTCTATATTGAATGTATCCCAAAACGGCCCAAAAGGATTTCCAGACTTTGCATTACAACTATTTAGTTTTTCACCATTTCTCTCAACATAACAAAAAGATATTCTTTTATGCGGTGGCCACACAACAGGAGCTATATCTTTCATGAACTCTTCCATAGTGATAACATGGTGATATACATTTAAAGATTCTACCTCAAAATAAGTGTCGAATGGCACTTGAATTGATTTTGCTTCTCCAAACCGATATTCAACCCATGGGGGCAATACAAGGGTACGATTTACACCTTTGCTAAATGCTAAAACACCTAAAAAATGATCTGCTTGATTTCCAAATCTACCTGTAAAAGAAAACAAATCAATGTAAGTTTGTGATTGCATTGTTCACTCATGTTGCTGCATTTATTACTGTAGTGTCCATGAATTTAGTTAGGTGTATGTATATGTATATGTATATGTTTGTCTATGGTCTTTAAACCCTGACTAGGAAACGTAAAATTATCTATCACACTGAAATTAGGCTAGGGTTGAGTCATAATAAGTTGGTATTATTCTATTATACATTATTAGAATGGAATAGAATATTTTTTATTCAATATAGATATAAGTAATTCTTATTGAGTCACTTTTTTTCTTTTACCACTGGTTTGAGAAAAACCTTTGTCTTGGGAAGCACCAGCAAGAAACCCAGCGGGACTTTATTTTTCAAAGTATATTATACAATAAGTTGTATAATATACGAACACCTCATTCCCAGCGGTTATTATCAACCATGTATTAATTTATATTATAATAACCCTTTTTATACGGTTTTTGTTTTATAAAATATTTTCTGAGACTTTATTGTAATAGCGTATCAATAATTTATTCTTAGGGCACTATGAATAAATTATTGACTCTGTGGAGTCGAGAAACTGGTATCATTAGCTTGTTTGTTTGTGGTTGTTGAGTCATCTAACTCAACAAAACATCCGAGTCGAAGATCCAATTGATCCGACTCGAAGGACCAACGTAGACACGAAGAACAACGTAGATCGGTTTGTTAAATGAGACGCACTAGAATGTACTCAATATGATATATTAAAACTTGTACAACGGTTGTCGCTAAACTAAAAGACAAAAATTATTAATAAAGGTGCGCGAACGCTTGTGAGATGCTGGGCGTAGTAGCTGACTCACTGTTTGCGACTCACGACTGGTCCAAAAAAGACCGATCAACAAGCCGCCAATTCCCCGCTCAGTTGCATGATTCAACACTGGTGTTTAGAGTGTAAATCGCTTTTTATATTAAAACTACTCTTGTTTTTGTGAACATACATTCAATTTTCGTAAATATTCTGAGAGGCCAAAGTTAATAACATATTTATTTCTCTGAGAGACTTTGTTTTAGGTTGTAAAAAGCTCTTATAGCCCTCTTCTGCAAAACAAAAATAGTTTCTGTTTGCAGAAGCATTCCTCATAGCAAAATCCCATTGGACATGCTATGGAAATAACTGAAAGAAACTAATCTAGCTGTCTCAACGCTAATGAAATTTCTTATCTTTTTTAAAGCGTAAGCTGCAGAGCTTGCTAGTTCAGATATATGGCATTGAAACCCTTATATTATGTATGTATACATTTATTTACACAATCAACATAATATATCACATTTTATAAAGGCCTGTGCCTTTGAATGATTTTATATTGATTTTGTTTTCTATAACTTACAACTAAAAGGCCCTCAGGTGAAGAAGACTCTGCAGAGGCTGATCACTGCAGAGTCTATTTCACCTGAGGATGCCTCGTGTAGAGGCGAAACACGTGTCGTATTATCGATACTGGTGTAGTGGTGCTGGGATTAGTGGTGACGAGGATAGCGCACGCAATTGAGGGAGGGCGGGAGGTGCTCTTCAAACTAGGTAAGAAAAATCATTTTATTTCATTATCCGGATCTTAGCAAATTATTTTTAACATCTTTAATATAATGGATTTCCCCAAAGTAACAACTGATTCTATTAACTATCTAGTACCCATAATATCCAAAGATTTACCCAAAATTCTAGTGGTTACAAAGTAAAAAGGTAATACGTCCAAAAATAAATCATTTTTCATCTTCTCCAACAAGAAAATATAATGACACTAGGGAAGAGCGACTTCACTAAATTTTATTTATTTGCAACCCTTATTTATTTACTTATAAATAATTTTACGAGAAGCTGTACTGGATTGCAACTTTGTCAAAATTGAAAGAAACTATAAGTAGATCAAGAAGTATGCTAGTTGTAGGTAAGTATAGAAATATATGAAAAGATTCAATTAAACTTTTTAACCTGACCTCAGGGCCTGGGCAAGGCATGTACACAACCTGCTGGAGTAGTTTTGGTTGTCCAGTCAGGACCAGCCCTGGTCGACCAGACATCTGGTATCAGTTTTTAGCCTTACATACTAAAGGCTTAAAGCATTTAACTAAAGGGACTTCATCTGTTGACAGATGAAGTTGGCTTTAAAAAAAAAAGTAAAGTTACAGCCTATATACGTCCCACTGCTGGGCACAGGCCTCCTCTCATTTCTGGGAGGGTTTTAGGACAAGGAAATGTCCGCCGCGCTGCCCCAATGTGTGTTGGCGAACTTCACATGTTTTCCAAATATTTTTTTTTATTTCTCAGACATCCTCACGATGTTTTCCTTCACCGCCGAGCATGTGGTAAATCAGCACTTAAAATTGCAATTAACAATTTCATTGGTGCCGGCGGGGATCGAACCTGGGTTGCTTGCGTACTGTGAAACTTACAGCAAGTGCTAACCATCTGAGCTACCACGGCTCTAGTTAAATAAACTAGTTAAAAGTTGGCTTTAGGTAAATAATATTAAAATTTAATAAAATGCAATGCATTATTTAATTTCATATTTAATAATTATATGTAGTTAAATAATAATTATATATCTCGCCTTGATTTCAAGCCTACCTTGATATCAAGGTATGATATATACATTGTTCATTTTCCAGATTATAATAATTTCTTCCTTCAATTCTGTATATTTATGTATTTTCTCACTTATACTTTTATGTAAGTTATTTGTATTTGGTACAGCTGTGTCTATTAAATATGTCCGCTTTTTTATTTTATCTATTTATATGGGGTCTATTATCACAGTATAAAAATAAAAACATACAGTAGGACGACACCTTTGATCTTGTGGTAAATGCTAACAATGTCTAGACAGTGCATGCACTAGGATTGTCACAAGTAAATAGTTTTTATTAATTTATTTCAGATCTACATCGTCATCAACAGTATAATTATTACTACTATAAACAATAAGTAACAATTTTTAATTCTTACAATTTTCCAAGATGTTGAAAATGAAAATGAAATTTTAAATGTGTAACAAAAGAAATTACTAGATTTTCAAAGTCCCACATATTTTGAAATGCGTCTGTAATAACTTAATGAGGTATAATTCTAATATGACAATTGGATCAATATAGGAAACATATATTATGATATAATTATATAAAACTAATACATCTATAAATAAAACAAAATCCTCACACATCTATTACATCATTAATTAATACAACAAAAAGTCAAGTTAGCAATTGAAAATATTGATTAATTATTGATACAACATACATATGTAGTACGTATGTAGTTAATTAATACTTGTGTCATATGCACCATTTTAATTATACACACAATATAAAAAGCAATTATATGTTAGCTCTGAATATCGTGTCCCGAGTTAATAATATGATGACATGTGTAGCACACCGCACAATTGCCCTGTCTAGACATCTTCGATGACTGACTATTAGTAATAGTTAGACTGTGCTATTATTATGAACTGTTGCATTCACTTTTGGAACACACTGGTAATGTGGGACTGCCTGAGATTGTATTAATATTATTATTATTAAATTGCTTTGCTTACTTGCTAGTTTCATTTAGTATTTATGCATTCCAATAGAACGGGAAAATAATACAAATATCTCCACATAATAATAATAACATTAACATTAATATGAGATAAGTAATAAAGTAAACTCCTAGTTTGTGAAAGTAAATACAAAGTACTTATATCAAGTAAAAATTTTGCTACAAGCAACCACTTTTCAAAAAGTAATTTTTGATTAGATTTTTAGTATGATATTATTTTTGTGTATGTTTGTAAAGCAACTTACCCATACATGGACAATATACCACATAACCACTGTCGTAAGTAAAAGATGTAACGAAATTTAATTGTAAAATAAATAATAACAACATGCTTCTTCTGTTTTTATTTATGTGTGATATTCAAATCAATGTTCTGCTTCTGTCTAAATAAGTATTATTTTGTATTTTAATCAATTAGTTTTATAAAAGGCGGGACATCAACTTTAACTGTTTTTTTTTAATCTGTCTCTGTCAAGCCGGCAGCGTACAGCGAAATTTTTTTTTGGAGTTTATGGCCTGGTATCTAGACCTTTAGGCCAAGTCTTAGGTATTTTTATTCGGTTTATTATAATTGTTTATTTATCCTTCATAGTACACTGCTTCACAATATGTTGATGCGTCACATTGTGCAGCCTTTGGGAGATTTTGACGGCAACTTGAGTCAGCAGACAGCTGACAGTTGGCGATGGTATCTCAAGGCGCCTAAGCAGATAGACACCTTATCTTGAGAATCACATCACCATCAGAGCACTTGTTTCACCATTTCCACTAATAGTTCACATGCGCAGACACTTAATACACAAAATCGCACCACTTTTACATATCAAAATCCACTTGAAACTATTATTCAAACAATAATACAGGAGCAGCAAACCGCCGCCGATCAAGTTCCCGCCAAAACTCCCCCATAGACCAGCGAAACCAGTCTTTGGATCATAGACAAATAAATATGTAGCAAGCTAATTTGGATTCTCTGTCTACGCCAGAGAGTAGTATGTTCCTTGGTCTACGCAGATTTCAATTCAATTTTTTTCAACTCGTCAAAGTCCTTCGAGCATAGAAAATTGCTATTTTTTTTTGCTCGAAGTCAAAGTCAAACACTGACTTTGTTTAGACCCCGCCAAAGAGTATAGTAATATTTAGAAGGGAAAACTTAGAGTATAAATAAGCAAGCTATAGAGCGCGCGTATCGATCTTTGCCCATTATGCCAAGCGTTACCATATGTTCTATAGATACTGATACATAGTTAGAGCGGTCGAATAGTGATGCGCCAAAATTGATGCCTATGCGTTATTGTAATTAAGCTGTTATTAATTTGATTATGTAAGTATTTGTAAATATTAGGTAGGCGATAATTATAAGATATATATCGTCGATATCTTTAATCGCGATATATCGATATTTATTTTAGAGTATCAAATTCGCATCAATTTCGATGTAATATTTTAATATGTACGCATGTATGCGTAGATATATGGATGTAAAGGAGGCGTGAGTGGTGTGTCAGGATCGTGCCAAATGGAAGTCCGAAGTCTCTGCCTACCCTTCTGGGTGACAGGCGTGAGTGTTAATGTATGTATGTATGTATATTTCAAAATGTTATATTAATCGACTAAACATTAAGCAACAAAAGCAGCTACAAAAGCATTCATATGCTGTTATCGATTTTTTTTCGTTGTCCAAAACTTGCAAAACATTACGATATATCGATATCAGGAAGATGCTGCTACCCATCAACTGTTTCGGTTACGCTCTGTTTGTAAACATGTGGGCTAGATGGATGGGAACCATTAATTCAGTTGCTGACATTTTACTTATTTTCAAAGGAATTAAATAAAATACATACAAATATTTGTAGGAAAATATTCTATTAACAATTGATGTACTTGTTTTATGGTACCTAAATTAGTCAATATAAAAAGAAATATTTTGATTTATGTTTATTTTTTTATCGGAATCTTTGCATATGTCCCGTTCCTACTGTCGGATTTTGCAGTCATGGGCGTTAGACATCAATACAATTTTCTAAAAATAATATTAGTGATTCATCTAACTTACATCTACTTTGTTACTGTGTAATAAGGTAGGTGTACCGTATACTGGATCGATACACTGACTGTTCGGCTAGGTTAGGTGAAATTCTTATATTTCAAAAATAATAATTAGAATGATACTTATAACATAGCCACGTAGCTTAGGTAAGGAATGTAATAAAAAATTAACTACTTACTGAAATAAAACCTAATACTAAATCTAAAATGCATATAATATTAAGTCACGTTATAAGTCGTTCTAATGTTCAAAGTATTTATCCAGCTTTATCAACGTGATAAAATCAAGATGATTTTTCATTGTGACTTTTTGGTAACCGGAACGACGGTCACAGTTATTTAAAAATAACACTTTTCCCCAAGTCTTGTGTGTGTACGGACTTGAGATCATTTTGGAGAACTCTCACGTATGCAAGTTTCCTCACGATGTTTTCCTTCGCCATTTAACAGTTAAAGTATTATAACTAAGAAATAAAACAAATTTTTATTTTTCATTTCATTTATATTTTATAAGGGTAATTGTTGTCATGATGTCGGAGTTAAAGCGGCCGAAGTCCAGGAATTCCTTTTGTGAAAGATGCACCCTCTAATATGTTTCACAAGTACATTATTTGGTGATTTTAATTTTCCATATCTGACAATACTAACCTATAACAATGAAATCAAAAGCACTCACCTGACAGCGAAATGTCATTTATAGAATGGCGGCTCTAATTCCAATTTTGTTCATCTCGCTTTTTTTTAAATAATATATGTAGGTGTTTTATTCAAGGTGTTGCTGAATTTTTCTTTTTCTTGGTGTTTTCCTTTGACTGAGCCTGAAAAATACATAGGCTATATTATGCTGTTTTTAAATTTCTATGCAGCTTACTCAATCTCAATAATAAAACAGTAGAAATTACTGTTTGATAAATATGTACCTATTTATTTTAATCAAACATATTATCTGCAGTAAACTATTAAATGGAAACTAGCACATAGAGGATTTGATGTGGAACATGCAGATGTCAACGAATCAGGAATAGTGAGAGTGGCACTAATGGCATCGTAAGATGATAGTCTGTCATCTGGTAGAGTAAATGATAATTGATGACTCTGGAAAATTAGATTTAACATTGTACATTTTTTGAAGTGGAGAAATCTGAGCTTCTTCTCACAACTATGACTAACCACACACTACACTATACTACATATTCAAAATTTTACGAGTGGCACGGCACGGGGATTTACATCTTAGTCCTCAGGGTTGGCGATGCGTTTGCAATCTGTAGCGGTTTGTTGGCCTTGAGATCGTAAATGTACATGGACTACAGTTTCCTTACCATCAGGTTGACTGTACGCTAGTTCGCCTTCTCCATGATATAAAAAAAGCTTACGGAACAAATACAGTGTGGTATTAAAGTTGGATTAGTACCCTCGACCAATTGCCTTCTATTGTTGGCCAACACTTGAAAGTCAGAGGTCTGGAAATTATCTGAGCAAATGACACTGTTTCTTGTGGGAAGCCAGGTAAGCCTGTTATTACAAAAGTACTTCCATATATCCTTTAAACTCTGATCTTTAGGAAACCTGCAATAAAAAAATAAAAAAACAATATGGTCGAAGTTCACACTTAGTAATTTTAATATAATGTATTTATACTCGTAAGTATTACATTACATTTGATTTGATGCTAAATTTCAATATTAAGCTATATTTTTTTAAATATTAAACTATATTATAATAAAGCTCACAATATCAAAATGATTATATGCACAAGAGACATGGCTGTATAGACCATATTTGCCGAAGACACTAGTTTGCGCGTTTACCGCAAAAAATAACCCCTTTGTCGTATCTCCTCAGTTTCAAGGCACTCCCCTTGTTGCCTTAGCCAGTATCGGAATCCTCGGCGTCGAAATATCGAGTGACGTGCAGTTTCGTGGTCACTTGGAAAAGAAGGCCAAGCCCTTTGCATTTTCTTTCGCATTTACCGCGGGAGTGTTCTGAGGAATTATTCGGATTAATCCCAGCCGCCAAATTTCACGAACGCACATCGCGGCAAAACTCCCGATACCATCCACACCATCTGGATGCTTGGCGGTCCACCACTGTACGTTTCACTAGGAGTTTTCTTCCGCGTACGACCTCTTTGTGGAATAGCTTACCACCGGCGATTTTTCCGGACCGATACGACTTAGGGACCTTAAAGAAAAGAGCTTACTCCTTTTTATAAGGCCGGCAACGCACCTGCAATTCCCCTGGTGTTGTTCATGGGCGGCGGTAGGCACTTACCATCAGGTGAGCCGTATGCTCGTTTGCCCCCTCTCCTATAAAAAAAACTATGATGCATGATCGTTTTAATCAGGTCCCTTATTTACGTTGTGTTTGTTTAGTAACTTAGTTCTTTTAGATGTCTTTTGGAAGAATGAATATTCACTAGAGCAGTCGAAAGTCGTTGGTAGTGCCTTATAATTATTTTTAGCTAAAGAACACCGTTCACGAAGACGGCTCAAAAAGATTAAAAACATTAAATCGTCCCTATTCCACTTGTATCAGGTTCACATTAGTCAATTCCTTATTAATTAATCCCTTCCCGCTTGGAAAAGGCTCACAATATCTATATAAAATACCAGATACAAGGGCTTCACTCTCCCACATTTAAAAAAATGTGGGGGAGGCACACGGCTCCGCGACGCCGTGTGTGGTGAGCGCCAACCAACCAACTCGCTCTCCCCGAAGGGGACGTTAAGTTGGAAACTGGACCGTAGTCCACAGCAAAACAACTGGCGAACCAGTAAAAGAGGGCTTGGCCCCTTGGTAGTGCGTAAGAACAAACATCGACCGAAATTGCGCATGTCAATGCGTGTAAACGCCATACAGAATTCGATCAAATCCAGCCACAGTGAATGTACGTCACACGGTTTAGGCAACACGTCGAATAATAGGCACACTTGCCATAAAAGCCCTCCGTGAGCGCCACCACATGCCAGACCGCCGCTCCTGCAGACGTGATGTAAGTGTAAGGCATCACCACCAATTGCATGATCAGCACGGCTACTAGCCACAGAGCGTGTCGTGAATCTACCGCTCACTTCACGGGAATGGGGTCTCACGTTGCGCGGCTTTCGGCCGCAGCCTTGTGAGCCTCCTCAGATTCTCCTTCCAGCTACCACCCACATGAGGTCGACACATATGCTCGACCAACCAATACAACGGCAGATATAGCCAAAAGGCAGTTATAAGATAATAGTAATAATTCGCCATCAGAAAGGGTTTGTGTCACTGACGTTGAGTATATGCATTTTTCGATCATGTTTGTCTCACCCACCAACGCGTTGCCTTCAATCATTCAAAGGTGGAAAATTTACAAAGATATATTATTATGTTGTTATATAAAACATCATGGAGGTCAGACAGTCTGCAGCCCCGTAATGAAGGGACCCGATTTGGGCAAAGCTACTTAGGTTGTGAGTCAAACCAAGATGCAGAGAGCGCCATTGAGAACAGATGCAATGCCGCAAAACGCAACAAGCATCAATACGACTATCGTCGGGCTTACACCATCCCTAGGTCCCCCATATAATCCCAGCAGACACCAGCACCCGCATACCTCCATCGACCAGGACCACAAGATGCGTCGAATCAGGCGCAGCACACCCGCAGCTCCATCACAAGACGCAATACCGCAAGTATCAGTAAGCATCAATGCAACTATCATACAGATGGCGCCTCCTCACAACACACCCACATGATCTCTATCGACTTTGGTAAGAAAATTGGTACTGTTGTTATCTAATAATTCGACCCTCGAAACCGACTTCAATATAAATTATTAAGAATAACTCAAAAACTATTGGTCAGACCTTGACCAAATTTATATGGGACAACATGAGTAGCACCAGCTTTCAAATAAAAATATAATCACCGAAATCGGTTCACCCAGAAAAAAGTTTTGAGGTAACACACATAAAAAAAAGAAAATACAGTCGAATTGAGTACCTCTTCCTTTTTGAAGTCAGTAGAAAATCCACTTATCATAGCGCAATTGCACTGAGACATGGAGTTGAGTATGTTTGCTGCACTTAAAGTACTACCAAACACGCTCACCCTAATCTGAAAGATAGCCGACGTATCATAACGTTATGCACTAAGACGCCGCCCACAAACGGTAAGGGTGCGATGTCCACGGGCATGTTGTATTGCTATAACAAACCCACTTACCACCAGCACTAAGATGATATGTCTAGAAAACATCGGTTAGCGAGTCAAAGTTTACCTCGGTCTCGGACGCTGTGAAGCAATCTACACGCCACTATAATAATCCTTTTCCATCAATATAATACTTTTACATATTTGAGACCTTCCACATATTTGCTTTATTTCATAGACCTTACTATTATATGTCTTTTAATATGGGACTTCAAGTCATAACTCTGCTATCATAATGGTTATGAATCATAGAGAGCTTCTACATTAATGCTTTTGTATCATAGATCTTCCTATCATAAGTCCTTAATAATATCCTGTGATATAAGCGAGAACCAAATACATCATGTCACTAGAATTGCAAAACGTGACACAAATAGCAAACGCCCGAAGTCCATCGTTGTTCGGTTCAACTCTCCACGCACTCGAGATACTTTTCTGGCAGCTTCAATTAAGTACAACAAATCTAATCCAAATGAGAAATTAAATAGTAATCTACTTGGCATAGGAGGTACCAAGGAGAATGTCTATGTTGTCGAGCACTTATCTCCAACGAATAAATATTTACATGCTGCAGCCCGAAGGAAAGCAAAAGAATTGAACTATAAGTTTGTTTGGCTTCGCAGGGGTAAAATTTTCATGAGGAAGTCAGAAACCAGCGACTATAAATATATTAGAGACCTCGAAACTTTAGATAGTCTTAGTTAGGCACTTTTAGTTATAGTTTTTTTTTTTGTATGCATTGGTTTATTGTTCTCTGAAATTCACACGGTTAAAGATATACTATCAAAATGTCAGAGGTATTAGAACAAAATTGAAAGATGTTTATTGTCAGATAGCTTGTAGCGATTACGATGTGATTGAATTTACGGAAACATGGCTTTTGAATGGCATATATGACTCAGAGATCTCAGATGACCGATATGTTCTGTACAGGCGTGACAGAAGTAAAAGTATTTTCAATAGCAAAGACAGCGGTGGCGGTGTTTTGATAGGTATAGGCGGTGTTTTGATAGATAGAGAAAATACAAATCGTATAGAGTCCTAGATTATGAGAGCTCTTGCGATGATCTCTGGGTCAAATTGCTTTTGCCGACACGCAACGGAAATCAGGAGATTTCAATATGTGGAGTATATTTGCCTTCCCCAATTAAGGTTAATATATTGGATCATTTCATTAGTAACGCTAATAGAGTATTGGAAGAGGTGACGGAATATCTAATTCTGGGCGATTTTAATATAAATACCATCAATTGGATTAACAATGATGACAGTACAGTTGATTCACCCCAATATGCTAATTTTAAAATTGAACAATCATTGTGGGATTTCATAACGTTAAACGACCTTAGGCAGCATATCGACTTGTTAAATCATAATAAGAGAATCCTCGATCTGGTGTTGTCAAATATGGATAATATTAACATAAGCAAGCCCAGCCACTTGCTATCCAAAATTGATCTTCACCATCCACCTATACAGTTTCGCTTACCTTTTCTAAGAAAGTCATTAATATACCGATTACCATTCAAATAAAACTAAATTATTTCAAAGTTGATTATAGTTCAATTTGCACAGCGCTTCAAGAAATTGACTGGCATTGGGAATTCGCTTTATGCGCCTCAGTTGATGCCATGGTTGACAAATTCTACTATATAATACGTGAACTAATACAAAAACATGTACCACGAAAGATCATTAAGAATCATAAGTATCCATATTGGTTCCCAAAACAACTAATAAAAAGATTGAATGAAAAGAATCGGTTGAGGTTGAGAGTTAAAAAATATAATAACTCGATGGATGTGATCTCATTAAATCTACTTAAAAACGGTGTAGTAATTCTACTACACCGTTTTTAAGTAGATTTAATGAAGAAACACAATTGAAACAAGCAACAACCATTCGGTTGTTGCTTGTTTCAATTCATATACAGCGTCCCTTGAAAATAAGGTTGTTACTAATCCTCAACTTTTTTGGAGTTATATTAAACAGAAAAGAGGTGGCTCTAGCAACTATCCTCGTGCTATGTCGAATGGAGTTGAAGTATCTGAAAATATTGAAACCGTCAGTAATTACTTTGTTTCCCATTTCTCTAGTGTCTATGTTAATTCTTCTAACACCGTCCCCCCAACACATCCAGGGTCTATCAATCGACAAAATATAACTCCATTAAATACTGTAACTATAACAGAAAGACAAATTAAGGAAGTCTTGCATAAACTTAATATAAATAAAGGAGCAGGCCCTGATCTAATTCCACCCATTTTTGTTTGTAAAACGGCTAATGAGATATCACTCCCTTTCATGTTAATATACAACAAATCTTTACAGGCAGGCGTTTTCCCATCGGTTTGGAAGGATTCTAATATTGTCCCCGTATTTAAATGTAATGATAAATCAATTGTATCTAACTATAGGCCAACAGCTATTTTGTCTGTTCTTGCAAAGATTTTCGAGGCTCTGATTTGTCCTGTTTTGTCTTGGCGTTTGAAACAGTATTTGTCGAACAACCAACATGTATTTATGAAGGCGAGATCTACGGCTTCTAACTTAGTATCATATGTTGAAACCCTTGTTGGGCCGTTGATTTTCACGTACAGGTGGACGCGGTATATACAAACTTCAGCAAGGCTTTTGACACAGTAAATCATAGTATATTGTTGGAAAAACTACAATTATATGGTGTTACAGAACCTCTGCTAGGGTAGTTTGCATCATATCTGACTGATAGAGAGATAAAAGTTGTATTGAACGGTATTTGCTCAAGTCCTTATGCTACATCGTCTGGAATCCCACAGGGATCCCATTTGGGACCCTATCTCTTCACATTATTTATGAACGATATTGAGCAGTGTTTCCAAAACTCTGAAGTACACTTATTTGCTGATGACCTCAAAGCTGTTGCACATTGGTGTGACCGAAACAAAATGTCTTTAAACATAAAAAAATGCAAGCATATCAGATTCACCAGAAACAGAGGGATCGTCAATTCAAGGTATCGTATATGTAATGAATTGCTTGAAGAAGTTCATATAATTAAATACCTAGCATTCACCTGGATCCAAAACTTAAATTTGATTTACATATAAATGACTGTGTACTGAAAGCATCAAAAATGCTTGGGTTTGTACTAAGGGAAAGTAGGAATTTTAAAAAACCAGCCACAAAAATAATATTCTACAACTCACTAGTAAGGAGTCACCTGGAGTATTGTAGTTTAGTTTGGTCACCCAGTTACAGAATACATATAGACCGCATTGAAAAATACAGAAAAGGTTTCTGTGGCACTTGACTCGTAGCTGCAATATGGCCAGGACGCTCAAGTCATATGAGGAAAGACTGTCTCATTTTAAGATTCCATCATTGGAAACGAGAAGGAAAATTATTGATTTATTGTTTTTAAAGAAATTAGTAACTGGATTTTTGAACTGTCCCAATCTTCTTAGTAAGATAAATTTCAATGTACCGCATCGGTTGCCTAGATCATGTAATAACAAATTATTTGTTGCACCGCAAGGTCGAACCAATTTAAGATCGCATTGTTCCTTAACAAGAATGTTTGCATTATATAAAGAATACCAAAGCAGAATAGATCTCTTCTCAACCTCGATGACTGGCATCAAAAAAGTAGTTATCGGCGATTAAGGCTATGTACTAATGGAAGTTTCTTCATTGTTAATTTAAATTAAAATTTTATTAAAGTTAAATTGTACCTATGTACTGTTGTAAAATCAACGTAGTTTCTTTTTTTTATACATGTGGTGCCCTCCTGTAAGTAATGGGACATTTAGTTATAATAATTGTGATGCCATTCCATATGTATGTAACAGTGTACTCATTATTGTGAGAGCCTAATAAAATAAATAAATAGGACTATACATTGTGCAACAGTACTATAGTAGTCAGGCGACCGACCACCTCATATATGTGTACGACCTTGGGTATACGTCTCCGGTAACTCCCTATATAAGCAATCATTACATGAACACCCTCCAGTAATACAAGAACACCCTCATTAACTAAATAAAATTTTTGAACCATTTTTCAATTATATTACAAATAATGTTTTCTTATATTTACGCGAAGACTACACATTAAATGAAACTAATTTTTACGGATTATATCGCGTTTAATTTTTACTTTTTAATTCCCGACGTTTCGGGTGCTTTACAGCATTCGTCATGGCATGCATGCACAGCATGGTCACTGGGGGGACTGAGGTGTTTGACGTCCCGATGTCATAGTTAGGCCGGCTACCTTCAATTTTTTAATATTAATTTTTAATTCGATCTACGCAGAATGAGCTTACAGTATCTTGAAGTCTAGCAGTGGTATACTTGGGTTTGGATTTAATTTTATTAATTATAGGATCCCAAGCAGATGGCAGCACCCATCCATCTTCTCTATTGAAATTAGGATGTTTTTTAATTTCAATAGCCTCGCGAATCATCCTTGGTAGGAATCGGTGTTCTTTTGTGAGGATTTGTGGTCTATCAAATCTAAAGTAATAGCGGGGACGATTTTGAACATGTTCACAAACTGCAGACTTCCCGATACGTCGGTGCTTCAAGTCAGCTATATGTTCTTTTACGCGGGTTTTTATAGATCTTTTTGTTTGTCCTATGTAAGAGAGACCACATTCACAATCCAGCTTGTACACTCCTGCATCTTGTAGAGGGATATGACACTTGACGGATGGTAAAAATGGACTAATCTTCTTCGGCGGCTTGAAGTATGTTTTAATGGAAGCTCGCTTCAAGATGTAGCCAATCTTGTCTGTGACTCCTCTGACATAGGGTAGTACAGCAGGCACACGCTCGACTGTGGCTGGCTTCACTCGGTCACTATGACGTAGGCGCGGGACCCGAAGCTTGTTGTCTTGCAGTACTTGCTCGACGTGATGAAGCTCGGCGGCCAGATGTTTTCTGTCACAGATCCCTCGTGCTCTCTGAAACAAAGATTGTCCCACGATAGCTGTGATGGATGATGGTGCGATTCACCATTTAAATATCGGTTGGTATGAGTCTTTTTCCTATACACAGTGTGACCAATAGTGTTATCAGGATTTCGGATGACTAAAACATCTAGGAAAGCTAAAGAATTGTTTGCCTCTAACTCCATTGTGAATTGTATTTTAGAGTTTATGGAATTAAGGTGGTTTAAAAATACAGTTACTTTTTCAGATTGTAAAATTGTGAAAGTATCGTCTACGTACCGCTTGTAGAATCTTGGATTTACATGAGCAGTAAGAAGGGCTTTCTCCTCAAAGTCCTCTATGAATATGTGCTGTAAAGCACCCGAAACGTCGGGAATTAAAAAGTAAAAATTAAACGCGATATAATCCGTAAAAATTAGTTTCATTTAATATATTAGAAATGTTATTTATCTTTATTTTTGCAATATTATCGACTTGCGTTTATATTACTTAATACATTTTGAATATTTTAAGCAGAGATTTAATCAATTTAAAGGTTTTTAAAGACAATATTAAGCCTTTACTATACTATAAAATATTCGGAATGAATGTATTTGAACTTTATGCTTATTAACGCATTTAATTGTTCAAAATATTATATCTGTAGGCGCGTCTATAAAATACCAGTTGGATCGAGAGTGAGCGAGAGGTTGCATCACTATAGTGGAGCGTCATATCGATGATGGCGATTGGGAATTGAGGTTATTTCGAGAAACCCTCCCCGCCTCCCCACTCGTTTGTGCAGTATAAAGTTCAGTGTAGGTGCAGAGCGCGAGGGATTCCTTTTGAGTCATTCTACGAGTGGTCATACTACGCGTGCTAAGATGAGTCGTGGTTCTGTCCGTTGTAGTGATTCTTCTGGTGCAGGTAAGGAGGATGGTGTTGCTGAGAGGCTGTGCTGTGTTACATTGAGATGGACGGTAGTGTTGCTGTTGGTTTGCATACTTTGCTGTTATCATGTAATTATGTCCTTCACGTTACACCAGTAAGTAATTTTAACGAGGTCATATTACAGTATGGTCGAAATGTAAATGCCTATACTGAACGTATAGTGCAGTTACGCTGTTTTATTGCCGCTAATGATTAATTGCGTAAGCAAGAGAGCAAGTTGAACATCCGCTCTCACACTTTTACTATTTTTAACAACTAACCTTTCCTGACGTATTCCCGCTAGTTCCGACATATCTATGATATTTTTAAATGTCTTTATATTGAATTTAATTATTATTTATTATTAATAATATTAATGCGTCGTCACAACATGCAGAAGAAACAGCATTGGTGATAGCACGCAGCCATTTCGAACACCAGCGTTAATAGGCTTGTAATCGGAGCATGCACCGTCTACTACGACCTTGATGCTCCGATCAGCCAGAAAACTGGTGATCCAATTGCACAGTTTCTCGAAAACCCATAGAAAGGAAGGTTTTAAAGAAGCGCTTTGTGCCAAACCCCATCGAAGGCCTTCGCTATGTCCAAACTAACCGCCAAAGCCTTCCCTTTGGACTCGATTGCCTGCGCCCATCTGTGTGTTAGGTAAACAAGAAGATCACCAGCTGAGCGACCCCGACGAAAACCGTACTGGCGGTCACTAATCAGCTGTTGCTCCTCAAGGTACCGCATGAGCTGGCAGTTAATAATGGACTCCATTGTTTTCGAGAACAAGGAGGTGATGGCGATAGGCATGTAGTTGGACGGATCAGAACGGTTACCTTTTTTATGGATCGGGTGCACGAAAGCTGTCTTCCATGAATTCGGGACAACTCTTTGGGAGTAGTAGTACCGGAAAAAACGCGTTAGAATCGGTGCCAACTCTGCAGCACACGTCCTCAGCATAATTGGCGGGATTCCATGAGGCCCACTCGACTCGATATTCAGGGAGAGGAGTGCTTTGCGTAAAGAGCACAGTGTGAATCGCACATCAGGCTTATTACATCATCATCATCATCAGTATTATCATTACAGCCCTTCACAAGTCCACTGCTGAACATAGGCCTCCTCCAAGGAATGCCACATAGCACGGTCCTGAGCAACCTGCATCCATCAACCTTGACCAACCTTTTTGCATGTCTTACCAGGTCGTCACTCCATCCAGTGGGATCTGCCCCACATTTTGACTACCTGTACGAGGCTGCCACTCGAGAACCTTTCTTCACCATCGGTTGTCGGTTCTTCGAGCTATATGGCCAGTCCATTGCCATTTCAGCTTACTAATTCGTTGGGCTATGTCGGTTACTCTGGTTCTACTGCAGATAGCCTCATTTCTAAGTTTACCACGCAGAGAAACCCCTAGCATAGCCCTCTCCATAGCTCGCTTAGCGATCTTGTGATTTCTCATATGGACAGCAGTGAAGGACCACGTCTCAGATCCATAAGTCAGCACTGGCAACACGGTGCGTGGTTGTACAAAATTGTTTTTAAGTTTTCGACTTCTATAGATCCATAGTAAAAATTATTTGTACGAAACGGTAACCATAGACTTAGAATATACTGGCACATGAGTAAAGAAACCGTACAGAGGCAAAGCTTCTAAGGAGCTGTCAAAATTGTTACTTATTTTGGTAGGGTTGTCACAATAGGTGAAGACAAATTAAACAAAAAAATATTTATCATATTATTGCAATGTCACTGAAATTACGGTATACAAAATTTCAACTCAATCAGACATCAGGAAGTGATTCAAATCTTACTTGCAATATATGAACTTAACCCACATACCTACTACATACCAACGGTTACCAACCCACCCACATACCTACAAATGTTTAGTAAAAGCTTGTAATAACAATAAAAAGGTAAAAACACACCGTGTAGTACCCTCTTCTTATTAAAAATAGGATCATAAAATAAAATAAAGGTACTTACTTGAAAAAGTAATAAACAAATATTTACTTACCTACTATTCCTTGGGATAATTAAAGTATGATATATTTTTATTTTTTCTAGTATTATTCATACACACAGTACAATAAACAACCATTATTAATAGTAACACGTTTTTACATTAAAATATTCAAACTTGCAACTAACAAAACAAACAACGTGCGTCGCACTGACCCTGAGATTGTTGTCCACTGGCTGTGCCAGCGAACCGGTTTTTTCCAGTCTCGCCGCGTACGCGACAAGCGGCCAGTGGTCACGCACACATGCCCCGCGTGCTTGTAATTGTGCAACCGATTTGCGGGGTTGTATGAAGCTTAGCCTCTGTACGGTTTCTTTACTCATGTGATACTGGCGTATATGAAGGTAGCTAACTTTATGCCTTACGTAATATTATGTCTATCAATAACATTGTCAAATCAAATAGGTTCAAATAGGTTTTGGGAATACAAATTTCAAATCAAACGGTTACATTTGATTTTAATTAGTGATTTAACTACTGTCGAAACCATAGTCGAGACAGCTAGATTACTTTATTTCAATTATTTCCATAGCCTAATATCTTATGGAATTTTGCTATGGGGAAATGCGACTTATTTAGAAACTATTTTTGTTTCGTAGAAGAGGGCCATAAGAGCTAGTTACAGCCTAAAACTGAGAGAGTCTCTCAAAAAAAAAATTATAGAAATAAACATATTAACCTTGGCCTCTCAGTATATTTACGAAAATTTTATGTATGTTCACAAAAACAAAAGTAGTGATACCTATACACTCTGTACAACAAACAAGCTAATGATACCAGTTTCTCGACTCCACAGAGTCTGTAATTCATTCTTGGGGCAATGTATACACTATTACAACAAATTCCCAGAAAATATACAAGGTCTCTCTATTACCAAGTTTAAACATTTTAGTAAACAGAAACTGTATAACAAGGGTTATTATAATATAAATAAATATATGGTTGATAATTGACAAGGCCAACTATTTTTATTCTGTTTTATCACATAACTAGAGAGTATCTTAAAAAATAGCTGAGATAATGAATATTTGGCCGACCGGACAAAGCGTGGTGACATCATCACTCGCGTCTAGCCGCGCACTTGAAGGGAACTTACTATTTCGCTCGCAATTTCGAGCGGGTCACTCACCGCTGTAATTATTATTTTTCACTAAAAATGTCATATAAATATTGTGTCGTTCCCGAGTGCTACAATACGACCAAAAACCACCAAATAAATTGTTTTTATTATAAAATATTTAATTATAAAAAAGTGGATAATCGTTTATAGAGAGCAGATTCTATTGAACCAAAAACTACCACATTCTGTTGTGTTTTGATTTTATATTATTGTGTATTTGAAATATCATAATAATCATGATTCCAATATAATTATGGATAACAAAATATTGGAAGAATATTGAAAGAAAAAAAATATTGGAAGTACCTAGTAAAAGACTATAAAACAACGTGCCAGTGTTTCCAACTTTGTAGATTTTCCACTAAAACTAGTGGTTTCGACCCTTCTAGTGGAGAAATGTTGCTTTTAGTGGCTGGTGGTTTTTTCTAGTAGTTAAATAGAATACAGTTTCAATTAGTGGAAAGATGATCACTCAACCATTAAGCACTTATACGTTTCGAAATATATTTCTACTTCATATCAGTAGTATTTACTTTTATTGTGTAGACAATACTGATTTGTCCGGTTTTTGTTCCGGTGGCTACACTATTCGCTGGGATTCCTAGTACAATATATTATGGTAGTAGCTCAAAAAAAAAAACGCATTGTCGTACTCTTTTCGCGAGTTCATACGTAACTATGTCAAAACCATTACTGTCCATTTACTGTCCCATTAAGTAAAGAAAATTATTTAAAAGAGCTTAATGTAATTTATCAAATTGCGGTCTCTAACAGTTTTTAAAAAAATCTCATTAACAATTTAATTAAAAAGAAAGAAAAGCATGTCGTTCGCAATTCTTTGTACGCGGTTCAACCTGAAAGTGCTCGTCGATATGTGAACAGTTTGACCGACTTAGGCTCCATATCTTAAAAAATAGCTAATACTCTTCGACAGAGCGGCGTTTACGTGGCGTTCAAAACAAACAATTCTAATAGAAATATCTGTAATAATAATGATAAGTTGGATATTCGTCAAAAGTCAGGTGTTTACAAACTTGTTTGTGACGAATGCCACGCCGTTTACGTGGTTTAGACTGGTCGCAATTTCGAGACACGTTATAAAGAGCATTTAGCCGCGTACAGGAATTGCAATCCCGATAAATCCCATTTTGCTGAACAATTCTTGGACACTAGACACAACCTAGCCAACGACGACTCCTTTAAAGTCTTACATACTAGTAATAAAGGGATGCGACTGTGTGTGCTGGAAGAGTTAGAGATATTAAAAAATAATAATAGTAATGTTACACTGCTGAATGAACAAATAAATGTTTCTAACACACCTCTCTTAAAAATCTTCAAGCCTGCTCTCTAATAACAGACAGCTTCGCAATATGGTTGTTCGTCACCCTCACGGTGATCAGCGATGGGTTGCGTGGTTGGAGGGTAGGCGGGTGTTTCACAGCGGTTTGTTATTGATTTAATAGCAGGCGGCTGCGTACGTCAGGTGGTGATTGGTCGCATGTTTTATCGCATAATGCGTCGACGAGTTATATAAATAGCAGATGTTTTGGCTCGCCGCTCAATTAGTGGTCAGCCATCGCAGAATTTACTAAACCTGAGGATGCCTCGTGTAGACGCGAAACACATGTCGTATTATCGTCAGTGGTGTCTTTCCTAATGTAGTGGTGATGGGAGTAGTGGTGCTGGAATTAGTGGTGACGGGGATAATGCACGCAATTGAGAGAGGGTGGGAGGTGCTCTTCAAACTAGGTAAGACACATAATTTTTTCTACCGACTTCAAACAGGAGGAGGTACTCAATTCGACTGTATGTTTTTTTTATGTGTTACCTCATAACTTTTTCTGGGTGAACCGATTTCAATGATTCTTTTTTTATTTGAAAGCTGGTGCTTCACATGTGGTTTCACATAAGTTTGATCAAGGTCTGACCAATAGTTTGTGAGTTATTCTTAATAATTTATATTTAAGTCGGTTGTACAAAATTTTTAATTTCTAATTATTTTATTGAGCGAATATATGCACAGGAAATTTTTCAACTTTAAAAATGATACTCATTTGAAGAATGAATAATAATATTCATTCGAAGAAGACGATTTAATTTAAAATATTAGTTGATCAAATTGTATATATTTCTATTTTTCTTTATTTAAATAACGTTACACTAGGATTTCCACACACTATTGTCCACACTTGGATTTTCTCCTGAATCTTGGAGCTTACATACATAAAATTTACAAGGACAAACATCCAGACCCGAAAAAATATTTGTAGGCCATACAAGTACTTGTTCCGTGCGGAATTTGAACCCACGGCACTCAGCGCTGGAACTCATTGCTAAGCCACTACGCCACGGACCCGTCTTATATTCTTGGTGTTGACTTGTTAATTTAATAATTGTATGTAGATTGATTGGTTATTTACAAAGAAATTTAATATTTTGTTACACAGTATTTAATAATAAACGTAACCAATTACAAATATAAATATTGTTTTCTTTTGTAATAAATAAAATTTTGTTTGATAGAAAATTTAGGGTTATGATAGTAAGTTCACTTTTTGTTAGTGGTTTTCTCATAGATATAGTATTAAACTCCATGGAGTATATACTATATCTATGGGTTTTCTTGTGGATTTAGAAGTTGAATCTAGTGGAGAGCTAGTTTAACTGTTGGCAACACTGCACGCAACATAAAAACTATGCTCGTTGGGTTAGAGACTAGTACTTCTTATTAGTTTGTGGGTTAGAGAGTAGCAGTAGTCCACAAAATAAAGTGAAAGCGCCAGGGTGGCCCGCGAAATTCAAATTTTCTTACGTTATTTGGAATTTGCAGGTCAGGGTCAGGTTGTATGTTTAACAAAATATGATTCGCGACCGTAACGAGTATGTGTTTACAGAATTATTATCATTAAAATCACCAATACAACCCTCTAAGTTCATATAATCTCTTTGAATGAGTTTTTCTGGAAATAGCCATAAAATTGTATTATACGAACTTAAAGGGTTGTATTGATGATTATAATGATTATAATTGTGTACTCATTACGGTCACGATTCATATTTTGTTAAACATACAACCTGACACTGACCTGCAAATTGCAAAAAACGAAAGAAAATTTGAATTTCGCGGGGTACCCTTTCGCTTTCAACTTAACCACTCAGGCCCCGACATTTTATTGGACAAACTGAAGGCGGATTTATATTTTCCTGACGTGTTGTGTCGTGACGGGCTCTGACGTGATGGCTAGTGTTCATATCTTTATGTTGTGTTCTGACGGCCTCTGACGATATTTTGAATCAATACAGTCATAGCTCTCGGAGAGTTCATACGTTTACAATGTTTTCCCATGAATCATCCGACTCTGATTCAGAGTATGAAGAAGATATTGAATTTTTGGTGCTGGCAACTCTTATAAAAAAGAAAGAAATAACGAGAAGAAGATATTGGGTTCATCCAGTGAATAATAAAAGAGAGTTTCACTGTCTCGTTAAAGAAATTGAGAACGATGCTCAAAGATTTCATCAGTATTTTAGAATGTCCAAGGCACAGTTCGAGGAAGTTCATTCATTGATTGAAGGGGACATAAAAAAAATACATACGAAGTTTCGTAAACCTATAGGGACAAAAGAAAGACTTGCTGTGTGTTTAAGGTAAGGATTTATTTGTTTTATTTTTTAACATTATTAGTAAAGACAGGTAATCAGTTATCATCAGAAAAGTCTGCATTGCTATAATATGATGAGATGTTATCTTCTTCAAAATTATAAAGTGTTGAGGCCGATTGTTGAGAGTTGATGTTGTCGAGAGTTGGTGTAGCTGGGACTGCTGGAAATGTCGTCATGGATGTGGATGGGTAGCTGGAGTGGCAGCGGTTGTTGTGGCCGAGTAACTATCTGGTGAGTCACATTAATTGGTGTTCTAAGAATTTGTGCTTGTGTCTGAAGTTTCCTTATTTCAGCTTGTGATACAGCAGTGTGCAAATCCAATTTTATTTTGGTCTGATCTAGTTTCGGAAGTTTTTTAACTGCTTTGCTCATGCTCAGAAAAAACAAGTCTGTTTCATCCGTCATATTATCCTGCTGCTGCTTTGAATGATGCTTATGGATTCTCAAATCGTGCGAAGACTTCATCATATCATATAGATCCTGTAAGTTTGGTTTTCTAACAGGCTGTTGGGAGTGCGAGGAACTACCAGTATGTGGTGTTGCTGGACGAGAATTGTCTGATTGAGTACTTTCTGAGTGAAATTCTGGAGATTCAGGAGGTGATGAAAGATTTGTTGTTGTCGACCTTGATTCCATAAATGGCTGTAAAAAACTCATTTGTTCTTCATATTTCCATGGCGGGATAAATTGAGCGGCTTGCCCACTTTTTTTATTTTTACGGCGTTTCAATGCGTTGACGTAGCTATTTCGTAATTTATTCCAGTCATCTTTACATTTTTCCGCTGAAACAAAAATAAATTATCTGTGTTTTTATATTACAGATTTATGGCAACTGGAAATTCTTTTCGATCATTGGGGTTCAATTACCGTATGGGGTTTGCTACAGTAAAGATCATAGTAGAACAAGTATGTAACGCAATTTGGAAGAATTTGGCCGCTATTGTAATGCCCCAGCCTACAGAACAAATGTGGAGAGAGATTGCGAAAGGATTCGAAAATGTATGGCATTTTCCGAATTGTATTGGAGCATTGGATGGAAAACATATTTCTATAATATTTCCAATAAATGCAGGATCCACTTTTTATAATTATAAAAATGAGCATTCTATTGTACTGCTTGCACTTGTTGATGCGCATTACAGATTTATTATGGTAGATGTAGGAGCGTATGGCCGAAATAGTGATGGTGGCATTTACCAAGAGTCGTTAATGGGAAAAATGTTTGAAAGCAGTCAATTAAATGTGCCACCAAATAAACCTATAAACCAAAATACAGAACCTTTACCCTACACTATTGTGGCAGACGCGGCATTCCCCACTGAAAACGTATTTATTAAAACCGTACAGTAAAGCTAAATTAGTTAACAATAACCCAAATAAAATATTTAATTATCGCTTATCACGTGCTCGCCGTACTGTAGAAAATGCATTTGGAATATTACGAGCTAGATTTAGAGTGTTTCAGGGATCTTTACAAGTACAACCAAACATGGCGGACAAGATCGTACTTGCTGCCTGCTGCCTTCATAACTTTTTGACCCAAGACACACAGGAAACACAAGAAACTTTGATGGATGAAAGCGAGGTGAGCGACGGTAATGGCTTAGTAGACATCGAACCGTTAAATAGAAATCCATCTAGGAAGCTATTCAAGTTCGTGAAGCATATAAAACATATTTTGTAAGTCCCCAGGGCCAAGTTCCATGGCAAATGCAAGCTATTACACAAGGTAGAACACGGTTTAATTAAATAAAGCAGTATAGTACTTACGGGGTTGTTTAATTTTTTCTCCTATCTCCTCCCAAACAGATGCTCTAATGGATTGGTCCCTATATTCTTTACATTTGGTGTCATAAATCACTTTATATTGTCGTACTATTTCTATCAAGTCGTCCATACTTTAAATTCTTTTCTAAAACTTTAAATCGAGTGGATAAACAAAAAACGCACGTGGCTCTGACGCGTCACAACGCAATACTGTTGCGTGCACACTTGTCTGCTGCGTCGCCAGGCGGCCGCTCCCCCGCCCACCCACCTCCACCCCTCTGATGCGATCGGAATCTCGTCTGATGCGTCGCATCAGAAGCCATCACAACAGATCGCGACACACAAATATAAATCTCACCATACTAAATGTATGAAACCGATACCATTCTGATGCGTCACAACACAACACGTCAGACAAATGTAAATCCGGCTTTAGTCAGAGTTATGGTCAGACAAGGAGAATTATTTTTAGTAAATGTAAAAATAACGTAGAGTCATTTTGCCAATTAATTTTACTATGTTTTATCTTAAAATAAAATAAAAATATCAACAGTTAAAATATTGAATTATTTGTATCAAGGTCAAGTGACGCTAGAGAAACGACGATTGCAAGACGTTATCGATAAATAAAATGTTTTCAGAAAATATCAATTACCTTGTAGTGAATTTTGATATGTAAGAGTGGTGCGATTTTGTGTATCAAATGTCTGCGCATGTGAACTATTAGTGGAAACGGTGAAAATAAGTGCCCTGATGGTGATGTGATTCTCAAGATAATGTGTCTGTCTGCTTAGGCGCCTTGAGATATAGCTTGCTACATATTTATTTATCTATGTTGTGTTTGGCGGGAACTTGACCGGCGGCGGTTTGCTGCTCCTGTATTATTGTTTAAATAATGGTTTGAAGTGGATTTTGATATGTAAAAGTGGTGCGATTTTGTGTATTAAATGTCTGCGCATGTGAACTATTAGTGGAAACGGTGAAACAAGTGCCCTGATGGTGATGTGATTCTCAAGATAATGTGTCTGTCTGCTTAGGCGCCTTGAGATACCATCGCCAACTGTCAGCTGTCTGCTGGCTCAAGTTGCTGTCAAAATCTCCCAAGGGCTGCACAATGTGATGCATCAACATATTGTGAAGCAGTGTACTATGAAGGATAACTATGCATTAAACTTCAGGCTCAGAACCCAAAGCCGTTAAACCAGTTATAAAAAAATATATTTTGTTTTTGTTTACCTGTCAGCCTGTCACTGATCACTCAACTCAATATAAAGAAGACTTCAAGAGAAGCCATAATTTAAAAGAAGAAGAAGAAGAAGACTTGGCTTTAGCCTTTACGGTTTTTGAAAACATGAAGAATTTAAGAAAATAAGACTTGGCTTCGGCCTTTATGGATTTTGAAGAGACGGAAAGAAGAAAAATAAGACTTGGTTCCGGCCTTTACACCTTAAAATTCTATATATTCAAAATAAAAAAGACAAGGCTGTATGGCTTAGTTCCTTTGCCTGCTCTCTCGAGCGAATAATAAAAACAACAACAACATCCTTGTCTTTGTCAGTTTGACACTGACTTTACTATTTCTTTATGTCAAAACAGTGGTGACAAGAGGTTCAATTTTTCAAAATGGTATGCCTTATTTTCTATTAATCCATAATATTACTAAACATCAACAATATAAATACTATATTTAAAGTAGCAAAAGATTCTCAAAATGATAAAATTATATTCTAAATATATATTTCTCTTCATATTTACATTTCAATTCCAGCATATTTTAACCTAAAAAGAATGATATTATTTCATATAAATTACCATTGCATTTAATTTTATATACATAAGTTCTATTAAAATATTTATACGTAATATATCTAAACATTAAATGTTTAATTGATTATTGGGGCGTTAAATATTCAGTATGTACATGAAATTTGTATTTTTTTAGGGTAAGGTTAAGTGCTCTGAGTTGCGCACCAAAGATAAAAAAGAACTCTTCAAACAGCTTGAAGAATTAAAAACAGAATTAACTAACCTTCGAGTTGCCAAGGTTACCGGTGGCGTAGCGTCAAAGCTTTCTAAAATGTAAGTTTCTCATAACTTGTTTATTGATATTTCTTAAGGCTCATTTTTAGGAACTGCAACCTCAAATATCGCGTTCTTATTTTTATGGAAGAAAAGGTTAGTAATGGTTTATCAAATACTAAAATATTGAAGTGCGGAAATCCATAGTTTTAGAGAAAAAAGTTTATTAGAGCTGGTAAAAATTACTTTGCACATATCTGCTTAATGAAATAAAATGATGTGTCTTACCTAGTTTGAAGAGCACTTCCCGCCCTCCCTCAATTGCGTGCACTATCCCTGTCACCACTTATGCCTGCACCGCTACTCCCAACATCACTACACTAGGAAAGATTAACATCCCTTAACACAGGAGTATACAAGTTCCTTTGTAAATTACTGTTATATAGAGCAAACAAAAATATCTCTAATAATAAAAAACATTCTGCAAAGCTCTCGAACCTGTTGGGAGCCCAAAATAAGTATTGAGATGTAAAAAAATAAGACTTAAGGTTAGTCATATTTATATTCTCATAATACATAAAAGCAAAAATGTGTTTACTTCTTTGCTAAACAGTAAATGATTGATAGGTTAATAAATGACCATGCAGTGTATAATGATAAAATGAGCCCTACAAGAGGTTGTTCTCTCCTCTTCGCACTATTTGAGTTCTAATCATTATGAAAATTAAAAAGCTTTTCTTCCTAAGGAAATAAGGAAATGATTTCATAAATCAATCACGTAATTTAGTGTATTAATTAAGACAATTTGAAAAATAAATATTTATTTATTATTGTAGAGTAGTTTGTAATAAAAACCCATAATTAAAAGGATTAAAAGGGTGGACTTAAGGATGCGTTTGCAAAATTGATAGGTATAGAATCGAACTATTACATTGACACGGGTCACACACACAAGTGTATGCATGGTTAGCTGCGGGTGTGGGAATCGTAATGGAGTAAAAACATTTTGATAATTTGAAAGATTGATTTTTTTTCTCATTTCTTATACCTACAAAAATATATTACATACGAAATACGAATAGCTGCTCCAGAGACTGCTAGGCACTAGAAGCCCACTACTAGCAGTGAGATGGTGGCTGTGGACTTTGGGCTGGTTTTGTTAGTTATGATAAGACTTTAGCTTCGGACTTGGTGAAGTGACTTGAAGGTATACTTCGGTGACAGCTACTGGAACTCCTCGACGAGTAGTACTAGGTGTGCCGAGTTTGGGCTCGTTTTGTCAGTTACAATGAGAACTAACCTCCGGGCTTGATGGAGAGACCTGATGGTGTACTTTGGTGACTACTGCTGGAATTCCTGGACGAGTAGAACTAGGTGTGCCGAGTTCGGGCTCGTTTTGTTAGTTATTATGAGACCTAACCTCCGGGCTTGATGGAGAGACCTGATGGTGTACTTTGGTGACTACTACTAGAACTCCTGGACGAGTAGAACTAGGTGTGCCGAGTTTGGGTTTGTTTTGTTAGTTCTCAGAATTCCCGTTAGATGCAATAAAACTAATATTAATTTTGTAATCTATAGATTATAAGGAATAAATCAACATACATTTCATTGAGGTTCACTAGAATTCGTGGTGGGCCCATTCTCCATACAAAAAGAAACTGTCTCCTTTTTGTACAACAATTCAAAACAGGCACCAAAAATAAAATAACCCTTATTGCAATCCA
This sequence comes from Parnassius orleans, assembly GCA_029286625.1. Classification (NCBI taxonomy): domain Eukaryota; kingdom Metazoa; phylum Arthropoda; class Insecta; order Lepidoptera; family Papilionidae; genus Parnassius; species Parnassius orleans. Next base: position 1,403,921 of record JAGSMP010000101.1, on the reverse strand, counting down.
TTATGATTCATTCATATTAGGAAAATATATGAAAAAATAAGCATCAGTTTTTTTTTTTTTACAACTATTTGTGACATTTTGATAAAAAGTAAACACCACTATTTTTTATTGAATATGTCTGCCTACTTATAGTATTTTTAGAAATCTTAATATATGTTGATAATAGAACAAAAAATGTACCTAAACATGAGCCGGTATCGTTAATTTTGTAGAAAATGGCTAGGGAAGATCGTTTTTACAATATAAAAAACTATTATTTTCAACAAAAAAGTTACCATCATTTGAAGATGAAGAACCATTCTATATGTGGTAGCTATTAGCTGTTTGATTTGGTTTAGTTTTGTCACAAAATGTACCGAAAAACAGCATAATTTTGCTCGATTTGCTAACGCTTCCTTAATGCCTTTCGGCACTCTCTCCCAGTCAACCCGGGTATAATATATCGACAGCCCCTAAGTATATACGGACAACTGTAAAAAGTGAATTTTACAGGACGGCGGTTTGAAGGTTATAAGTTAAATATTTTCTTTGCTTTTGAACAGATTTCAATAAAACTTAACTAAGTGGTTTAAAATACAATTGTGCAAATTACGAGTAACTCCTTTTAACTATAAATTGTTGTATTTTGGATTTTAATGTAGATGTCTTCTAATACTTTGTTATTATACAAATGAGAAGTAAAACATCTACCACTTGTCTGGTTGTACATTGATATTTATCGTTAAAGAATATCACAATTCCTGTTTGTTTTAGCGATAAGTATCTATAAATATAAATTTAGTGCTTAGCTATAGTATAAAACTTCCAATATATTGAAACTTTACGATCGAAATTTACTTAACTTTTCAAATATCTCTTTTTACTTTGTAGTTTTTTTGCGCGTATAAGAAGTTATGTGCCACTTAAACGTTAGACTGTGGGATGTATAATAAACAAAAACTCAATATAAGGCATATTTAGAACAATATTTATTATTAATAAAAAAAAAAGTTTAACAGACAAAACAATTCTAATATTTCGTGAAGATCCTGTATAATTTACTTGAGAGTAGTATCTCCAGCTATTTTAAATGTACCTGGGTCCAAAAATTTACAGCTCGTTCTGTCGCTATCAGATAATTGTTCATCACCTTCAAGCAAATTTTTAGGCTGCTTGTTGATTTCCGATTCTGCATTTCACAAATAAATAGTTATTAATTATTATAATAAAATAATAAGAAAATCATAATAATTGAGATGTCACAAAGATAAGTTGTATCTCGGATAATCTAAAAGTTAAATCTGATTGAAATGTAGTTATTGTTGAGTGGTATTATGCTGAAACTAAATATTAAAAAAAATATTCATAAAACACTTACCTTTTGCGGACTGAGCTATCTTTTTAGTTAAATTTATCAAATCCTCACTGTTTGAAACATCATGTTGTTTTTCGCCTCCTAGATTTAATATTTATTTCATCGACCATACATTTTTTACCATTACACGATAGTTGATAACTTATATGTGATAACAAAACAATAAAAGTTTGACACTTAAATCAAATATTTTTAATAAAACATCAAAAATGGACACCGACCGGTCCACTGTTTGTTAAATGGGGAGAAACAAGTGGCAGTTGTCATTTTATGCGCAGCGATGAGTGTGTGCCCTCTCGTAGATACGGAGAAGTACAAGTCGCGGCCCGTAAGTCTAGCGCTGAACGAAACGCGGAGGGCATAGCTGCGCATAGGTACTCTCGCGCACGAATTGAATTGCATGAATGCGACTGGAGAGTCAATCAGCGCGTGCGAACGATACGCACGAGCCAATCAGCGCGTGCGGACGACGCACGCCCGCCCCGCGACCCGCTTACTACCCCATGATACCTTATTTTCGACTTATGCGCAATAACTATCACCGCTAGACTTTCGAGCCGCTACTTATAACTTGACCGTGTTCACATTGTACAAACCAGAAAAATCATGCTAGTTGTCTCATTCTACGTCAATTTATCTCAATAATTACTACAGATATCTATTTTTTGTTTAAACTGGGTTAAAGTATGTTTTATTTAGACACCATTAAGCAAAAAAATATTTTTTGAAAACATTTAGTGTCCTTATTTACTTAGATCTACTCAGTTTGTGCTTTTTTTTTTTAAATAATGATTCTTCTTTTACATAGGTCATAATACTTTAGGGTTGGCTATATAAAATAAGAGAAAAATTTCATCCCTAAGGGTGGTTAGTCAATGTTATTATTATAAAAAAAATCAATGGGTATTACATACTTCTGGCAATAAATTCGAGAGACCACACAGAAAATTTTGCGAAAAGAATCTGGTTCGTGTAAGCTAATAACGTATTAACTCGATCATGTTTATCGGTTTAAATAGGTTAGCAGGCTTACTCCTTAAATTGCGTCGAATCTGATTTTAAAAGTTTACTGGAATTCAAATCATTAAGTACGATCCAGTTTAATTACGTTCAAGCATTATCAAAGCCGCAATGCACAATCATTTTTTTTAAATATTGAGATCATTTTTAATATCAAAATTCACGGGCTTACATTCGTCGATTATCGCTTATTTAAATTAAGATTAATTATCTCTATACCCTTTCTATTGTCAAATTCGCTTCACTTCACTTCACTTCACACAATACAATTCACAGACTAAAATATTATTAGTATTTAAGACAAACTTATCAATAAAAAGCATTCTCGTCGCTTACTACTACAAGTGCCATCTAGCGGCAGACATCTTCCGTTCTAATAATTTGAACCACCATTTGATTGTGCGCTAAATACAGTTTTCGAAATTCAATCGTATCTGACTATGCTATTCAGTACTGCGAATCATTATAAACCTGTAGAATATTTATTTTTAAACATTTAAGGCCTGATTTTTCAATCATGAGGTAAGTAACTTTTATGATAAAATATAATGTAAATTAATTAAAAGCACACACAACATACGTTTGTATGAACGAAATTGTTCAATTGTTTCACTTTTATATTATTTTTTGTTAAAAAAAATTGAGATATCTTTTATTTTCAGTCGGGTTAGAATTTATTCAACGGATAACTTATCTGACGATTGAAAAATCGGCTGTAAGTATTTTGTTTTGTATTGCTCGTGCTTGTTGTCAATTATTTTCAATTATACAAATCAGCATGCTGTACATCGTATTATTTAGTCTATCCTGAGGTATATTTTTCCATTGTCCTACCAGCGCACAACAGCAGATTACTAGGTAGTAGAACTCCTTTTCTGTCTAGAAGTCCGTCTGGGTAGAAATAACTCTTTTACATATTTCTGCTGCCAAACAGTAGTGCTTGCACAGCTATGTTCCGATCTAAAGGAAGCCACTATAATTACAGACTGTGAGGCATTCCAGAGGCGTCAATGCATGTTGAAGTTGATTGCAGGTGTCAATGGACTTCAGTAGCCACTTACCAGGTGGTGTGAATGTTCTTTGTCACTTAAGTTTTATAAAAAAAGATGTAGGGTATGGTCAAAATAATGTAGACAAAGTTCACTACATTATTTGACCATGCCCTATACGCTGAACAACCAGCACCCATGGCTTCTAACATGGGTGACTAGTCTTTAAAGAAATAGCTGAAATAGTTAATCTCTCAATTTCGACTTTCTTTATGCACAGTAATTATATTTATATCAAATGAATTATACATAATCGTCACAGCCTACTAAAGTCACTGCTGAACATAGGCCTCCCCTATAGATTGCTTCATAGGAATAGCCATAGTTGCCACGCTTGGCAAGCGGGTAGGCAACTACAGTTTATTTTTATTTTAAGTCATTATTAGTAAGACGCTGCTGCCCATCTCCTCATTTGTTTCCCTCTGTCGCCTCTTACGCGACACACAAGGCATTATATGGGGCAGTGGATATTTTTATACTGCAACTACACAGTAGAAATTATACATATACGTAATACATACATATACGTAACTTATTATCTTTTCTCACTCACAACTTATTAGGTGTTTAAAAATAATATTTATTTTGATTAAATATAATATAAAGCAATCCGCCCCGGCTTCGCATGTGTAATTTCTGGATCTCGACAACAGCGTCACCATCAAACGCCCACAAAAAAATTCATCAAAATCGGTGGAGCCGTTTTTGAGTTTTAGCGCGACTAACGGACAACAATGGATTTTTATATACAGTGTTATTTTGTCAAGGAGTAGCCAAAGTTTAAACTTAAGTTCAAATATATAAATAATGATATACCGTTATTGTAGTTTTTAAAAATACGTGTAACAAATAAGGCTTCTACTTTTATTTGAAATTATCCCAAATTGAATGTGATGTGTTTTTGCCGACCGATCGACCCTTACAAATGTGTGCGTGTGTAGTAAAATAGTAGGCGTTAGATATTTATGAATGACAATCAGTTAAAATAATGCATTACCACGCATTTTTAATTTAAAAGATAAAAAGTACAGAATGTTTGAGATTTTTTGTAATTAATTTTTCTTCACCACTTGCCTATATTACTTATTCTCAACCTCTGCAAATTTGGCTGGTTATTGCAAAATAACCCTGTATAGAGATGTTAGATAAGTTATATAATGTGTAACTATCTTAGCCACCTTTAACATTTTTTCTCTTGTTTTAAATAACTGCTTAACCCTTTATAGGAGGGCTCATACAAAGTGGCCAGTAAACTGGACAGTCACTTCAAGGTCGTTAACTCATATATTTTTATTTGAATATTGAATCTTATGAACATTTACGACCCGCATTAGATCACACTGGCCCGTCAACTGACCAGCGTTCAAGTTCGTCGCGCGCAATCACAGATACGCGCCTTTTTTAAAGATGGCCTGTTTACTGGCCACCGTGCACCCGCGCATGAACTATTGCTGACATCGCGTGTATGCATTACGTGTTTACAAGTGTTATCATAATAAAAAAAAACATGTCTTCTCTGAAAAAGTAAGTGAAATTATTATTTTATAGTATATACTTTGCTGTTATGTGCAAATGTAATCAAGTATAGTAAGAAAAACATGTATTTTTGGCTATTGAATACAAACTGGTCTGTTGAAAAAATATACCCTAAAAATTGCCTACCTAACTTCGAGCTATTGTATTGAGTATTTATTTTCAAGTAATACCTATAAACCATATCGTTTTATAACAATTATATAAGCATTTGTTATGATATAATAATAAATTTACCATAAACCATCTTGTTCGGTAGTTATAACCTATTATTATGAATGTTTTGGTTTTGTTTCGCCATGTTTTTGCAGGTATGCAGGTACTTACGAAAATTGTTATCTAATAGTTATGCATTGTAATTTCCACATTGTTTTAGACACACATACACTTATTTTGGAAGTTGGAGTCACTTGATGAAGACCAATGGAATGAGTTCGTGGGTATAATAGATGACCAGGCCACACAATCAGACGTCTTCTGATGCTGATGATTGTTTCGACGACAGTGTTACTTTGAATACCAGCATCCTGAGCACAACGTAGTCGAAGTAATTGATCAGGTCCTGGAACATCATCTTCATCACAACCACCACAGGAGTTTTTGTTTCTGCCACCACCACCTATCCCACCACCGCCACCTCCACAGCCGCCGCTATCTTCACCGCCACCGCCGCTATCACCGAACCCGACAAGGTATTACGAGTTATTTATCCCGAAGACGCAGGTCCTCAAGAAAATTTAGTAAATGAAGATCTAAATAAGTGGAGTATTAAAAGATTTCGAGATCCATCCATATACAAGAAACCTTCAATAATTATGTAGGCCTACAAACAGAAGTTGATTTAAATTCACAGGAGATACGAAATAACCTTTGCTTCCTTTTCGAGAAAATGAAGGGAGCAATCATAAGCTTATAAAATCTTCTAAGAAAAATTTGCATAGATGGAGATACTGCAGTACCGCGTCTAAGCCAAAGAGAAGTGTCTTTGGCTTAGTTAGGCTGAAATTAATGCGTTCAATGTGATGTAGCCCTATGTGTAAAATGCTTTGTACCATTCCATAATGAAGGGCAAATTAAAAACCTATAACTATGTTTCATTGTGATAAGAAAAATTAAAAACTTATGTTTTAGAAAAAAAATGTTATGTTAATTATATTTGTAATTGATGACTGATTGTTCTGTGTTAAGTATATGTTCTATTATTAAAGGCTGATTAGGTAATTCATAATGAAGTTTTTTTTTAATATCCCTTCACAAAAATAATATAGATTTTGTGTGTCCACTTTACTTGCCATTGATTTTGCAGTGATGGTTAGTGACGCAGAACGTTCAATGGCCTGTTTACTGGCCACATAATTTTTGGGATTTTCTCGAAAAACAACGATTTTCATTTTTTTTTGTAAAACACATCATGGTTTACAGCACAGAATATATATTTATCACAAAATTTTAGAAATTCAAAAAAGTTAGGGTGTGCGTTAAAGGGCTAAATCTATGAATGTATTAATTTAACAAAGCAATGCTGATTCTTGCCTCTGTTATCATACATTATAAATAAAACTATTGAAGTAATTAATTAACAACTAGATTGGTACATGAACAAACCGTTACGATGCGATGCGATATATTTTTGTATGGTTCCAAGCAAAGTGGTATGTAAGCGTTTGTTGGTTATGTTGAGAAAAACATCGAAGTAGTAGTAATAAATAATGTTACCAATTCATGAAGGTTTTTTTTCCATACAGTAACTGTAATTAATAGTACCTATCTACATAATATTAGTATTTGAAATTTTCAAATAAATGTGAACTCGAAAAGTTGGACCAAGGCAAAGCTTTTTACATGGTGTTTAACTAATTATATTTTTAAAATACCATAGTTTTATAATGTATGATGATGAATTTATCTGACTTCTAACTTTGGATTTTTCTTTTTCAGACGAGTTGTAAGAAAGGCTATTGCTCGAGTTTACATTGTATACCATCAGAAAATGAAGGTAAATCTTCGGAACCATTACAAAAATAAGAAGTACAAGCCACTGGATCTCAGGCCCAAAAAGACTCGTGCTATGCGAAAGGCTCTTACAAAGCACGAAGCTAAATTAAAAACGCGCAAGGAAATAAGGAAGAAGTCTCTGTTTCCACCTCGTGTGTATGCTGTTAAAGCCTGATTAAATATGCTGTAACCTATATCTGGTATTTTATTTTGACACGTTCATCATGATCAGCAATATTAAAGAGAGCGTATAAAGGCAAATTGCCAATCTTAGATTCGATTTTTACATAGCTAAATCAAGTTTGAAGTAACAACAAATTATTAATATGAATATAACATCGTAATTGTGAGAAACTACATTTATTAAAAACCGAACCGATTCATTGCGGATGGCACGCCAGGCGTAAGTTAGCCACTTAGTTAGTTTAAGTAGTTAGCCACTTAAAACAAGTATCCTTCTGTTTGCAACTGATGTTTGATGTCAACTAAACTTAATCAGGTCTAAACAAGTGAAAAAAAGCATAAAAAGGACATTTTTTATTACACATGGCTGATGGCACAAAAAGCGTGTCATCAACTTCTATGGCGCTTGACACGACAGGCGTGTCACGATATATTTGTTCGCCACCACCCCTAGAAGTTTTGAAAATTGGTGTCGCAACGAATCGGTTAATAGAATAAAATTACCTCTATAGAAAAAAAAATCACCAAGTTACCTCTTATTTTCATAGAAAACCGATAAGCCAAAAATATATTAACATTTGCGATTTAAAAAAAATTATTAGGTACCTACATTTTTCGAGTTAATGAATTAAATGCATTTTGCCGCTTACTATATTTTTATTCCGTGCAATAAATTCTCGTTCGTCTCACGTCACGCGAGGCTTCAAATATGTTTTGTATCACGAATCAAGCGCAATCGCTCCGTCGAGACTTGCTTGCTACATATTTATTAATCTGTGGTTGTGTACCAGGGCTTCAAAGTCTTTGCCAAAGATCTGTCTGCCAGAAAAAGTCCACTGTCGAAGCTAAAGACCGAATGTGGCAGCATCAATACGGGACATCTGAGATTTTGATTTTTGAGTGAAATTGAGAGATTCTATGGACAGTAATTGTACACTTCATCGTTGGAGCCATGGAGTGTAGAGGTAAGGAGAATGGGGGAAAAGTTGAAAAAGTGTCCAACTGTATACTGAAAATAGAGGTCCCAAAACCTACCACAATAACGCTGGCGTCTGAAAAAGTACGATATGAACATAGCTGTTGTAGACGGAGTGAAGTGTGCTGAGTTCAAATATTTAAAAAATTTCATGACTAGAGTAGTTAGTAAAATGCCAGTATACAAAACCACAACCCCAACTCTTTCCGTGGGTGTCGTAAAAACCGACTAAGGGACAAATCCAGGGAATGGGCAGCAGCGTTCCTTGTTAATATAACACCTTGGACTGCACTCGCCAACCCCCCTGCCAAGCGTGGCGAGTATCGCATTTACCCCCCTTAATGGGGGAGGCCAATGTCCAGCAGTTCGTCGTGGCTGATGTGGTGGTGGATACAAAACCTCAACTATTTACGTAGTCTAAAATAATTAAGTAAATATGTATAACCAAAAAACTGCTGTGAGCAATCGTGATTTTATTAGTGTGACTTTTTTTAAATAATTATTAGTGATTTTTATATATATTTTTATCGTGGTGAAAGTTATAAAACGGTATAAAATAATTGAAAAATAATGGGAAAAATTTGTATTGTGAAAAGTTGTCCAAGTGGACGTAAACTAAAAACTACAAAAAATGGTTCGCCTCAGCTTTTGTCTTTTTTCCGACCTACTTTATGTTGAGTAATTTATTTTGAATTATTTATTTAATTTACGACACCCTGATTGAGAAATCGAATTTAAAATAATTCAGTCCATTCAAAGTATATTCATATAGTATTTAACTCCTTGTTTACTTCTCCATTAACCTGGTTAAAGTTTTAACGCAAGCGACAGTATGTAAGCCATTTTAACTATGAATAAATTTTCATAGATAAATGGGTACTTAATAAATTAATATAAAAAGACAACTTAAAATATACAGTTAAATATATAATATATTGGTCATTATTTTAACATTTTAGAGCACACTGAGATCAATGAATGAAACTTAAAATAGAATTATTAAACTTAATGAATTATCAAGAAAATTAAAGGTTTAGTATTACCTGCATTTGTTTCAGTTAACGTTACTCACTAATTTAACATTTAAAAGAACACTGCGATCAAATAATTAGCTTGGAGTGGTTTCATGCCGGCACACCGCCTGCAACTTTACAAGGCGCAGGTTCGGCCTCACATGGAATGCTGTTCCCATCTCTGGGCTTGGGCTTCCCAGTGCCAGCTTCTTCCACTTGACCGAATCCAGCGCAGAGCGGCTCGAATCTTCGACGACCGAATCCTCTCCGATTGGCTCGATTCACTGGCGCTGCGAAGAGATGTTGCACACCTTTGCATTTTCTTTCGCATCTACCACTTCTTTGATTAATCCCAGGCGCCAAATTTCACGAACGCACAATCGCGACATATGATAAACTCTCGATACCATCCACACCATCAGGATGCTTGGCGGTCCAGATGGTGTGGATGGTATCGGGATTGGTGATTGTGTACGTTTTACTAGAAGTTTTCTTCCTCGTACGACCTCTCTGTGGAATAATTTACTACCGGCGATTTTTCCGGACCGATACGACTTAGGAACCTTCAAGAAAAGAGCTTACTCCTTTCTAAAAGGCCGGCAACGCACCTGCAATTCCCCTGGTGTTGCAGTTGTTCATGGGCGGCGGTAGTCACTTACCATCAGGTGAGCCATGCTTGTTTGCCCCCTCCTATAAAAAAATCCAATTTCAACTAAAATTAAACCTTTAATTCTCTTTATCACTATCATCTGCATCAGTTTCAGGTAACACGTCAGCAACTGCTCTATCATGCTTCTTATTTACATACTCTTCATGGTACCTGTATGGATATTCTTATTGCACAGATCCAGAAGATCTTTGTACTTGGCAGCTGTAATTTTTAGGTCCGAATGGTATGTTGGTATAATTGTGCTGGTCTATTAATTATAGTTGCCGTATTGCCTCTTGATCTAATAATCAGGCCCATATTCAACTCTTGTTTATTGCTATCTTCGAAAAAACCGTATTGGAGTGTAATTACTGGATTGTACTTTTTATTTGATTTTGTTTATCTAAGTCCATTAAGGTGTATGATTTCTCACTATCAAAGTCAATGTAATCAACAAGAAATTTACTTGTAGCTAATGTGGAATCATTATGGTATGATATTAAAAGAGATTCAGCTGTAAAATTTAGTAAAGATGGTAGTCGTTGCTTCTTCCTATTGGTATGAACGAATCAAACGTTAAGTTTTCTTCTGTGTATCCTCTGGAACAGGAGATTTAGTAATATTCTGTTTCGGTAATGAACATGATGGTGGTAGTAATTCCATAATATTCTTAATCGTTGACTGTAACAATAAAAGAACTTTGTATTTAGCACTAAAAAGTTGCGCTTATAATACAAAATGTATACCTCTGGAGCTCTGAAAGCCCTATTCACCAACAGAAACACAACACTACCTAAGCGGCTGTGTTGTTTTCTGTAGGGCAGAGGTAGGTACTTCCCTAGTCGGTTCAGTTATATACAAAAACATGCATCTAACAACAATAACTTTAGCTAAGTAGGTAACAGATTAGGTTAGGAATAGAAGGAGAACAGACAGTTGCCTAAAGCTCAGTGGCGGCAACGCTTTAGTGATTATCAAAGCTAAGCACGGAAGCCATGTGGTTGTGGCAAAGCCACGGTGGTTACTCTCACACAGGCAAAGCTACGAACACTCGCTACTCAAAAATTAGTAACCTTTGGTTATTCATTTAAATTAATTTACTAACAAAATGACAATACTTAAATGTCTTCCTACATACCTTTCCCGGCGTTGACATTTTGAAGAATAATTGCAATAAGTAACTGCAGTGATTTACTTAATACTATCACCAGTGGCGGCGTAACGTGGGTTGGCACCCGGGGCGGTTTTCTATCAAGAACCCCCAAATAAAACAAAAAATGCTTACCGGACTAAATTATTATAATCATTATCGTTACAGCCCTTCAAAAGTCCACTGCTGAACAAAGGCCTCCCCCAAGGAATGCCACAAAGCACGGTCCTGAGCCACTTGCATCCATCGAGTTCCTGCATGTCTTACCAGGTCGTCACTCCATCTAAACGGGAGCCGCCCCACACTTCGACAACCGGTATGAGGCTGCCACTCAAGAACCTACCGCCGTTACCGTGGTCGCCACCGTAGCCAGGAATAGCGGGGCTGCCAGGTCTGAGGGCCGTCCTATTTGTAACTCTCGGCATGGACAACTACAGTTTTTTTATTGTTATTTACCTGTTATAAGAAAGACGCTGCTGCCTATCTTCTGCCTCAGTTTCCTTCTGTCGCCTCTTACGACACCCACGGGAAGACGGTTGGGTTACACGGGGGTAAAATTTAAGGTAAAATATTCTATTACATTATCAAAATTTACTTTCTCGTCATTTTCGATAGATAAAATGGAAAGATTGGTTAGTCGCGCTTGGCTTATTGTGGACCTTAAGTAAGATTCTATTAGTTTGAGTTTTGAAAAGCTTCTTTCACATGAAGCTACCGAAACACAAATAGTTTAAAAAAATCTTAGACACCGTGTCTTTGTCACCCCTTGGTGCTTGGCACCCGGGGCGGACCGCCCCCCCTTTACGCCGCCACTGAATATCACACCACTTTAATCTTAATAAAACCTAGTTTTATCACGCGATAACCAGGTAATTATAATTTAACACTAAATACAGTGAAGAGAGATAGTTATTGCATCACAATTTTCACAACACAGTTATTTGCCACTTTGCTTATTGTAAACGACAAAATTTTGATGTACTGTACTGTGTCGGTTGTGATAACAAGTAGGGTCGCTTACACTGCAATTCTTAGATAATTACGCAACTTATGATATATATTGATTATGTCGGTTACTCTAAAATATAGAAAACCGTTGTGCTAACGATAAGCTTAGCATTTGCTATAACTTTCGAATTGATTGTATTTTGGCGGAAAATGTCGATGAACGGAGTCCGTTATAGTTTAAAATGTCGTTTGCAATGAAAAACGCTGTTTAGGTAAAAATGTCGCTTACGATAAGTCGGCGGTAATGGCTCGCTGTGCTACCGCAGCGCTACCCTTATTGGACGCGTTTTTACGGACACTTATTCATACACAGAGATGGTTCTCCTTACCTCTACACTCCATAGTTGGAACCACACGCAAGTGTGAGTAACGATCTAAGAGCAAGTCTATCGGACACTATTCCGATGATATCCCGGACGTTAGTGTGAGCGAGCGAGATTAGAATGGCTCTCCATCACCCTAAAAACAGCAAGGCCACGGGCGAGGATGGAATTAAAACCAGTACCGGAAGTCCTTCAGAAGCTCTTTAATTCCGTCCTCTAAGCGGCACTTCTCCGGAGGGGTGGAGAATAAGTGCGGTAGTCTTGTTCTTCAAGAAAGGCGACCTTGAAGGACTACAGACCGATTTCACTTCTAAGCCGCGTCTACGCGATGTTTTCGAGAGACATTACGAATTGTCTCTCACGCAGACTCGATGACTTACAGCCTTTCAAACAAGCCGGTTTCCGAGAAGGCTTTAGAACCATAGACCGCATACCCATCGGCAAATTTTACAGAAGACCGAAAAGTACAATCTGCCACTTTGTCTTTCGTAAGTGGACTATAAGAAAGCCTTTGAGTTCGTCGAAATTTCCGGCAAATTTTTTTTGGAAAAATTACTGTAACTTTTATTCGGAAAAAGTTCTAATCCATGATTATCTAACTATTAGCACAGGATTCTATACATTTGTCATCTACATAAACTAATATATCATCAGCGTAATGCAAAATTCTACACTTTGAAATGGACTGAAGGCCTTTGAAAATTTTTTGAGGATATTTTTAATCATCGTTAATTTTAATACGTATATAGCGGTCTAGAAATAAACTGATAATCAAATATTACGTAAGTTTTTTTGATATATGAAGCTTAAGGACGCGTTTGCAAAATTGATAGGTATAGAATCGAACTATTACATTGACTCGGGTCACACACACAAGTGTACGCACGGTTAGCTGCGGGTGCGGCCATCGTAATGAAGTAAAAACATTTTGATAATTTGAAAGATTGATTTTTTTTTCTCATTTCTTATAACTACAAAAATATACTTACATACGAAATACGAATAGCTGCTCCAGAGACTGCTAGGCACTAGAAGCCCACTACTAGCAGTGAGGTGGTGGCTGTGGACTTTGAGCTGGTTTTGTTATTTATAATAAGACTTTAGCTTCGGACTTGGTGAAGTGACTTGAAGGTATACTTCGATGACAGCTACTGGAACTCCTCGACGAGTGGTACTAGGTGTACCGAGTTTGGGCTCGTTTTGTTAGTTATTATGATACCTAACCTCCAGGCTTGATGGAGAGACTTGATGGTGTACTTAGGTGCTTACTGCTGGAACTCTTGGACGAGTAGAACTAGGTGTGCTGAGTTTGGGCTCGTTTTGTTAGTTATGATTAGACCAAACCCCCCGGACTTGATGGAGAGACCTGATGGTGTACTTCGGTGACAGCTACTGGAACTCCTCGACGAGTAGTACTAGGTGTGCCGAGTTTGGGCTCGTTTTGTTAGTTATTATGATACCTAACCTCCAGGCTTGATGGAGAGACTTGATGGTGTACTTTGGTGACTACTACTGGAACTCCTGGACAAGTAGAACTAGGTGTGCCGAGTTTGGGCTCGTTTGTTAATTATTATGAGACCTAACCTCTGGGCTTGATGGAGAGACCTGATGGTGTACTTTGGTGACTACTACTGGAACTCCTGGACGAGTAAAACTAGGTGTGCCGAGTTTGGGCTCTCAACTTGTGTACTGGCTCATGTACCTAAACATGAGCTGGTATCGTTAATTTTGTAGAAAATGGCTAGGGAAGATCGTTTTTACAATATAAAAAACTATTATTTTCAACAAAAAAGTTACCACCATTTGAAGATGAAGAACCATTCTATACGGGGTAGCTATTAGTTATGTTTGATTTGGTTTAGTTTTGTAACAAAATGTACCGAAAAACAGCATAATTCTGCCCGATTTGCAAACGCAACCTTAAACATCTTTTCTAAGGATGTTAAAGGTGAACGCACATTCATAGCACCGTACGCGCCGCATTTTAGAATTCCTTGTATGAAATCATATGAAACCTCGCTCATTTCACCCGCAACATGTGCGCAGTGTTTTATAAAATGTGGTAGGATGCGTAAGCATCATATTAGTCTGGCGGTAGGTATCCGAATATTAAAGGAGGCATGCTGATGACGTCATATAATGCGGCGTGTTTGGCGCGTTTTGATACTCATTTTCACTGTACCGTTTCACACCAGTGGTTAGAAAAAACTAGCACAGTACGCGCCGCATTTACTGATGGTCTCGCTCATTGGCACGTACTGTTATTCCCTGTATTTGTTAGCCTTAGTGCTGCACTGCCTCTTAATAATGCTGGCTAAGCCTTAAGGTACAGTGAGTATCGCAGTGGAGCAGTTTGGCCACAGCAGTCTGCTTCCATCTTCGAACCTGCTCGGTTGTCTACGGACCTAAGTTAAATTCTAACCAATTTGTATAATCCATTTATACTGTAATTAAATATTAGTGTTTTAAATAATTGTTTTTTAAAAACCAATCAGCCCGTCTCCGTATAACATTTTGGTGGCAGCGGTGGGATACGGAAATCCCCAGTGTCTAGTGAAGTGGACCCGCTCAGCAGACTCGCTCCGTATCCTAAAATCTTATAAAACTAATCTTATCCTGTGTCGTCCTGGTGTGTCCTAGTGAATCCAAATATAGTGCAAGTGCTATACTCATCGCTATGGCCTGGACGTCCATCCCATCACGGAGACCTTATTTATTCCTGGAAAGGAATTCACATACTTATCAAGGAAGACCTGCGATTGCATCCTGAACCGCAATCCTCTGCTTCCATCTACATAAAGCATACAGGAGAGAATATCATCTAGAAGAATTAACCTGAAAAACATCCATTGCAATAAAATACATATCGATAACTCAAAATTCATAGTGTTCCGTTCCAGTGCGCTACCGAAGACGCGCTTATCAATCGGAATGTTCCCGCTCATCGTATTTGCATCCGTCGCCCACGCATTGCTAGTATTTTTTAGTCGTTGGTCATTGTTTTGTCTAGAGTTTATAAGCCAGAGCTTCTCAATCTTTTCATGTTTCTTTGTTCAATTGAATTTAAATGTTTTAAAGTTTATTAATATTTTTATTACTTGTGATTATTTTATATTATTGCGTGTTCCTTATTGTGGTTATTTTATGTTGTGTGTTCTTTAGATTATATTGATTGATATATTTTATAATGCCAAAAGTGGGCAAAGGGGAGGAGGCTAGTTTAACTTTCGAATTCACAGAGCCGGGGGTTAGTGACGCCCCGAAATCCACCCCAGCCACTCCAAGTTACTAAGGCCAGCATTGCACCTACTGCAATGACCGAGATGGATTTAAACACCTTATTCAAATTCGTTAAACCGTATGACGGTAGTAGGAAGACCGTAAATTATTTTATTATTAATTGTAATAATGCTTATGAATTAGCCTCAGAATCTCAAAAACAAATTTTATTTAAGTACATCATTAGCCAACTCCACGGTAAAGCGGAAATTGCTTGCTCCATAAAAGAGTTTAAAGACTGGCAACAGCTCAAAGATTTCTTAAAAACACAATTTAGTGAACGTAAACACTATGCTCATATTCTCACCGAACTACAAGAGAGCAAGCAAGGTCCACATGATAATGTCAACCAATTCGCACTCCGCATGGAAACCTGTCTTTCACAACTATTAACAGAAATATCCTTATGTAATACTAAAGCAAAATAATACCAGGTCGAGTTGCAGCCATGGAGGACCTTGCTCTCCATCATTTCTTTATGGGGTTCAGACGGCGAGGCACGACATTATGGCCTGTAAAAAACGAGAATATTCCAACAACCGGTTCAGGAATCAAAATATTCCGTCAACCTCCCAATTGCAGTATAGGCCACAACCACGGGTTAATTTCATAGAGCAGCCCGATGATGAGGAATTCCAAGAACTCCATCCTTCATATAATGATGGTCAAACTTTAAACGATCAATAGTCTCGTCACGGTGTCGCACGAGACTAAACCCTAAAGCCGGCACCAACGATTCCTCCCTCATATCCAAGTACCACACGGGTAACCAGCCCCAAACCAGTGTCCGAAAATCCAAGGACCACACGGGTAACCAGCCCCAAACAAGTGTCCGACAAATCAAGGACCACACGGGTAACCAACCCCAAACAAGTGTCCGAAAATCCAAGGACCACACGGGTAACCAGCCCCAAACAAGTGTCCGACAACCCAAGGACCACACGGGTAACCAGCCCCAAGCAAGTGTCCAGTCATCCAAGACCCATAACTTGAAAGTTCCCTCTCCAACAAGCAAAATCAAAATTTACGAGATAAATCTAGATACTACTAAAGGTTGTGACCACATGTCCTGCTCGATTCATCCGTCACTGATATCCCACTGTCTTTACTTGTCGATTTAGGGTCTGCCATATGTTTATTAAAACAATCTAGTATCCAGAGAAATCTTAAACTCATAAAAGACCCTATCAAACTTAAGGGCATAGATCCGGGCGATGAATCGACAACTACCGAGGGCCATTTTTCGTTGAAATTAAAATTAAATAAAAGTACATCCGCGTCATCCTCTTCCTCCCGAACCGCGCAAGCGTGCGTGTGTTTCCGTGCTAATTTAAAAAAAATTAAATTCTATTTAATTTTGCAAAATAACTCCGTAAAAGTATCGCTAAGTACCAGGCGACCATAACGCTCGAGTACTAGTTGATGCTACGCAAGAACGAGATAACGCAACTGAGACAACAACAGACTGCAAGGTACGCTGCGCGCACGTCACCGCCTTCTCACGTACGTAATCAACTCTGTCAATTGCCCTAACTCATAAGCGGTAGCGAGAGCGGCTATAAACTCCTACTCTCCTGTGGTCTCCTGGTACAATCAAACATGAACAAGTCTATGTCCGAATCAAATTTGTCTAATGAACCTATTGCCCTCCAAATTTCGTCTTTGGACGTGCCAAAAAAAGGAAGGAACAGGATAGTCCTGCTGATCTGGAGCAATCTACCCCCAGCTGTAGATTGAGTGATTTTTGTGCTTTTAAGGAAGAAATGCGGGATATGTTTGCCTCCTTGCTTGCTGCACAGCAGCAAGAATTTAATAAAATAAATCCGAGGTTGAAGCAAATTCAAGAAACCAATACCAAAATTGAAACTTCTATGGAACATTTGCACAAAGAGAACGCAGAATTAAAAAAAGAAATTGAGAACTTGAAACAACAACAAAAAAGAAGACACCAAATACATCACTATCCTCGAAGATAAAATTGAGACCTTACAAAAAGGGTTTAGGAAAGCAAACTTCGAGATTAAAAATGTTCCTAAAATAGAAAAAAGACAAAAGATGATCTGACTAAACTGGTCACCTGCTTATCCACCATTGTGGGCGCTAGCATTACAAATCGGACATCATGAACATATATAGAGTTCGAGGGAAAAAAGAGAGTGTTGCTAATGCAACTATTATTGTAGAAATGAATTCTACCCTGCTAAAGACTGACATAATTACTAAATGTAAGGCCTTCAATAGAAGTAACAAAACAAAACTTCGAGTAAAACACCTGGGATTTGTGAAGAATGAAGAAACCCCTGTTTTCGTGTCCGAGCAACTGACACCCAGAGCTTCACGGCTGTATTTTCTTGCGCGGGATTTAATTAAATCTACATCTTTTACCTTCTGACGGCTTACGGTAATGTATATGTTAGAAAGAACGAGAACTCTCCGATAGTGACAATCACTAATAAAAGTCAAATCAAACAGCTCTTCGACAGTGCATGACTAGATATGTATTAGCATTTAAAATTATTGTTGTCCCTATTCTTTCATTCTCTGTTATTTCTTATTTAATATTGGGAACACTGATTCATGTTATAACGTGTAACATTGTAAACAATGCCCGAATATACTCACTCACTCCGCTCTCCAATACGTTCAAAACTACACGCACACACTCCAACTCAATCACACAAAAATGTCACAACACATTCCCACCCATTTACACTCACAACAATCACAATCGACACTCAAGACATCTACAAATTAGCCTACACAAAATAAATTGTACCCATTGTTCTAAGCGGTCGTTCTTATTTTTACGGCGTGTGACCACTTCCTTTAGAAAAGAAATTCAGCCCGAATGTTTTTATATTAATGGTGGATAACCTCAGAAACTTAAACGAAATTGACAATATCGCTGTGGCAAAATCTGTCACATGCGACATAGGGGACCTAAACAAACATATTGACCTTAACAAAAATGATCTTACATTAATTCAACAAAATATCAGAAGCATCCACTGCACCTTCAATAACTTTGAGGTGACACTATCGGATCTTAGCTCAGAACTGACGTTATAATACTTACGGAATGTCACCTTAACATAAATAAACCCGTCCCCTCTTTGAGTAACTACACTCATTATGCTACTACCTTTAATTGTAACCAAAATGATGGAGTGGTCATATACGCCAAATCCAAGTTAAATCCAATTTTTAAAGAACATCACCTTGATAATGCCTCGTGTATACAGCTGAATGTTTGCGGGTGTGCTATACTTGGTATTTACCGATCACCGTCACATAAGAACGCATCTAATTTTATTGCCACATTGAATAATCTACTGGAAACATTAAATTGTATTAGAAATATTATAATCTCTGGCGATATAAATATAAACTTAATTAGGAAAGATAACGAAACATCTTACGAGTGTAATAATCGGGCCTATTACCTTGACATGCTCTCATCACATAGTCTCTTACCTGGACACATACTTCCTACGCGAGAAATGGGTTGCCTTGACCACTTTATCTTAAAAATAGATAAAGCCAAACTGTCAGCTAGTATTGCAGTCTTAAACACTTCAACAACTGATCATGCTTCAGTCTTTATGAGCTTTAGCGATAGTTAAAAGTAGCTACCATTCTCCAACTATCAAGACCTGTATTGACTTTGAAGAAGCTGCTGAGAGACTTATAAACAAGAACATATCTAATCTGTTATTTAGTGAAGACCCTAACTTTGTCATTGAACGTCTTATTAATAAACTCAAATCATCCCTAGATGAGACTGTTAGGGTTAAGAGGATCTCGAGTAAACAACGGATTATTAAACCTTGGATCACCAACGGATTATTACGCTGTAAGGAACAAAAACAGAATGCAACTTAAGTTAAGGTCTGACCCGTATAATGCAATACTAAAAATAACATTCAGTAGGTACCGTAATTACTGTAACAAATTAATTAAAAAACTAAAACGCAACTATGAATCTGCACAACTAAAAGCTAATATTAAAAACCCTAAAGCTTTATGGCAATCAATCAAAGAAATAGCGCATCTTAACTTATCTAAAACTAGAAGCTGTGAATTATTTAATTCTCGAGGTTCTCCTAAAGAGACAGTAAACTATGCAAATGATTTCTTTGCGAACGTCGGTAAGTGACTTGCTGCTGGTATCCTAAGTAGGTGCCCGCAGCCAGATGGTAACTTAATAGCTACCCCAAAAACACAACTATCTTCTTTAGTACTTCTGGAGACCGACCCCGTGGAGGTCGACTTCATTATCTCAAACTTGAGAACTGACAGTGCTCCCGGATGGGACGGTATACAAACTAAATTTATAAAAATGGTTAAACCTCTAGTTGTCCCCATTATCAGTCATCTAGCCAACCTCTGCTTCAGAAAAGGGATATTTCCGACCCTGCTTAAAAATCTATAGTTACACCCGTCTATAAAGGTGGTGACAAAAAAGATATAAGTAATTATCGACCGATTTCAGTCTTGTCGGTTATTTCTAAAGTTATTGAGAGACTAATAAATTCAAGCCTTATTACCTATCTTGAAAAATTTTATATTTTATTCACTTTCCAATTTGGTTTCAGAAAAAGAAAATCTACAGAAGACGCCATTTCAGGCTTAACCTCCTTAGTAACCCAGTATCTAGATCGTGGAAAAAAGTGACTGACTGTCTTCTTAGATTTAAAAAAAGCTTTCGACACGGTGTCGAATACCCTTATAAAGAATAATGGAAAGTATTGGCATTAGGGGAGTGCCACTAAAACTCCTAACTGATTACCTTAGAGACCGGTCCCAATGCGTGAAAATTGACAATTACACTAGTACTGACATTAAAATTGAATACGGCGTCCCCCAGGGTAATGTCTTAGGCCCTACATTGTTCTTAATATACCTCAATGAACTAACTAATCTCAAAATTGAGAGAGGACACGTATTCTCATACGCAGATGATACAGCCATAGTATTTAATGGTATTTCCTGGAAATCTGTTTTTGAGGCTGCCGAGCATGGTCTCCACAGGGTTGCAATCCGGCTCAAATCCGCTCTTCTTACCTTGAACAACGCCAAAACTAACTTTATTTGCTTTGCAATCGATAAGAGTACTTTACCGCCCCCAAACCTGACATTAAGAATTTACACCTGTGACCTTACTTGTAATGGGCCGTGTGGGTGCGATGAGATTGAGCGTCTCAAATGTACTAAATACCTTGGATTAACTCTGGACCATCGGCTATCTTGGCACCCTCAAATTGAAGCTATAAATAATAGGATCCGGAAACTCACATGGATTTTTAAAAAGTTAAGACATGTAACTTCTCAAGAACTCTTAAAATATATCTACATTGCATTGGCCCAATCTGTTATGAATTATTGTATTCCCATCTGGGGTGGCGCCACCAAAACTAAATTCCTTGAGGCTGAAAGAGCCCAGAGATGCCTACTTAAGACAATGTTTTTTAAGCCGTTTAGATTTCCTACTGATGAACTATATCTACATCATAAAATATTGTCATTAAGAAAACTCTATATTGTCAACTCTGTACTTAAATTACATAAGTCCTTGCCGTATAAACATAAAGTTCAAACAGGTAGAAGGAAGTGTAAAGTGGCTCCTATTACTCAATGTAGAACTCTTTTTGCCAGGCGTTAGTTTTAAGCTCACTCTGACTATCTCTACAATAAGCTTCACAATAAATATTCAATATATAACCTTCAACTATATGAATGTAAAAAATCAATAGTTTGCTGGCTCGAGACGCTAGGGTACCATGACGTGGAGGACTTTTTATTTAAGTACGAATCGTAGACAATACAAATTTTAATGATTTACCAACACACACTTCCTGGAACGTTGATGCTTCACATGCATTCACTTTGGTGAACACATAGCTGACGTGAAGCACCAACGTTCCGGGAAGTCTACAGTTTGTGATCATATCCTAGACGGCCCCCGCCATTACATTAGATTTGATAAACCACAGATTCTCGCGAAAGAACATCGATTCCTGCCAAGGATGATACGTGAGGCTATTGAAATTAAAAAACATCCTAATTTCAAAAGAGAGGGAGGCTGGGTACTACCACCTGCTTGGGATCCTGTAATTAATAAAATTAAAACTAAGCCCAAGCATACCACTGCAAGACTTCAAGACAGTTAGTTCATTCTGCGTAGATCGGACCAAAATTAATAATTAAAAAAGCTGAAGGTACTCCGGATTAACTCTGACATCGGGACGTCAATCACCTCAGTACCCCGTGACCATGGGTGCTGGAAAGCACCCGAAACGTCGGGAATTTAAAAATAAGTATTAAACGCGATAAAATCCGTAAAAGTAGTTTTATTCAATAAGTAATTATCTATTATTTATGTAATTTTATTTTAATTAAACCAAAGTTTTATATAATGGCAACAAAAATTTATTTAAATGGAAATTTACAAATTGTTATTTAAAATAAATGCTGTTCTGCATTATTGGGCTTCAAACATTACTTCCCTTGTTCTTTTTTTAATAGCGCCATCTACTTCATTCTATAAGTAAAGTCATTTTATCGAACCAAAATTGATAAACTATCATGGTGGCACGTAGAAAATGTAGTAGATAGCGCTTTTACTCAAATGCGATCACACTTTCTAAAATAAATACGTGTACCTTGGTAACTATCTTAAATAAAATTAATAGATTAGTGTTTGAACGAAAGACCGTTATAATCTTGTAATTGTAATGGTAGGGACAGACTGGTCCCACGTACGCAACGTATGCGATGCAACGCTCCTACATTAGTGTACGTAGGAGCCTACTTGACCTTACACTTGACCTACGTATGCAACGTACACAGTATTGCCAACAACTAAACTAGCTCTCCACCAGATTCAACTTCTAAAACCACCAGAAAACCACTAACAAAAAGCGACCTTACACTCGTAATCCCTAAATTTTCCACTAAATAAACTTTTGTTCATTACGAAAGAAAAAAATAGGTATGTTAGTAATTGTTTAATTTTATTATTACATACTATGTAACTTAATATTAAATTTCTATGAAATAAACAATAAATATATATATAAAATTATTATTTAGTTAACTGCTATTTTAAATTAAATAATTTTTTTCAGATGCATCATTTTTGTCGACACCATTAACTTCGGTTAATTCGTTGCAGTATTTTCCTGTCAACCTCATACCGCAGCGTACTCTTAAAATGGCTGTTAAAGGATTAAATTTGCTTGTTTTTTTTATTACAGAGAAATCACAAAAGTTGCTAATAACTCAAATTTTAATTCAACTGGGATGGATCGTATGACGCACGTCATATCCGATGAATCATTTTTGCCTACACAGTAAAAGTAAATTCTTCTGAAATGACGTAGATATATACTTCGAAACGTATAAGCAGTTTAACAGTCATCTTTCCATAAATTTATTCTGCTGACCCACTAGAAAAAACCACCAGCTGGAGAAGAATTGCATCACTAAAAGCAATATTTCTCCACTAAAAGGTGGATCGAAACCACCATTTTTAGTGGAAAATCCACTAAGTTGGCAACACTAGTGGGATTGCGTACGAACATCTCCTCCATCTTCCCACGCCCACGCCGATCTAGAGATTGCAGATCGGCGTTGCGTCGGACGCGTGTGATTGCGTTGCATACGATAAGTGTGTTTCTAGTGCATAGTTTCTCATACAAAATCAAGAGTCCAGACGTCATAATTCGTTGCATACGTTGCGTACGTGGGATCAGTCTGGCTCTACCTTAATTGTATTACCATATACTTTATGGTATGTAATGGCCTGCATTCGCGATTTGAATGATCGACCTGAATGACGCGGTAGTTTTTACTCCCACCACTTTTCGTCACACAAAAAGGTTGTGGATCAGAATTTCAAAGCCCTCCCGTAAAAAGTTTCACTTCAAAAAAACCGGGGATTCAGATGTTGGAATCCGGTTTCATCCATGTCTCTGAAATAGCACCGATAAAAACAAGTTCCTTTCCATAATTAAAGATGTAAGGAGTTCGGATAAACCTAGACTATCTTACAATAATAACGTCGTTCCAGACTTTGATCCCATGACAAAGGAACAGACCATACTCACTTGGATTAATAAAGTAGACGAATATGCAGAGATCTATGGTTGAGACGAAAAGGAAATAATTCACTGTTCACCACTGACTTAGAAGTATATGGACTGGGCATACCTACAGAATTAGCGTGACTACCTACAATACACTGGCGCATAAAATGGCCGCCTTTTATAGGGTTGTAACTCAGCAATATGGGCAGCTGATATCGATATTTTTACTAATATGAATTTGTTCTCATTTCATATAATTGAATTTGTTGCTTTATTTATTTTATTCCGTAGGTATTTATATAGGTACAGGGCTATATTTTCAATCGTCAAATAACTTATCTGAGGAATAAATAATGTGTCTGGCAGTTTTATGGCTTTTGTGTAGATAGAAATTAAATCCGTAGCCTAATTGTGTAACACACCAAAATGACAAACCATACCAATTTGACAGTTTAACAATATCCATTGTGTTGTTTTTGTTGTCGAGCAAACTAATTTTTCAATCACATGAAGCAATGGATATTGTTGGGTTGTCAAATTAGATTTGGATTGCTATCCCTTAAGTTTCGCTTGAGCTGTTCACCAGGCTTCACCGCATATGTACACTTACGCAGTGCATAATCTGCTACAGATTTCTTGTATTAGGTACAGTCAAACAAAGAGTTAAGTATGCAGACACCTAACTTGCAACTTGTTTTAAGCAATGTTCTGAGTGTGCTAAGTACTTACTCAAGTTTTTACATCATTTATATAATTGTGAACAAAGTTAAAAAGTTATAACGCACACAATAATAATGAATATTGACAGAGTAGTGGGAAGATTCTTGAGAAGATTTTTTGCTTGTATACCAAATTTGTTTACTGTTTAATATTACTGGGATGGAGATCCCTGATCCCATATTATAATCCCATATTGTAGTATTTTTAATATAAAATATATATTCAGATTTTAAATGAAAAATATTATTTTTCACAGGTAGGTACATTAATTTTGTTTATTTGAAATTCGAAAATCTGGCATGATCATGAAACATGATATCCGGAAATTATACATACATACATACATATAATCACGGCTCTTTCCCGTAGGGGTAGGCAGAGACCACTTCTTTCCACTTGCTACGATCCTTACATACTTGTTTCGCTTCGTCCACTTTCATTATTCCCTTCATACATGCTCTTCGGTTTAGGTACTCTTGACCTGGCCTTTTTCAAGACGTCCCTGATTTGGTCGAGAAACGTCCTCCTAGGTCTACCTTCCAACACTTTCATTCACACTGCCTTATACACTTTTTCGTCAATCGTTCTTCATTCATTCTCTCGACATGGCCAAACCATCTCAGCATACCTTTCTCAATTTTTGTCACTACATCTTCTTTCAAACCACAACGTTTCCTTATCTCACTATTTCTTATCCTGTCACTCAATTTAACTCCTATCATACTTCTTAACGCTCTCATCTCAACTGCATTTATTCTGCTTTCATGTTTCTTTTATTTATTCATTTCTGAACAAAATTAATCTATTAAAATAATTTCTAGTACAACACTTTGTCACTGCTTTTTGACAGTTTGACAGCAGATCTACCACAAAACTTGGCGCTTAACATGGCGGCGCAGTCACGCATGGATGAGCTAATGACGTCACACGAAAGTGTTACGAAAATAAACACTTGACAAAGTGTAGTTGTCTCTCTTTTCTATTGCAGCTACTGCTTAGTTAAAAAGAGACAAAACTGTTTTTGACAAGTGTGTGTCGATATTATAGATATTTGTATAACTATTATTTCTATAATAGAATATGCCGCCTCCATAGGTATATCTCTATGCTATTCACTTCCGAAATTATGCGGTGTTGCTAGGTCATGGTATCAAGGTCTTCCAACTTTGTTGTACAGTTGGACGGAATGGAATAAAAAGCTTATCGAATCGTTTCCTTGTCGCAAAGATTATGCCGAACTCCTTACAGAAATGCTGAAGAAGCGGGATCGATATGGCGAGTCGTTAGAACATTATTACTCTAAAATTAATCTGTTAAATCGTTGCAAAATAAGCGGTAGGCAAGCAGTAGATTGTCTACTTCATGGCGTTGATGACCGTGCTATAAAAGTTGGAGCACAGGCAGCACAATTTTCCGAACCAGAACAAGTCCTTAAGTATTTCAGGTCTGAATGTTAACGTTCACAAGCTACCTTTACCATCAAATTGTATAGAAACAAAAACAAAGAAATTTCTAGTAACACCTCCACCAACATAAATGAGAAACAGGTTTCTAAATTTAGTGTAACCGGTAAAACTAATGATAAATATGTAATGGACGTAAAAGTTAACGATAAAACATTTCAATGTCATTTGGATTTGGGTAGCCGATGTCCTCTTATAAGAGAAACTGATGCTAAGTTACTAGATGTGAATATGATTAAAAACACGGAGTTGGCTATCTTAAGGGGCATTGGCGCAAATCTTGTTCAACCACTGGGATTGATAATAGCCACCGTAGAAGTGCAGGTTATCAAAGAAGTTGTCGACATATATGTGGTACAAGATTACGTATTGAGCTATCCATTGTAACTGGGTCATTCGTTCTCTGAGAAACCGGACATAGTGATTACAAAAACTCCAGATAAGGTTATATTTCAGAAAATTCAACATCAAAAGGTTCATTTGATTTCGCAGTACAGAGTAATAATTTCCATTAATAGCTTGCGCGCCGTGCCCGTTCACTGCGAATCGTTAAACAACTGATACGTCTATGTAAGTAGGTCGATTCGAGGGTCCTCAGGCAAATAATACTATCTTCTACCGGGAGAATACGCCGTAAGAAATAATAAATTTGCGTTGCTGATTTACAACGTGTCCAACGAGGATATTATCATAGAAAAGAATTTACTCTTGACAAGGGCTACCCAAACACATCAAACTGCGGACATTTGCGAAATTACTATAAGTAAAACTGAAATAGATGACTCCATAATCTGAAATCCTAATTTGACGACCGAGCAACAACTGTTACTTCAAAATACGTTGATCAAATTTCAGGACTGTTTCTCGAGTAGTCTGAAGGACTTAGGACTCACTAATGCAACCGAAATGGTTATTGAGCTCGAAAATTCGGAACCAATCGTATACAGACCATACCGTATGGCATACTCAGAGAGGTGTCTAGTTAGAGAAATGGTTCAAGAAATAGTCGATAGTGGTATTATCAGGGAATCGTCATCCCCATATGCTAGTCCAATTGTGCTAGTACAGAAAAAAACTGGCGATAAAAGGTTGTGAGTGGATTATCGTGCTTTAAACCGTAAGACGAAAAAGGATCACTATCCACTTCCTCGTATAGAGGATGAACTGGACTTGCTAGCAGGTAATAATATATTTATATCGTCAGATTTAGCGTCCGGTTACTACCAAATACCGATCAATGAGAGCTCGCGTTTTAAAACTGCATTTGTGACCCCAGATGGGCAGTTTGGGTATAATCGGATGCTATTTGGTTTGCACGCATGAGGCGGTTCATAAAGAAGTATGTTTCAGCCTGTTTAGAATGTGCCCACCATAAGGTACCAGGTGGTAGGCGAGAAGGTGAGTTGCACCCGATAGAAAAATATAGCATACCGTTTTATACTATTCACGCTGATCACCTGAGTCCTTTTATAAAAAGTAAAGTAGGAAATTGTTATATATTAGTTATCATAGACAGTTTTACGAAATTTATTTATATTATACCCGTTAAAAATACTAAATCACTGGCAACTATTAAAGTTCTAAAAGATCACATTAGTTTCTTTGGAGTATCAACGCGCCTTATTACAGATAGAGGATCCAGTTTTAGAAGTAAATCATTTAAAGACTTTATTGCCGAGTATGGAATAAAGCATGTCATGAACGCAGTTGCGACTCCAAGCGCCAATGGTCAGGTGGAACGATTCAACAGAACAATTACAGAGGCACTAGCTACATCAAATCATGGAAAGGACAGAAAAGCTTGGGACGAACACATTCCACACATATAAATTGGTCTTAATACTACGGTCCACAAAACTACTCAAAAATCACCATCAGAACTCTTATTTGGCTTTAATACAAATAACAGAAGTCAGGGAACCCTAAGTACAATAATCAATGATACATTAAATGTAATAACGTCTGATGAATTAGAATCTGTCAGGGAGGAGGCTAAGAAACGTATTCAGATACAACAGCAAAAGGATGTTGATCGATATAACAAACATAGAAAAGCAGGTAGAAAGTACAAGGTAGGAGACTTAGTTCGGATAGAAAGACAAGTCCCACAAGATGGTCAATCGCAAAAATTAGTAATTAAATACCAGGGCCCGTATCGTATCATTAAAGTGCTCCCGCATGATAGGTTTACAGTTGAAGACACGCCGTTGTCACGTAAAATGGTCGTAGGTACAAAGAAACAGTAGCTTTGGATATAATTCAACCATGGATGAGCTTTGATAGGGACTTTGATAATAGTTCGAATAGTACAAGTGATGCTGATGATGATACTGGCGACAATGGACGTGTTAATGAAGTACAATAATGAACCAAAATAATACTACAAATGTATATAGGAGCTCACGAAATATGAGTTTGTACTAATAATATAATTAATAAAGTCACTATTTTTTTCTCTCTTTACTTTAAATGCTTGTGATTATGTTCAGTTATTCAAATTATGTATAATTATAAGGTATAATTCATTTTTTTTATATACCAAATGTGTATCTATGTTAGTTTTAAAACTTTTATGAATAAATCTAAATTGTAATTAAGTTTCCCGTAAATGAAAATGTACTCTGTACTTCAATTTAGTTTTAAGAAGATTGTGAAAATAAAAACATCTTGTTGTGTGTGTATTTCGAGATTATACCGCGAAGGGTCTCACGATATACAGCACGGCCGAGCTGTTAGGTATTACCTTATTCTAAATAATATAAATTACCATTTCCGGTGGTTAATTAATCTCAGGCTATTGATTTTATTCAAAACTTCGAACCACAATAAATAAAATTAATTAAAATCCATTTATAATTAAGCTAATATAGTTTTTGTGAAATTTAATACAACTTTCGTAAAATAAGAAAAACATTGTAAGACTACATCCGGTCCGTGTATTTACCGTTTCCGACTATGCGGAAAGGTAAAGACACGACTTGTGAAACGATACCGGGGTAGTCATAGATTATTGTATATTTACTATTCGCTCTTCGGCATTTAACAGTGGAGGACGCCTAAGTAGGACGATACGCTGAAATTGATCGATAATTATATTGTTGGATTGTTCGATAATAAAGTGTAAGCGGAAGAGCTAATAAATTTGTCGAAGAAAATCCAAATCGTTGTATGAATTTTTATTAGCTCCAATATGATGTAATGGATTCTCAAGATTGATCTTAAGTACTTTGCAGCTCTATTTAAAACTGTATAACACACTTAATTGTGTAAAACATTTATTAATAACTATTTTTTTTACAAACCATTTATTTTTAAGTTAATTTAAAGTGTCAGTGTAATCACTTTATTCACCCATATTTTTCATTACAACCCTGCCCTAACTACGTATTTCATAATAACAAGGTTCTATCTTAAGATAGAAATTTTTTATTGTTAAAAAATAAATCTTATAAAATTAGTTGAAAATTGTTTCATTTCTTAAAATAAAATTGAGGGAATTTGTGTGGAATCTGTTGAAGTTTTGTTCTTAAATTGGGGAATTTGACAGGGATTTTCGGGGAATTTGCCAAATTGGTGTTGGCAACGCTGCATACCATACACATACAACAACTATTAGTGGAAACGGTGAAACAAGTGCTCTGATGGTGATGTGATTCTCAAGATAAGGTGTCTGTCTGCTTAGGCGCCTTGAGATACCATCGCCAATTGTCAGCTATCTGCTGGCTCAAGTTGCCGTCAAAATCTCCCAAGGGTTGCACAATGTGACGCATCAACATATTGTGAAGCAGTGTACTATGAAGGATAATTATACATTGTAACTTCAGGCTCAGAAGGGCTAGAACCCAGAGCCGTAAAGCCAGTTATTAAAAAAATTAAATCACAAAGTATTTAAAATATACTTTTCAATTTGTTTTTATTTTATGTCTTAATTCTTCATCATCTTTTAATCTTGGTACCTCAATTAAAAGATGAATGATAATTCTCAAATTGACTATGAATTATCATTGAAGTATTGGGCTGATATTCCACCGACTGTTGATGGAGTTCTTGGTGGTTTTGGATTTATATCAAATGCGGATATTGAAGGTTCGCAATTATTTCTAAAATCAATACTTGCATTAGATAATGCACCGGGAACAAATCTCGCACTAGACTGTGGTGCTGGTATTGGTCGAATAACAAAACATTTGTTAATACCATATTTTAAAAAAGTTGATGTTATAGAACCTGATGAGAAATTCATAAACACTATTGTTGATTTTGTCGGTAAAGATAAAAGTAAAATTGGAACTTTATACAAAGTTTCTTTGCAAGAATTTGAGCCAGAAAAGAAATATGATATTGTTTGGAATCAGTGGGTATTAGGGTATTTGACAGATGAGGATCTTGTTCTATACCTCCAACGTTGTAGGTAAGTGAAAACTAGTGTTTACTACAAAATGAGTAATAGAAATATATACACTGTTAAATTATTATCAATGTAGGGTGTATAATTTTTCACAATTTTATAAACCATGCAAAAATTTGCTTCACAGGGATGCTCTGTCTGAAAATGGTATGATTGTTATTAAAGAAAATGTCACATCATCAGGCGTTACAGAAAAGGATGATACAGATTCATCTGTTACAAGGTCTCTTAAGGAATATATGAAAATTTTTAAATGGGCGAATCTTTATAGAATAAAACAATGCAAACAAACAAATTTTCCAAGCGGAATTTATCCTGTTTATATGTTTGCTCTTGTGCCAAATGGACGTGTTATAGAATCATCAAACATGAAAACAAGAAGTGCAAGAAGTAGCATTGTAAATACCCAAATGTGTAATAATAATAAACAGTAAATTTAAGCTATCGTAATTATTAATATTTGCATTTATTATGTCAATATATGTTTTCATTGTGTATTTGTAATAATTCACTTGGACTATTCGGGTGAAATCACAACTTTTTTATGGATAATGACTTGTTATAAATAGTTGTGAAAGAATCAGCTCTTTTCAAAATGTAAGTGTAGCTAGCAAGTTCTTTAGTAAAGGGCTATATTTCCACAAAGCAAAATTAAAACTCAAATTTTGCATATGAGCAGTATGTATATAGCAGAATGTAGATAGTTATTTGCGCTGTCCTTTAAGTGTAGCAGCTAATAAAATAATGTTGTAGATAACCACCACAGGAAGCGACCTCAGTGCTCCAAGATATTTAGCTGCCCAACAGAATGTTGCCTGCTGTATGTGCAGAACAAGGTACTATCAGAATTATTTATAGAAAACAGATGTGTATTTAACAAACCAAGTAAAATCATGGAACTTGTTAGTTGTTACAGTACATGTTTGGGAATTTTTCATTCATATTTATGCCTTGGAGACAATGACCTCTAAAAATTATAGACCTGTAACTGTATTCCGCTCAAAAAATAGTACCACTCACTCGTACCCCAATCCAGTGGGCGGGGCTAAAAACTACAATCAATAAGCCAGTTAGTCTATTCGGTAGAATAGACTAACTGGCTCTGTGGTTAGTCAGCCAGCTTAGTGGCTTCCTCTATAGTACAGTTACTATACTCTTTGTTAGTGGCAGATGCTCGTGTGTATTATGATTGATTTCGATTTGTAAACAACAAAAACAAATGCACAATATTTAGCAAAAGTGACATCCTGTGTAATTAACTAGTGTAAAAGACAGTAAGAATCTGATGAAAAAGAAACTAGGATTTAAAATAAATTATTTTGTTTTTACAGCAATTTGAGTAAAAATTATGGTATGCAGCCATCAATCGCTAATAAAAAACTAGATACACAATCCAATGCAAAAGTTCTCTAAAAACTGTCGCCAATTGTTTTGACGTAATTCTAGTTGAAATAAATATACAATAATGTAAATTCAACCTTAAATGCATTGTCTAAAGTTGTATTCACAAAGGTACGTACAAATTAAAAGCGCACCCAAATGTTTGAGTGGGCGCTCATTCGGTAAGGAAATTTTTGTCACTGATTGTGTATCTAGTTTTTTATTAGTGATCGATGTATGCAGCAGTATATTGTTATATATTTACTATGTATATGTATGTTTATATTTACTGCTTTAATTTAAACATACATATACATAGTAAATATATAACATTAAGGACGCGTTTGCAAAATTGATAGGTATAGAATCGAACTATTACATTGACACGGGTCACACACACAAGTGTACGCACGGTTAGCTACGGGTGCGGCAATCGTAATCAAGTAAAAACATTTTGATAATTTGAAAGATTGATTTTTTTTCTCATTTCTTATACCTACAAAAATATACTTACATACGAAATACGAATAGCTGCTCCAGAGACTGCTAGGCACTAGAAGCCCACTACTAGCAGTGAGGTGGTGGCTGTGGACTTTGGGCTGGTTTTGTTATTTATGATAAGACTTTAGCTTCGGACTTGGTGAAGTGACTTGAAGGTGTACTTCGATGACTACTACTGGAACTCCTGGACGAGTAGAACTAGGTGTGCCGAGTTTGGGCTCGTTTGTTAGTTATTATGAGACCTAACCTCCGGGCTTGCTGGAGAGACCGGATGGTGTACTTTGGTGACTACTACTGGAACTCCTGGACGAGTAGAACTAGGTGTGCCGAGTTTGGACTCGTTTTGTTAGTTATTATGAGACCTAACCTCCATGCTTGATGGAGAGACTTGATGGTGTACTTCGGTGACTACTGCTGGAATTCCTGGACGAGTAGAACTAGGTGTGCCGA
Source organism: Parnassius orleans (assembly GCA_029286625.1). Classification (NCBI taxonomy): domain Eukaryota; kingdom Metazoa; phylum Arthropoda; class Insecta; order Lepidoptera; family Papilionidae; genus Parnassius; species Parnassius orleans. The sequence continues at coordinate 1,371,380 of JAGSMP010000101.1, read as the reverse complement.
GTTTGGGCTCGTTTTGTTAGTTATGATGTGACCTAACCTCCGGGCTTGATGGAGAGACTTGATGGTGTACTTTGGTGACTACTACTGGAACTCCTGGACGAGTAGAACTAGGTGTGCCGAGTTTGGGCTCGTTTGTTAGTTATTATGAGACCTAACCTCCGGGCTTGATGGAAAGACCTGATGGTGTACTTTGGTGACTACTACTGGAACTCCTGGACGAGTAAAACTAGGTGTGCCGAGTTTGGGCTCGTTTTGTTAGTTATTATGAGACCTAACCTCCAGGATTGATGGACAGACTTGATGGATAAAAAATTTACAAAATTAATGGAGTACTTTTATCTATCGGCATATCTACGTTATAGAGCGAAGTTAAATTTTATGCACTCTCCCTCCCTCTCCCGGGTAACTTCGCTCTATAACGTATTAACGTGCATATGCAAAATTAATAAAAATTGGCAAAATTAATGGAGTACTACTCGATTACTTTTACCAATTTTTTTAGCTAAAATGATTAAACTATATTTATATCGTCTGTACTCACACGTGAAGAATAATATTAGAAATAGCGTCAGTGCAAGAGAATACACTACCCCATATCATCCATTGGGTGTCGTAAGAGACGACAGGGGAAACTGAAACAGGAGATAGGCAGCAGCATCATCCTCATGACAACTTAATAATAATAAAGGAATGCGATTACCGCCCTTCTTGCCAAGCGTGGCAAATGTACCCCTATGACGCAATCTATGGAGGAGGCCTATGCATTAGAATTTTTATACGCTGTACCTAATATACGGGATGTCCCAGAACTCAACGTCAAGCCGAAACGGGGTGACAGGATTGATTGTAACCATCATGAGAAAAATCAGAAAAAAAATCTATCCCATGCAGTTTGGAAATTATGGGCATTTAAGAAAAACCTAGAAATCTGGTCAAACTGTAACCATTTTCCGGTTATTGTGGTTTTTTTTTATTTTATTTTTGTTCATTTAAACTTTGGAACCGTAACCCTAAATAACATTTCTAGAACCACAGTCAAAAATAATGACACAACTGCCTCAAGTTTTCTAGAATTAAGACTATTTGTTAAACTATGAATCTAAAATATTCAAAATTTGTCGACTTTGAAAGGCCCTCCTTTAAAAAAAAAAGTACTAAAGTGCCTTGGCAAGTGCCATTAAAAGATCGCGCATTTAATCAGGATTGTAAAATGGTACAATACTTGTTAGTTTCATACTAAAAAAAAACTAGTAAAAAAATAAAAACCTCGAGTAACCCGATTTTTGCTAACCCATTTTACTCAGTTCAAATGTTTTTTATTCGCACAAGCTCTTGGTAGGTTCTTAATTTTACGGCAAAACGATGAGAGAGATGGATAGTGGACATGTTTGCCATGAGCGATCGAGACAGATAGTGACGCCACGCAGTGAGACGGAGATGCGTCTGACACCAGTTAGTACGTTTCGCTCATTCGTCTACTGCGCACCTTTCCGTATTCGCTTGTGTTGATTTAGTACTGTTGCGCGCCACTATTAATGTCTTGTACATGGCAACATTAGTTACCACTAGCGCCCTCTAGTATCGAGTAGCAGAACTAGGAGAGTCAAGATCCTTCTAGAAATTTCGGGACCGATATGTACTCGAACATTCTAGATGTTTCTACAGTAGAAGGTTCTGGAAACTATCTGAGGCCCTATATAAGGCCGGTATAGACCGCGACCGAGTCAGTATTGAATTGGCGATACAAGCGAAGACTTCACTCGGCAGTTTTTAATTGTCTCGAACCCCAAGCTCGTAACAGTACTGACAACTTTTAGAGCGCTATCCGGATCACCGCGTATTTGTTAATGTGCACCGTTCACTCACGGAGGGCGGCCATTTCCTGAATTAAATACGGGCTGGAGGTAGAGCTCGCTTTCCTTACGAGGAAGAAGTGTTGCAAGAGGTCGCAGATGACCCAAGTATTTCCGTTTGTGGAATTGAAGAAAGAACGAGAATACCCAAAAGCACATCACATCGTATTTTACAAAGAGCTGAAATGCATCCGTTTCACGTACAACGAGTTCAAAGTCTTCTTCCTCGAGATTATCCTGAAAGGATTTCATTTTGTAGAACAATGCTACAGAGGCATAATGAAAATCCCCAATTCATCCAAAAAATTGTCTGGTCAGATGAACATTTAAAAAAGATGGTTACATAAACTTACACTATTTTCACGAGTGGCATGTGGCGAATCCACATTTAATGCGAGAAGACAGATCCCAGTATCGCGTTTAAAGTAAACCTGTGGACCGGAATTTTAAACGGAAAAATTGTTGGGCCTTTTGAGCTGCCTGAGAACTTAAATGGCACGAATTACCTACATTTTTACAAGAAAATTTACCAACTTTGTTAGAGGACGTACCACTAACAGATCGTCGCCACATGTGGTATCAACAAGATGGCTGCCCTGCGGATTACGCAGTGCAAGTAAGAGATTTCCTTGACCAGGAATATCCGGGAAGGTGGATTGGACGTTCAGACACTATCTCGTGGCCAGCCCGTTCCCCAGATTTAAATCCCCTGGATTTTTTTTATTGGGGCGTTCTCAAAGAAAAAGTTTATTCAAACCCCATTGACAGCGTAGCCAAGCTGCGTGAACGAATTTCTCAAGCTGCTGAGGACATCAACTCTCGAGGATATGCCCGACTAATAACTAGATCTTTTTTAATAAGATGTAGGGCGTGTATTGAGGCTGATGGTAAACAATTTGAACATTTATTGTAATAAAAAATGTTATTTCCCTATCTGACTTTTATTCCAATAAACCTAAACTAAACTAGGTTAAGATTTTTCATTATTTTATTAATTTTACTTACTTTTGTTGACTTTGGTAAAAGTAGCGTCACTATCTGTCTCGGTCGCTCATGGCAAACATGTCCACTATCCATCTCTCACATCAATAAAAAAACATTTGAACTGAGTAAAATGGGTTAGCAAAAATCGGGTTACTCGAGGTTTTTATTTTTTAGTATGAAACTAACAAGTATTGTACCATTTTACAATCCTGATTAAATGCGCGAACTTTTAATGGCACTTGCCAAGGCACTTTAGTACATTTTTTTTCAAGGAGGGCCTTTCAAAGTCGACAAATTTTGAAAATTTTAAATTAATAGTTTAACAAATAGTCTTAATTCTAGAAAACTTGGGGCAGTTGTGTCATTTTTTTTTACTGTGGTTCTAGAAATGTTATTTAGGGTTACGGTTCCAAAGTTTAAATGAACAAAAATAATAAAAATTAACCACAATAACCGAAAAATGGTTACAGTTTGACCAAATTTCTAGGTTTTTCTTAAATGCCCATAATTTCCAAACTGCATGGGATAGATTTTTTTGCTGATTTTTCTCATGATGGTTACAATCAATCCTGTCACCCCGTTTCGGCTTGACGTTGAGTTCTGGGACATTCTGTATAATTAAGTAATTATTAATCTTTACTTAAGAAATTGTCAGTTTGTTGAACTAGTCACTTTCAACACGTTCGTTTGCCTGACCTGGCCACCCTGAATCAGCATTTGAGGTGTGCAATAATTCAATTTACTCAGCTCTAGGAGTATCTTGTATATTTGTACCGCTTTCTTTTTCAATCTTACTGTAGTTTTTGAGAAAAATACAACCAAATGTGGTCATGCCAGCCAAATGCTTTCAGCACGGCCCCTGTGTAACTTTTAAAATACATTAAATATCTAAAATTTTCTTGTTTCTATGGAATGTATTACCTACTCTATTAATACGATTTATGTCCGGCAACAGAAACTGTAAGTTTGTAATTGCAAATGGTAAATTGATGAGGATGGGGAGGGGGGGATAATTTTCCATGACATTAGTGTCCGATCGAAGGTCAATTTCTGGCCGAAGTCGTAGGCTTACAAAAACCTAAGAAATTCAGTTAAAGATTGGCTAGAATTGATAAAAGAAATAATTTTAAAACGTTTAAATTTAAGGTTTATATCGTTTGTATAATATAAAAAAAGTAATTTTAATCATCTATAGAAGTTGATCTAGAGATCATAACCTCCATCGCGCTGTCTCCCATTCGTTACAGTTCGTTCAATTTCGGCATTTGCTAGTAAAGATGGGCGTTTGAACGATAGGCATATTATGGTACAGCACTTTTGAATGTAAGCAATTTAACAAATTAAATTTAAAATTAACGTTAATTGCTTATTCCTAAATTAAACAGGCTCGCCTGTATTTTGAAGAATTTTTAAAAGAGTACTATCTAGGACGATTATTAATAAAAATACAGCTATAAGACTACCGACCCCAAAATTAAATTAATCAAATTATATTCAGACAGTCCTAAGCCTGTGTTAAGTAAGGAAAGTTGGTTGAATTTATAATATAGTGAAGTAAAGTAACAGAATAACAGCAGAAAACATTTTTAAATGTAGTTAATACAAGTCATTAAGATAAAATAGTGTTTTTCTTAACGTACTTTTTTACAACGAGTCACGTTAATTATAAAACGAAAAAAGAATTATAAGCAATTAAGCAGTAATTATAAATTGCTAACAAAAAAAACTAAGCACCTATGTTTGTTGTCCGTTTTAAGCCGTATTCACATCTCTACTTGCTAGAATAGAATAGAATAGAATAGAATAGAATAGAATAGAATAGAATAGAATAGAATAGAATAGAATAATTTTTTATTCAATATAGATTACATGTGTAATTCTTATTGAAAGTCATTTTTTACTTTACCACTGGTTCGAAAAAAAAACCTCTGTCCTGGGAAGAACCAGCAAGAAACCCAGCGGGACTTTTTTTTAAAAGTAAATTTTACATTAATGGTTGTACAAACTATTTAAGTACAAAATTTATTTTAGAAACTGCTTGGTAGCGACCACCTCATTCCAGGGGTTATTATCAATCATATATTCATTTGTACTATAATAACCCTTTTATACAGTTTCAACAATAAAACATTTAAACTTGGTAATAGAGAGAGCCTGTACACTTTCCGGGACCTTGTTGTAATAGCGTATACATTGCCCCAAGAATGAATTACTGACTCTGTGGAGTCGAGAAACTGGTATCACTAGCTTGTGTTTGTTCCTAGTGTTTACAGAATGTATATTACTTTTTTTACTAAAACTACCTTTGTAAAGAAATCGAATACCGACAAAATTTCGGCCTATTTTGGACGAAGCCGTAGGGTTCGCTGAAGGTTGCTTTTTGGCCGAAGGTGGCCGGAGCCGAAGTCGAAGCTTTGGTCGGACACTAAATGACATATCAAAAAAAGACAAAAGATACACATTCAAAACATAACATAAAATAAATCATAGTTTTAACTTTCCATAATTTTATTATCTATTTGTTTCAAAAATTTATTCTATTTCATACATCGTATCTTCTTATAGGGCTAGTATCAACATTAAAATTGTTAATTTTAATAAAATTCCTTATAAACTCGCGATCACTATCCGTTAATAGAATCCAACTTTCTAGCTCTACTAATATTTCTAGATTCATACAACTTTGTATTATTCTTTCCACAGAAGTCACAGTCATGAAATCTGATTGCATAATACGTAATTCCCTTAAGTGTATTAGTGGATTTTTGTCTAATATTTTAAACATAAAATCATCAGTAAATTGTACAGCTGTACCAATGTGAATAAATTCTACATTTAAACAATTCGTCAGTAAAAATAGTAACTGTTCATCTGTACAGGTACTTACACAAGTCAATCTTTTTAAATTTCTGAAAGGTAGTATTTCCAACTTTTTTGTATACAGGGAAGTGTGTTGTATCAAAGTACAATTATAAAGCGTTAAATTTTCAAGTAGTGGACACATCTGACTAATGTACATTAAAGCATTCAAATCAATTTGATCGACGTGCTCAAGATGTAAATTCATAATATTACACCCCTTTACTTGAAGTACTTGTTTAATTTGATCCGCATAAAAGTCACACGATAGTAATTTCAGATCACATAGGTGTTCTAAGCCTATTAATACCATTAGATCGCTTTGCAAAGTATTATGAAAAACTGTCATGCTACGAATGAAGGGACACATTTGAACAGCCAATTGTAAGTGATTGTCTGTTGCGTAACGACTCACGTATGTTTTTAGCTTAAGTTGCTTAAGTCCTATTTCCGTCTTACGTATAAATTCTAAAACTCTCCCAATTTCGTCACATCTACCTACGTCTTCCAAATTATCGCAGTTTAGAAGTAAATTTGCAAAGCCAGACCAAGTAATTGATGTCCTATAGAGCTGAACGCCTCTCAATTTCCTTAGATTACAAATTATATCAATGCTCTCATTCGATATACATTTTGAAGATGAGACGTCTAGTTTCTCGATAAGGGGGCAATTTTTTACAATACATATCAAAATGTTATCAGTACAGTCATAGTTAATAGAAAGATATTTAAGACAATGTAACTCCTTTAGTGATTCGATAATAGCACCTTCCATATCTGCAGTTTTCCATCCCCCTGAAAGGGAACCTAAATTTAAGTACACGAGTCCTTTAAGCATATGTAATTTAGAATAAAAAACTGACCGAATCATTTTTGGAATTTTATCTATAGACAGGTATGTTAAATTTTTGGTAAAAAGTACCTCAGACATTTTTACTATGACGTTCATTTGTGTGACAAATTTTCCCATAGAACCTCTAAACCCCAATGAGTTTTTAGTTTTTTCTAATAAGTCGGATAACGCTCTAATTGTTTCAACTGCTAATGAGTCGTAGAGCATCCATGGAACATTGATATCTAAATAAAAACGAATAACATCGATGTTATGCGCTAGAACAACTTGGGCTTTACTAATACTTTCATGAGCAAGCTCTGTTGCAGACGCCATTTGTGTTTCTGCTTGACCTGCTATCCAATCACCGAGTCTAATTAACGCCAAATTCTCCAACTTTTTTGGCTGTTTGTATCTGGTCATGGTTAATCTGTAAAACATGTCAAATATAATTTATAAAAAAAAAACAATGCCATAATCAATTAAAAAAATATTATGTATTTGTATTAGGTGTTCATAAATATAAAATATGTTATAAATTAATTAACAATTTTTCCGTTTGAGCATTTGAGAAGTAGTTTTTATTACTTTTTATGTTTTTGAATAATTATATAGGTATTTGACTAAAGAAGGATTTAACCTCGGAATGAGAGTTCTGCCATTTCCAAAAAATCGGTGAAAATGCATAAAACAATATTAATATACGCGTCGAATATCCCTTTATTAAAGTCGGTTAACAAATTATTAGCTTTGCTTTGAAAGGTTGCAGTATTTTGGAGGCCCACAGGTATTATTGGAACGAAGTTCCTTATTGGACGATACGAATTTGGCGGATGGAGGCTAGGCGAGAAAAAGTGTAAGATTTTTTCCGTCACAACCCCTTCTGACGTAGTGTAGACGGCCTTGCCGGCTATAAGGAAGCGCGATGGAATAATATCCATCTCCCTCCCACTTTTTCTTATCTTGCCATGAAATAAATATTATTTTATTTTAAATGACGTTTCATTTTAATAGACGCTATTCATTTATTTGTATTTGTTAATCAATAATAACCTTTATCAATAATAATATACTACGAAAGGAACTTCGTTCCAACCGAGTGTTCCACGACACTCACGCATGTTTTTTTTTACTTCAAAACTTTATTGTTTTAACCTTATAGGTTACAAAGTGCTTAATGCCAGTTAACATTTTCTGCCAGTCAACCCATGGCGTGGTGAAACTTTGTGACAGGTGCCTTAAATAGAATAGTATTGTTATATGTTAAGATAGTATTAGCATTTATTGTAATTAGAAGATGGCTTTGAGAAGGGTTAATCAGAAAATCTACCTAAAATGGATAGGATTACGGCATTGAAATAATATGTACTTACGAGTACATAATAGCTCAATGGTTTATGGTGACTCAATATTTCATGACAAATTTTGACTTTCTGAGAGCTGAAATTTGTGAATAAATGAATGTGAGCATTATCTATTAGGTACTGTCTGTTAATTTGATAAGTGGGTACCGACTTCGCTATACTTATTATCGCCATACCAATTTCGCCCTTTTTCATTTTTTTCATTGATTTTGGTTTTATAGATTTGAAAAATAACATTGTTCACGCATTGTTGATGTCACCGTGTAGATATGTTCTAACTGTAAGATGTCAACTGTAACTTTAACTTTTCTACGCGTGTATACTGTATAGGCACATGAGTAAAGAAACCGTACCGTACTTTACTCATGTGGTATAGGTTAATATGGAGGTAATAGGCGCACACACTTAATATGGAGGTAATTTACGTACCTATACCAAAACCAGATCTATATTCAAACAATAAAAACCAATGTTTCGGGTATTGCTTTTTTCAAAAGTTGCTGACGTAAATTTTCGTTGTGAATAGAGCCTTTAAATATTTAGTTTCGTGTTGATAAGTACGTTTTTTGTGGTCAGTTTGTTGTCAGATGTTTTTCGACCAGAATAATTTCCATTTCCTTGTAATCACTTTGATAAAGCTGAACAAGCAACCCGCGGGACATAATATGGCATCTGTAATTAAATATTTATTATAATCTTTATATTTTACTATCTATGGATTTGTGACGCATTTTGTCATCAACTTAAAAAAAATTGTTACTTTAGAAGAATCAATAAATTAAATTAAATTGGTTTAAGTTCAGGAAGGGAAATCTACGGAGATCACGCTCTGGGATAGGTACAACTAAAAAGCGATAGAATAACAGTAAAATAGCAGCTTAACGCTGCTGTGTTTCGTGTGATGATTGTAGAGATCCGGATACCCCTTTTACTGGAAACGAGGCAATTCATCATAGTTCACATGGGTGACGACCTGCCAACGCATCTGCATTTTAATAGTTAATCAAGAATAAATGTAGATGTCTATGGGCCACAGCATCCACTTACCATCAGGTGGACTATGTGATAGCTGTTGTTACAGTTATAGCAAAATTTTTTAGGATAAGGGTGACAAGCGAGCACACAGTCCACCTGATGGTAAGTGGGTGCTGTGGCCCATAGACATCTACATCTATCCTCGTTTGCGAATAAAATGCAGATGCGTTGTCAGCCGTGAGGACTAAGATGGAATGTCTATTTTCCAGTAAAAAGGGTCTCCGGTTCTCTACACACACCAAACGAAACACACCAGCATTAACCTGCTATTTTACGCTGGTATTCTGTCGAGCCGACTCATTTTTGCTACAACTATACTATTAATATAGCTGTAGCATGGCTCTACCACGTATCTGCGACTTCCTTACATCTTGACTTTCTTGGCAGCCGTGTGTTTGTTTTTAAAGCGTTTTGTGTGTTCGATGCACTTGATAAAGAAGGGCTAAGTGGACAAAGGTGTGATCTGACAAAATTAAAAAATCTGACTTTTTTGCATGAACATAGGTTTTAACTGATGATAAATCAATTCATAATAAATTAAAACACGCCAGTTCTAATTCGTTACATAGTTACAGACGCTAGCAAAGGTGTTAACTGCCAATCAAGTATATATTTCAGATTTGCAAATGTATGCAGAAATATTTTCAGAGAACCATTATCATTGCTACTTTTGGAACAATGTAAGGTGATTATCAATCAATAAATCTTCTGCATCTTCGCAAGGATAACATGATTTAATATTTAAAAAAAAATCCGTCGAAATTTGGGCGGTGCTGCAGTCCCTTCAGCGGTGCCAAGTTGACTGTCGGTATATCGAAGTGCTGAAGTGTTTGTACAGTAGGGCTACGATGGCTATCCGAGCACAGAACCAGAGTACGAAACCTATCCAACTGCAGAGAGGTGTAAGACTGGGTGACGTAATATCCCCGAAACTCTTAACCTCTGCATTGGAAGACGTTTCAAGTCACTGGACTGGAAAAGATACGGTATTAATGTCAATGGCGAGTACATCACTTACCTTCGATTTGCCGACGATATAGTCCTTATGGCAGAACCGCTGGAGGACTTAAGCACTATGCTCAATGACCTCAATAATGTCTCCCAATGGATAGATCTTAAGATGAACATGTTCAAAAAAAAGATCATGTATAACGTCCATGTCACACCTATTCCAGTAGTTGTTGGGAGCACTAAGCTCGAAGCAACAACTTCGAGTATGTTTACCTGGGACAAGGTAAGTCCAACTTCGACCGAGAGGTCAATCGACGGATTCAACTCGGCTGGGCAGCGTTCGGGAAATTACGACACATCTTCTCGTCAGGTATACCTCAAAACTTGAAAAGGAGACGGTACAAACAGTGCGTGTTGCCAGTGATGACTTATGGAACTGAGACGTGGTTCTTCACTGTTGGCCGTATGAGGAAGCTCAAGGTCGCTCAGCGAGCTATTGAGAGGTCTATGCTCGGGGTTTCTCTGCGTGATAAACTTAGAAATGAGGATATCCGCAGTAGAACCAGATTAATCGACATAGCCCAAAGGATTAGTAAACTGAAGTGGCAATGGGCCGGCCATATAGCTCGAAGAACCGACAACTGATGGGGAAGAAAGGTTCTCGAGTGGCAGCCTCGTACCGGCAGGCGAAGTGTAGGACGTCCCCCCACTAGATGGGGTGACGACCTGGTAAGACATGCAGGAAGTCAATGGATGCAGGTGGCTCGGGACCGTGCTTTGTGGCATTCTTTGGGGGAGGCCTATGTTTAGCAGTGGACTTGTGAAGGGCTGTAATGATGATGATGAATTAGGATGGCATCAAAAAAATCGGTTATTGAAGATATGAATCACCACTTTTACGATTTTAACAAATTAAAAGACGATTTGGGGATAGTAATACCTAACTCAAATACATTAAAACAAAAAATCAACTTAAAAATTAATGTCATGTGAATTCACATTGAAAACTTTGTCAGATATTTTTATAAGACAAACTATGACCCCTACACACCATTTCTGGAAGTCTCCATTTTCCACCATTTCTGGAACAGTGTCCATTAGATGTGACATGATCACAAGGGTAAAATTTCAAAAGAAAAACTTGGTGATATAAGAACACAATTATTATATTATTGAGCAGGAGTCTCAGTGGTTTTACATAAATATTCTAAATTCTCAATTATTAATAAATAGTCTTATAAAAATTATAAAATTCATTAGAATTTTTTAAATAATAAAACTATTTCATATAAATAATGGTATTTTATTTTTTTACCACATAGAGCCTTTGTAAGTTCTTCTTAACAAAACTTAATATGGTTTATAGTAAACAAAGGTGGTATGTTCATATTTTCATTGTTTTTTATTAAATTTGCATAGAATAACATATTTTTTAATATAATATATATAATAATGAATCTTATCTAAGTATTGGTACTAATATTGTATTGTAAAACTATAAGATTTAATTACTAAATTCATTTGATTATTTATTATTTTCAAACGCTCATTACTCGTTTAGAACTATTTGCTAGTTAACACCTTTGTCCACTTAACCCTTCGATTGTTTAACACCACGCGTCAGTTTCAATTACAACAGACGCGTATGAGCTGTGAGATGTCCAACATTGCTGAATAGATTATTCGTAAGAAAGTTCTTTTGTGGAAATAAATAAACTTGAATAATTTGTGTAAAATTGTCCTTCAGAAAATCTATGTTTGTTATTTGTTGAACAGAAATTTTCTCTTTTTAACGTGTTTTTTTATAAACTTTATAATTAAAGTTATATATAAGTTATAGTAGGGATCACAGGGCCACGAGCACAACACACAAAGATGCAATAAGTACTTCCGTATTTTTGTGGATACGACATTTTCGAGACAACACGCGAGGCGTAAATTCGAACCCTGATTCAGGTCACTGTTTCAGGTTTTAAATAAAATGCAACTAACATTGGAAAGTATTATATATGTATAGTTGTTTGATTGTTTAATTGATTTTATAGACACACAATAATATGAAATATTTTTTAAAGAAATCTAAAATAGCAGCAGCAACAGTCACAAAAAAGTCGCAAATGTTTATGTTCAAAATTTTCAACGGTAATAAAATATTTAATTAATATAAAAAAAAATTGATAGTAGCGATCCGCCCGGACTCATGCGGGTGATTTCTGGATCTCAACAACAGCGTCACCTACCGGGTCCACTTGTGAATCTAAACCATCCAGGGATCAAACGCGCATAAAAAAAATCATCAAAATCGTTCGAGCCGTTTTCGAGTTTTAGCGAGACTAACGGACAGCAATTGATTTTTATATATAGAGATATGATTTGTATAAAATAATTAATAGCTGTGTAAGTTTTTAATTTCCTAATTTATGTGAATTATTATAAAATAATTCAATTATTAATATTGAATGTTAATAATTGAATTATTTTATATGTTAAATCGAGTTTCGCCCTGAATTGAAAAAGGAAACTGGTTACACATTATTTTTAGAATTATTATTTTAAGCAATGAATTGAACCTACCATTTACACTAAACGTTTACACATTTGGTGACACTGATTTGGAAATCTATTCCTTTTTCTTAGATCGGTCAAAATAACGCTATATTCTTGTTAATATTAAAAAATAAAATCTGCCGCGCGTAACACAGCAGAATGTAATGAAAACACCAATGGCGACGTGCATTGATCTATTTTTAACCCTAGACAAGATTGCTCAAATGTTCTCGAATAAGTTTTTAAGCTTGTTTATACTACTACATTACGTCGTCAACTGATTTTAATCAAAGAAGAAATTAAATGTGATTTTATGCTTGATGAATTTTTACTTTTATAAATTTCATTTATTCTAATTTATTATTTAGGTAGCTAACTTTTTATTCATAATAATTAATAACAATCATATAGATAATTTACTTGTACTCATGTGAGCTCTGAAAACTATCATCATAAAATGACTTACTGTTATAATATTATAGTCTCATTAAAAGTAAAAAAGTAAAGTACATACATAGCAGCAACCTACATACCTACGACTCGAACATTACGGATTGCTTCTCGACACGGCTCTCGTATGTTAAAATAAAATTCATAAAAACGTAAAAGAAGCTTTTATACGATTGTGGACCGAATTTTAACTAGTTATTAGGTCTTCCAATGATACCATGAACTATTCCATCAAATAGAGATAAAAATGTTTCAGTGCACTTAATCTATATCTATTATTATACTTATGTATAATAAATCTGTAGAAAATTCGTGACTGTAATTCTAATATTTTCTGGAAAAATATATATCGATAACCAAAGGATACTGAAGCCAAATTAGTGGTTTTTAGAATTTTTGTCAGTCAGTCTGTCTGTCTTTGTATTCACGATTCACGCAAAAACTACTCGACCGATTTCCATGAATATAATAATATGTGGGTAGTACGGGACCCGGGGCAATTCATAGGTTATTTTTATCCGATTACGGAACTTCAAAAAAGGAGGGTTGAGTATTTTCCTTCCTTTAGATATTAATTTTCTATTTTAAACTATACTCCATCAAATCTAAGACATACATTTTAACAGTTGTCACATTTAAGGCGGCTACTCACTTGCCTGCCGCAGGGGCAATCTGGGGTGAACAGCGATCGGAGCAATATCTGAACTGTCTCTACACTCTACACACATGCCTGCCGTTCAGTATGATAGTGTGCGTCTCGCTGGACACATGTGTTGAGAATGGCGCCAGTGTCATCGAAATATCAATTAATCGGTATATATAGCCTTGGCTCTTTTTTATATAGAATAAGGGTGACAAAAGAGCACAGTCCACCTGATGGTAAGTGGACACTGTCGCCCATAGACACCCACATTTATCAATAAAACAACTAATTAATTAATAATTACAACCATAATATAGTGCTTATAAGCTGCAGCATAGCTCTGCTACGCTATTTTTAGACTATCAAAGACAACTTTACTCGTCATAATTTAATATTAGGTCCTTACATATGAAATTGGCGTTTTGTACGGGAGGAGTATAAAGTAATTTTTTTTTTGTAAAATATATTTAATTAATCAAAGTATGCACCGTTGTTATCTATGCACTTTTGCCATCTCGTAGGTAGTTCATTGATCCCTTTACTAAAAAAAAACATGGGGGCGAGAATCAATAAACTCTTTGAAGGCGGCTTGGACTTCTGCATCGGAGTTGAATTTTTTTCCTTGTAAGAAGTTGTCCAAATTCCGGAAAAAATGGTAATCCGTTGGAGCAAGGTCCGGGGAGTACGGTGGATGTCGCAGACATTCCATTTGTAGCTCATCTAACTTAGTGGTTTTTCGCTGTGCAGTGTGTGGTCTTGCGTTGTCGTGAAGCAGCAGTGGCTTAGAGCGATTGACCAATCTCGGTTGTTTAGCAGCTAGTTCTTCCTTCATGGTTTGCAGTTGCTGACAATAGATATCTGCCGTAATCGTTTGGCCAGATTTTAGAAAGCTGTAGTGAACGACACCGGCGCTAGTCCACCAAACACTCACAAGTAACTTTTTCTGAGTCAATTTTTGTTTAGGGCAGGATTTGGTTGGGTCTCCATGGTTCAGCCATTGCGACGAGCGCTTCCGATTATCGTACAGTATCCACTTTTCATCACAAGTAATGATTCGATTTAAAATCCCTTCATTATTGTGTCGGTTGAGCAAAGTAACACAGCAGTCGACGCGTGTTTGCAAGTTCGATTCACTCAATTCATGAGGTACCTATCGTTCAAGTTTTTTTACTTTCCCGTTTTGCTTCAAGTGGATTAATACAGTTTTATCACATACCCCGAAGCCTGCAACTATCTCTGAAGTGCTTTTTGATGGATCCGCTTCCACAATAGCCTTTAATTCTTCATTTTCCACTTTGGTCTCCGGCCGTCCACGGGGTTGGTTCTGAAGGTCGAAATTTCCAGAAGAATACGTTGAAACCAAAAACGTACCGTGCTTTCATTTGCGACACCAGCGCCGTACACATCATTAATCCTTCGAGTTGTTTCTGCAACACTGGTGCCACGGTAGAACTCGTACTCGTAAATATACCGATATTTAATTTTTTCCATTGTGCGGTAATAAGCGACGCCAAAGAATAAAATAATGAGGAAAAAACAAATGAATGACTGTTTTCAAAACTCAAATGTACCAGCTAAATGAATTTATAAATTAGAATTTGGAGTTCTTAACCAAAGAGGAGATATTTCAGATCAAAGTGGTCAGTACGACAAAATGCTAATTTCATATGTAAGGACCTAATATAACCAATTTATTCTGTGATATAACTTAACTAACTAGTGCTTAGTAACTATAAGTTAACTAGTGTTACAAATAGCCAGGATAGTTTTCTAATGATGACTTTTAATAAATTTAATAATTAAAATTTGTACTATTATTTAATTATTTAGTTAATGACATTTTATTTATATTCCAGCAATTCTAATACTATTGGAATATTTTCTTTCCCATACTGGCCCTTATGATAAGTTAGTTAGATTATCTACTCGGTAACAAATCCCTGTAATGTTACTTGTAAGTTACAACGTTCAAATAACATTCTTTCTGCGGTGCTACCGCAAAAAAAGACAAAAAGGAGATACTGGTTGAAGAAGCCGCTCTTTATACACTTCTATCACCAGTGTCTAAATTTCATATTCTTTATTGTATCCATTGTGACTTGTACTCATACGTGTGCTCCGCGCGAAAGTCGCAACGAATTGATTGAAATTGCCCCAATTGCGCTACACACGCGATAGCGGCAGCTACAATCTAGGGAGCAAGGAAGGTCTTGCGCCCCTGCCGCCCTGCCGCAGGGCCGATTTAGAAAATTGCCCCTGCTTGCATACACACATCACAATTAAGGAGGCAATTAAGGGTCATCCCCACTCCTACCCCTAGATTGCCCCTGCGGCAGGCAAGTGAGTAGCCAAATTATATATAAACTTTCTTTCGGGTAATTACACCCGAGAGAAAGTTTATATATAATTTTTAAGACATTGTACATATCAAAAACTGACATACACAAAAATACCCAGAACATAACAAAAGTGTCGTAAATCTGCTGATGCAGTATTGCAATTGCTGGAATATAAATAAAATGTCATTAACTAAATAATTAAATAATAATACAAATTTTAGTAATTAAAATTATTAAAAGTCATTCATTCATTCATTATAGCCCTTCACAAGTCCACTGCTGAACATAGGCCTCCCCCACGGAACGCCACAAAGCACGGTCCCGAGCTACCTGCATCCATTGACCTCCTGCATGTCCTACCAGGTCGTCACTCCATCTAGTGGGGGGACGCCCTACTTACCTACCTTCGCCTGCCGGTACGATGCTGCCACTCGAGAACCTTTCTTCCCCATCGGTTGTCGGTTCTTCGAGCTATATGGCCGGCCCATTGCCACTTCAGCTTACTAATCCTTTGGGCTATGTCGGTTACTCTGGTTCTACTGCGGATATCCTCATTTCTAAGTTTATCACGCAGAGAAACCCCGAGCATAGCCCTCTCCATAGCTCGCTGAGCGACCTTGAGCTTCCTCATACGGCCAGCAGTGAAGGACCACGTCTCAGTTCCATATGTCATCACTGGCAACACGCACTAGTTGTACAATTTAGTTTTGAGGTTTTGAGGTATGCCTGACGAGAAGATGGGTCGTAATCTTCCGAACGCTGCCCAGCCGAGTTGAATCCGTCGATTGACCTCTCGGTCGTAGTTGGACTTACCTAGTCGGACTATTTGTCCCAGGTAAACATACTCGTCAACAACTTCGAGCTTAGTGCTCCCAACAACTACCGGCATAGGTGTGACATGGACATTAAACATGATCTTTGTTTTGTCCATGTTCATCTTAAGACCTATCCGTTGGGAGGCACTATTGAGGTCATTGAGCATAGTGCTTAGGTCCTCCAGCGATTCTGCCATAAGGACTATATCGTCGGCAAATCGAAGGTAAGTGATGTACTCGCCATTGATGTTAATACCGTATCCTTTCCAGTCCAGAAGCTTGGAAACGTCTTCCAATGCAGCGGTGAAGAGTTTCGGGGATATAACGTCACCCTGTCTTACACCTCTCTGCAGTTGGATAGGTTTCGTACTCTGGTTCTGTACTCGGATAGCCATCGTAGCCCTATTGTACAAGCACTTCAGCACTTCGATATACCTACAGTCAACTTGGCACCGCTGAAGGGATTGCAGCACCGCCCAAATTTCGACGGAATCAAAGGCTTTCTCATAGTCCACATACGCAAGGCAAAGTGGCAGATTGTACTCGTCGGTCTTCTGTACAATTTGCCGAAGGGTATGTATGTGGTCTATGGTGCCAAAGCCTTTTCGGAAACCGGATTGTTCGGGAGGCTGGAAGTCGTCGAGTCTGCATGCGAGACAATTTGTAATGACTCTCGAAAACAGCACGTAGACGCGGCTCAGAAGGGAAATCGGTCTGTAGTTCTTCAAGAGAGCGTTGTCGCCTTTCTTGAAGAACAAGACCACCGCACCTCTGCTCCACGCCTTCGGTGTAATGCCACCATGGAGGACGGAATTAAAGAGCTTCTGAAGGATTTCAAGTACCGGTTTTCCACCCGCTTTCAGAAGCTCCGCTGTAATTCCATCCTCGCCTGGGGCCTTGCCGTTTTTAAGGTGCTGGAGAGCCATTCTAATCTCGCTCAGACTGACGTCCGGGATATCATCGGAATAGTGTCGGATAAAACTTGCTCTTGGATCGTTACTCACACTTGCGCGTGGCTCCAACGATGACGTGTACAGCTGCCCATAGAACCTCTCAATCTCACTCAAAATCTCAGGTGTCCCGGAAACGATGCTGCCACAATCGGTCTTCAGCTTCGACAGTTGGCTCTTTCTGGCAGACAGATCTCTGGCAAAGACTTTGGAGCCCTGGTTCCGTATTGAAGTTGCGCAAGTCCCGCCGCATGCATTTGGAGATCTGTCTGTTCAGTTGCCTGTATGCTGTCAAATCTGCTGAAGACTGCAGCTTCATCTCCCGTCTAACAACCATGAGATTAAGAGTATGATCGGAGAGTTTTTGTGTTCTTCTGCGACGGGTCTTACAGAACTTAGCTCCGACCGCATGGACAGTTTCCACAAGCTTGTCATTCATATCGTCCACTTCATTGCAAAATTCTAGGCACTGAAAACGATTTTGTAACTCGAGCTGAAAGTTTTCGGGACTTTGGATTAGAGCACGAGGGACGGAGCGTTGACTTCATTAGACGTGACCTCTCCATCTTAACGTTTAGGTTCAGTGTGCCTCTCACCATTCGGTGATCGCTGCCAGTTTTCACCCTCGCGATCACTGAGACATCACTGAACAGTTGTCGTCTGGTCGTCATAATGAAGTCAATCTCATTTCTTGTCGAACCGTCGGGGCTCGACCAGGTTCACTTTCTGTGGGGCCGCTTTTGGAAGAAAGAGTTCATCATAAAGAGTCCCTCTTTCTCCATAAAGTCGGCCAGCTGCTGGCCCCTTGGGTTCCGTTGCCCTATTCCGAATTTCCCTACTTTCACCTCACCACTCTCTCTTGTGCCTAGTTTTGCGTTGAAGTCTCCCATTAACACCGTATAGTGGGTTTTGGAGGAATGCATGGCTCTAGAGATATCCTCATACATTTCCTCCACCTCCTCATCGGGGTGTGCCGAGGTTGATGCGTAAACCTGTATGACCTTCAGCGAATACCGTTTGGTGATTCTGAGTATAAGGTACGCAACCCTCGTCGACACACTCCCGATCTTTACAACGTTGTTAACGAGACTTGTGGACGATAAATCCGACACCTCCTTGGGACAGATGGTCGCCCTCCCGGTGATAGAATAAGTTGCCGGATTCGAGGATTACCGTGTCCTCCCCCTCTCTTCGGACCTCGGATAGTCCTATTATATTCCAGCGTAACTTATCTATCTCTTCTTCCAGCTCCAGGATCTTCTCGTCAGTCCTCAGGGTGCGTGCGTTATATGTTGCCAGGTCGAGTCGTCGTAGGTGGCAACCGAACCTCCACTGGAGATTCTTAGCACCCCCTGCCCCGCCGTTACCATGGTCGCCACCGTAGCCAGGAATAGCGGGACCGCCGGGGACTGGGGGCCGTTTCTTTGTGTCGTCGCTCATGGGGGGTATATTGCCATAGTTGCCACGCTTGGCGAGCGGGTTGGCAACCGCAGTTTTTTATTGTTTTTTGGCTTTTATCAGAAAGATGCTGCTGCCCATCTTCTGTATCAGTTTCCCTTTGTCGCCTCTTACGACACCCACGGGAATATATGGGGTAGTGGGTATTCTTACCCGCCACTACACGGGGAGTCATCGTTAGAAAACTATGCTGGTTATTTGTAACACTAGTTAAAACTATAGTTACTAAGCACTAGTTAGTTAAGTTATATCACAGAATAAATTGGTTATATTAAATTATGACGAGTGAAGTTAGTCACATTTAATTATCTTTGATAGCCTAAAAATAGCGTGGCAGAGCTATGCTGCAGCTTATAAGCACTATATTATGGTAGTAATTATTAATTAATTAGTTGTTTTATTGAAAACTGTGGGTGTCTATGGGCCACAGTATCCCCTTACCATCAGGTGGACTGTGCTCATTTGTCACCCTTATTCTATATAAAAAAGAGCCAAGGCTATATATACCGATTCATTAATATTTCGATAAAACTGGCGCCATTCTCAACGCATGTGTCCAGCGAGACGTACACTCGCATACTGAACGTCAGACATGTGTGTAGAGATAGTTCATACATTGCCCCGATCGCTGTACACACTAGATTGCCCCTGCGGCAGCCATGTGAGTAGCCGCCTAAAGAGATATCGATATCGATTCTTTAGAGTTGGTAATCATTTACAATTTTATGTAGATTATACTCTTCTTCTTCTTTTAAATTATGGCTTCTCTTGATAGAATGAAGATTATACTCAACCAAATCTAAGAAATACCTTTTGACAGCTGTCAGACTTATTGGCCTAGGCATGCCAACCAAAAAATCGGTACGTACAATATTCGATTCTTTAGAAAAATTGATATCGATTCTTTAGAGTTGGTAATCATTTACAGTCATGTTGCGATTAATACTATAATAAATTAGAAACGGATAATTTAAAACACAAGATTTATCACTTTCTTCGTATCTATTATTACTGCTTATTTCTAGAGGCAAAGTTGTATAAATTTAAAATTTGAAATTAGATTAAAAATAAATATATTTAGTCACTTTCACTACAAAGTTGAGCTGTCGTTATTTAGATTAATTATTATTGGATTTTCAATAATGTAGTCAAAATGAATGTCTCTTTCAAAGTCGTCCATAATAATTAATTCTTTGTTTTCTCCACCACTTTTACCCAATTGTCATTTGTGACATGCTTCATTCAGCAAACCTTCCATTTTATTTACAAAGCAGAAGATATTTTCATCTCGTGTGTGTTTAAGTAGAGTTAATAATATGTTTGCATTAAGAGCATTTCATATAAGAACTAGCCTTTGATTTGGGTCAAAATCAATTCAATAGCATTATATGTATGGTGGTAGTCTTGTGATATTCGCAGGAATATTTTGTAAAAGGGTTATAAACTACTCTTTTCTACCGATTTCAAAAAGGAAACGGTACTCAATTCGACTGTATGTTCTTTTTTTTATGTGTGTTGCCTCATAACTTTTTTCTGGGTGAACCGATTTCGATGATTCTTTTTTTTATTTGAAAACTGGTGTCTCACATGTAGTCCCATATAAATTTGATCAAGGTCTGACTAATAGTATTTGAGTTATTCTTAATAATTTATATTGAAGTCGGTTGTACAAAAATTTTTATTTTAAATTATAATTATTCTGCATTTATTTCCTCATCGTATTCTCTTGTACTCTTTGATTGGAAAGCCAATAAACAATTTTCTACAAATCTTCCTCCACCGCATCCCGCATCACCTTTTCTCACGGGCACCTTCGAGCAAAATGCTGCAGTGTAATCGCTTCATCAACGGATATGAAATTGTCCCAATTGGTTATATTTTTCATTTCTCTTAAAAATGTTATTCTTTGCAAGGCTTTGTCATGCCTTTTCATAATTATTTTGCGTTTATCAATTTTTTTGTATCGAAAGCGCATGCGTTTTAAAATGGTTCTCAAAGACTACCATTGTATAAACCGCCATCTACTAAGCTTTCTTGCAACTAAGCCGCAGTAGGATATTTTTATTTAGATAATATCATAAATAATAATATGAGACATTATTGTTTATGATATTCCTATGTATATAACTTGTCAAGGTCAACGAATATAATAGAATCAGTCCAAAAAGTTATAGCCGAGTCACAAAATAAGACAAACACTAAATCACAAAAGTACGCACAGTAAGCTCCCAAAATGGCGGGAGATTGGAATTACGTAGTGTTTCTTTCAGCGCGGCTTTGGATATGAATTTCTTTGCCTACACAAAACGCTGACAAAGTAGGAAATTATAAAATAAAAAAGCTTTTTATTCATGATTCGTATAATTTAAGCAAATGTAAAAATAAAATTTAAATAAATAAATAATAAATTTAATCATTTCAAGATTCGATTAATTGAACATTTTACCGATTATTTGAATATTTTTACCGATTATTCGCATAACAATGAATTTTTATCATTCAAACACTACGGTAAGGTACATGGCGACATATCATTGAAACAACGTCAGGCAAAAAGTTTACTCTGGTAATTTTTTTAATATTTTGCTTTTTCTGAAAGATTGTAACTTGAATTAGTGATAAAGAACTATACATGTTGCAATTAAATATAGATAACTTCATAATTCTTTGAATAATAATAAAAGGTTATTTTAAATCTTGTGAGTACGCTTGTACAAAGTTATTGCGGAATGATTAATGTGAAACGTCAAAAGGTATTTCTTAGATTTGGTTGAGTATAATACCAGATTAAATTAGATACAGATAACTCAAAACACGAAATTTATAAGTTTTTTCATATTTATTGCTTACTGCTAATTTCTATAGATAAAGTTTTATAAATTAAAGGCTGCACTAGATTAAAAACAAATTTATTTAATCACTTTCTCAATCACTTTAGCCCAGTGATCACTTGTGTAGTAGTTGTATTTTCTACAAATCCTCATCCGGCGAATCCCACAAGGCAATTTATGAGGCGCCCACCTTTTCCCACGGGCAGGCGTCATCTGTGGCACAGTGTGATTGGCGTTTAGCCATGTTTCATCAATGATTATAACGTTCTCCCAATTGGTTATATTTTTAATTTCTCGTAAAATTTTTATTTTTTTGCATTCATGTCTCTTAGTAATTAATTTTGCGTTTGTCATTTTTTTTTGTGTAGGATGCCGACATCTTTTAAACTTACTCGCAACTTCACAGATCACAATTCCGACCGATTTAATTGAAGACTGTCAGGCCCGTGTAGTGGCGGGTAAGAATACTCACTACCCCATATCTTCCCGTGGGTGTCGTAAGAGGCGACAGAGGGAAACTGAGGCAGAGGATGGGCAGCAGCATCTTTCTGATAACAGCAAAACAAAAATAAAAAACTGCGGTTGCCAACCCGCTCGCCAAGCGTGGCAACTATGGCAATATACCATCCATGAACAATGAAACAAATAAACGCGACTTCATGGAGAAAGAGGGACTCTTTATGATGAACTCTTTCTTCCAGAAGCGGCCCCACAGGAAGTGGACCTGGTCTGGCCCCGACGGTTCGATAAAAAATGAGATTGACTTCATTATGACGACCAGACGACAACTATTCAGTGATGTCTCAGTGATCGCGAGGGTGAAAACCGGCAGCGATCACCGAATGGTGAGAGGCACACTGAACCTAAACGTTAAGTTGGAGAGGTCACGTCTAATGAAGTCAACGCTCCGTCCCCCTCGTGCTCTAATCCAAAGTCCCGAAACCTTTCAGCTCGAGCT
This sequence comes from Parnassius orleans, assembly GCA_029286625.1. NCBI lineage: Eukaryota > Metazoa > Arthropoda > Insecta > Lepidoptera > Papilionidae > Parnassius > Parnassius orleans. The sequence continues at coordinate 1,348,511 of JAGSMP010000101.1, read as the reverse complement.
ACGAAACCGTTTTCAGTGCCTCGAAAATTGCAATGCAGTGGACGATATGAATGACAAGCTCGTGAAAACTGTCCATGCGGTCGGAGCTAAGTTTTGCAAGACCCGCCGCAGAAGAACACAAAAACTCTGCGATCACACTCTTAATCTCATGGCTGTTAGACGGGATATGAAGCTGCAGTCTTCAGTAGATTTGACAGCATACAGACAACTGAACAGACAGATCTCCAAATGCATGCGGCGGGACTTACGCAACTTCTATGCTGCTCGTATTGAAGAAGCGATCGAGCGGAACCAGGGCTCCAAAGTCTTTGCTAGAGATCTGTCTGCCAGAAAGAGCCAACTGTCGAAGCTGAAGACCGAGTGTGGCAGCGTCGTTTCCGGGACACCTGTACACATCATCGTTGGAGCAACACGCAAGTGTGAGTAACGATCCAAGAGCGACTCTTATCCGACACTATTCCGATGATATCCCGGACGTCAGTCTGAGCGAGATTAGAATGGCTCTCCAGCACCTTAAAAACGGCAAGGCCCCAGGCGAGGATGGAGTTACAGCGGAGCTTTTGAAAGCGGGTGGAAAACCGGTACTTGAAGTCCTTCAGAAGCTCTTTAATTCCGTCCTCCATGGTGGCATTACACCGGAGGCGTGGAGCAGAAGTGCGGTGGTCTTGTTCTTCAAGAAAGGCGACAACGCTCTCTTGAAGAACTACAGACCGATTTCCCTTCTGAGCCGCGTCTACGTGCTGTTTTCGAGAGTCATTACGAATCGTCTCGCATGCAGACTCGACGACTTCCAGCCTCCCGAACAAGCCGGTTTCCGAAAAGGCTTTAGCACCATAGACCACATACATACCCTTCGGCAAATTGTACAGAAGTCCGAGGAGTACAATTTGCCACTATGTCTGGCATATGTGGACTATGAGAAAGCCTTTGATTCCGTCGAAATTTGGGCGGTGCTGCAATCCCTTCAGCGGTGCCAAGTTGACTGTAGGTATATCGAAGTGCTGAAGTGCTTGTACAATAGGGCTACGATGGCTATCCGAGTACAGAACCAGAGTACGAAACCTATCCAACTGCAGAGAGGTGTAAGACAGGGTGACGTTATATCCCGAAACTCTTCACCGCTGCATTGGAAGACGTTTCCAAGCTTCTGGACTGGAAAGGATACGGTATTAACATCAATGGCGAGTACATCACTCACCTTCGATTTGCCGACGATATAGTCCTTATGGCAGAATCGCTGGAGGACCTAAGCACTATGCTCAATGACCTCAATAGTGCCTCCCAACGGATAGGTCTTAAGATGAACATGGACAAAACAAAGATCATGTTTAATGTCCATGTCACACCTATGCCGGTAGTTGTTGGGAGCACTAAGCTCGAAGTTGTTGACGAGTATGTTTACCTGGGACAAATAGTCCGACTAGGTAAGTCCAACTACGACCGAGAGGTCAATCGACGGATTCAACTCGGCTGGGCAGCGTTCGGAAGATTACGACCCATCTTCTCGTCAGGCATACCTCAAAACCTCAAAACTAAATTGTACAACCAGTGCGTGTTGCCAGTGATGACATATGGAACTGAGACGTGGTCCTTCACTGCTGGCCGTATGAGGAAGCTCAAGGTCGCTCAGCGAGCTATGGAGAGGGCTATGCTCGGAGTTTCTCTGCGTGATAAACTTAGAAATGAGGATATCCGCAGTAGAACCAGAGTAACCGACATAGCCCAAAGGATTAGTAAGCTGAAGTGGCAATGGGCCGGCCATATAGCTCGAAGAACCGACAACCGATGGGGAAAAAAGGTTCTCGAGTGGCGGCCTCGTACCGGCGGACGAAGTGTAGGGCGTCCCCCCACTAGATGGAGTGACGACCTGGTAAGACATGCAGGAAGTCGATGGATGCAGGTGGCTCAGGACCGTGCTTTGTGGCATTCCTTGGGGGAGGCCTATGTTCAGCAGTGGACTTGTGAAGGGCTGTAATGATGATGATGAATGATGTCAGGCTGCAATCCTGGCAAATAAACCAAGTTCAAAAATTCAGTTAGATAGTTGACAATATCATCTTGGTCACTAGCCAACTGATTTGTATGTCCTCAATTCACCGGTAATTTCATTTTGAATTTTGAAATTTAATTAATTTACATTCATGTTTTTGGCAGCCAATATAGCTCGTTCGCTCAACCAAATATGATCTCTGTAGTTTTGCGTAACGTTTGGGAACAACTTTTGAATGAGTTCAAAAATTGTCAGTAAAGGTAACGCAGGCTGTCTAAAGGGAATTCGCCATTACCTAAGTCAATGAGTTGTTTTGATAATATGTCTCCAGATCGGTTATTTTGCAACTCAACACGCATATTCTTGCTTAAATTTAGTATTTTAACGTGTTTTCACAAAATGGAGGACTTTAAACATGCATTAAGTTCATCAGCTCGCGCTGACCGTGGAATCACTGGCAATGTTTGATGAAAATCTCCTGCTAACAAAATTATCGCACCACCAAATCGGTTGTGATTGTTTCGCAGATCTTTTATGATTCAGTCTAATGCCTCCAAAGACTTTTATGTGCCATCGTGCATTCATCCCAAACTATCAATTTATATTGCTGTAAAATCTTTGCCATTGCAGAGTTCTTCGAAATGTTGCAGATCAGAGCTTCGTTACTTTGCATATTCAACGGCAATTTTATCGCTGAATGGGCTATTCGACCGCATTCAAACAATAGTAGCTGCAATGCCTGATGAAGCAAGTGCGAGTGCAATTTCATTGTGTGAGCGAATTATTACAAAAATCAATAAAATCACAATGTGTACCACCGGGAGCGTCTAAGAGATAAATCCCTCTAGTTCCATCATTTATAATACAACAACTTTCATAATACATACCTACTTTTGTTGTTGGTTTAACAGAGGAAGATTTATTCGTACTGATTCTCTTAAAGCATCAAAATCGTACAGGTTTTCGCGTTGCAATTTTTGATTAAAAGCGACGTGTACCGGGCGAATGGGCGCGGCCATGGCTAATTGAGGTACCTAATACTATTTGACATAATCAAGCACATGTCCTCAATTGATATTAACGCCTCGTTGTAAATTTCTTCACTGACTTGTAAATTTGGATTTCCTGTTCCAATGTGGTTATAAATTAAATATAAAAATAATTAGGTAGCAAAGAACAATAAAAAAAATGCCCAATTCTCCTGTGGTTGTACGCCGTACGCGGCGTCCTGTGATGTCGCGGCGCGGCGGTGCCTTTGACAAGATGCGACACGTGCTAAGGCGGCGCGACACAAAGGCGACCGTATCTAAGCGAACAGCCTATAATATACAGGGTATTTTTGAAACGGTCCCGAAAACGAAGACAGATGGTAGTACTAAGGATACTTATGATGATGGGTCACAAAGAAATTCGATCCCGAGGAAAAAAAAATCATCTTTTCACAACGTTTTATTAACTTTATTCACGCTCCATCATGTTATTAAAGTTATTTGAAACGATATTTCACAAAAAAATATCATGAAAATACTGAAATATGAAACCAGCAGTGAAACTTTAAAAAGAAAATCAGCTGACAATAGGGTCAATATCCTCGCGGGCGCCGAACTCTTACCTAGATCGGTACGAAACAATGCATTAGGTATACTACTTACTCACTCTACCCTTCCTTTCACACACGCTGCTTCGTGTCGCCTCGCGCTGTGGAATTTCATATGCTTCAAGGACGTTATAATAATTTTAGTTTTGAGACAGTGCCATGTTGACAATCACGAGCGATAGTTCAATTGTTTTGTTTATTAAATTATTGTCGTTATAACTTGTTATTTATTAATTAATGATGTTGTTCTTGTTGTTACGTTTTGTGTTTTTTGTTTTGTTTTAATAATGCCTAACGCGTAGGTACATTTATAGTGCTAGTGAATACGGCAACATGTTAATGTGCCTTGAAGAATCTCATAAGGCCACGGAGGATCGGTAAGCTGTTTCATACCTAATTTTTTTAAATAACTTAGTACTGAACTGATCTGAATAGGTACATAACTGAATACATCAGAATAATAAACATAATTACACAATGGATAACAAAGCATGACTCTAACCTTGTAAACATTTTATTTAAGTATTTTTTCATTAGCGGGGAATCGAACCAGTTATTTGGTTTATTTAAGCTAATTTTTTAAATAACTTGTTAACATTTTATTTAAGTATTTTTTTCATTAGCGGGGAATCGAACCAGTTATTTGGTTTATTTAAGCTAATTTTTTAAATAACTTGTTAACATTTTATTTAAGTATTTTTTCATTAGCGGGGAATCGAACCAGTTATTTGGTTTATTTAACCTGTGAATTTGAATTAAAGTGGCTACGTGGAGACAAGCACAGTGGCAAAATAGTAGGTTAAGTAGATAAGTTAGGTATTTAGACAAGTGTTGTAAATTATTAGGTATTGTGGTACCATCGCTAGTTGCGGGCCGCGCGAATTCGGCGTTCGCGCGTACATTGACCCGTAGTCAGCTGATTGTAATTCAGTAATTCCACTGCTGGTTTTATATTTCAGTATTTTCATGATATTTTTTTGTGAAATATCGTTTCAAATAACTTTAATAACATGATGGAGCGTGAATAAAGTTAATAAAACGTTGTGAAAAGATGATTTTTTTTCCTCGGGATCGAATTTCTTTGTGACCCATCATCATAGGTATCCTTAGTACTATCATCTGTCTTCGTTTTCGGGAGCGTTTCAAAAATACCCTGTATAATGCAACTGAATACCAATATACGAGTACTAAACGAAAACATAGCGTTATACTATATACATATATAACGCTATGTTTCGCGATTATCTGTGAAGTTTATATGTGTGAAGACAGACGGCGCCGAATCATCGTGGCTGCAGTCCTTGAAACACGAGGCAGATTAGCAGAAGTCCAGGTGAGTGTGCATGCATTCCTTCACGTCCTTCCTGTAGCCCGAATTTAGGGCATTTGCAGTATCGCGAAAGAGTAAATTCGCACCGCACCCTACATTCATTAATTTACGCATAATCATCCTTTTAATAACTCTGAAACAGCCTGTCAAACCAACACACCATTTTTGACCCTTCTCGCCGAACTATAATTAATTAATTTTAATCATTTTAGGCCCTTCGTCCGGATTAGAACCATTTTTAGGGTTCCGTACCCAAAGGGTAACCAACGGGACCCTATTACTAAGCCTCCGCTGTCCGTCCGTCTATCTGTCAGCGGGCTGTATCTCATGATCCGTAATAGGTAAACAGTTGAAATCACTGAATGTGTATTTCTGTTGCCGCTACAAATAATAATACAAATAATAAAAATTAAAATAAATAAAAGATTAAAGGGGGCTCCCCTACTAGAAACGTGTTTTTTACCTAGATAGTATTAAATCTTGTACGATGGTACGGAACCCTTCATGCGCGAGTTCAACTCGCACTTGGCCGGTTTTTTGGTTACTTCGACCGGGATAATTTTAACCATTTTCTGGTCACTTCGAGCCGCGATAATTTAACCTTTCGGCCTGGTTAAAATGGTAATCCATTATATATCCATTTCTTTATATATTACAAAACATAATATACGTATGTATTATTAAATTATATTAATAATAGTTCTAATTATATTAATTATAATTTATATTTGTCCCGCATCGCTTTTTACATGTATATAATTCCCTTTGTAACGCATACCATATCATTATTACTTTAATGATATTTTTCTTTAACCACCATTACGCGAGAAAGCTTCGTTTAGCAGTATAGCTAATTCTACAGTCACTTATAATATTTAGTCCGCATTGTTTGTTGAAAACGTCGACGAGAAGCAAAGAATCTAAACTGGTTTCAGATCAAAAAGTTAGTTCAAAAATTATTATCGCTAAGCGTAATTATATTTATGAACACTTACAAAAAATTACGAAACCTCAACGGGCGCATTTAATTCTTTGGACGAGCAGAATTTATTTCTTAGTGCCGCTTCGGATATAGAACAATTACGTAGTCAATTTCAAGAAGTTGTAAATAACTATAATGTTAAAAAATTAAAATTAAACTCTAATGCAGATTTTTTTATAGAATCCACGACACAGTCCACCTGATGGTAAGTGGATGCTGTGACCCATAGACAATTACATTTATGCTCAATTAATATAATCAAAATGCAGATGCGTTCTTACCTCTGAGGACTAAGATGAAATGCCTCATTTCCAGTAAAAAGGATCTCCGGTTCTCTACACTTACCATACGAAACACAGCATTAAGCTATTTTTTTACGCAGGTATTCTACGAGAGCGTGGTCTTACCCCGGTCGAGCCGATTCATTCGTACTGCAACCATATTATAGACGCAGCATGGCTGTACCACGTAAAAAAATATAATAATTTAATTTAATGTCATTTAACGGTGACATACGCCAATGGTCCATGTTTTATCAACAATTTAAGACATTAATTTACGATAATTTACAGTTTACCGATACCGAACGTGTTTATTATTTAGTAAACAGATTGAGTGACAAAGCGTTATCGGTTTGTGCCTGTAGATATAACGACGAACGCACACTAGTATCTACGTATATTAACTAACTATTGAACTTAAAACAGGTGAATGCAAACACAACAAGCGGTTATCATAATTTTATGAACCAATTTGATGCTTCAATTAATGCTCTAAAGCAATAAAATATTGATGACTTAGCTAATATTTAAAAAAATATTGCACTTAGAAAATTAGATCCTATGACTGTTGTCATTTGAAATGTCTTGTCGTACTATTAACATACCAAAATATGTCTCTTTAGTACAATTTTTATACGAACAAAATAAGGCTTTGTCGTTTGTCATACATTTAGGCCCGTATTAATAAACGTTACTCAGCTCAAGTACACGCACTTGAGTACAATCTTGAGGCTATGATCTTATTAATAAACATATCTTCAAGATGCGGTTTAGGTTTATGATATCAGCTGAGTGCCACACTGATAAATAAACGAAACTCGACTCTCAAGTGTGTATACTTGAGTGCAAGTCACAGAACAGTATTCCTAAGTACAGCGTTTTGCGATACTGTTTTTATGTGTTTATTAATTAGCAACGATCTTGAGATGCTGATTTCGTAATTAGGGCGTATCAAATGATTACGCACTTGAGTTCGTCGTTGAGTAACGTTTATTAATACGGGCCTTAATAATTAGCATACTTTGTCTACAAACATTAATAATCGAAACAAGTCACTTTCAAATAAAATTAGTAAAACCTTTATTAATACAGATCCTTTGCATTCGTGTATCGTGTTTTAAAATGAAATAATATTTTTTATTTTAGTATGTACTCCAAATTAAGTATCTATTGCAAACTTTATGTAAAGTGTTTTGTACATAAGTCTATTGATACGATACTAAGGCCCGTATTAATGAACGTTACTCAACGACGAACTCAAGTGCATTATTATTTGATACGCCCTCATTACGATATCAGCATCTCAAGATCGTTGCTAATTAATAAAGACATAAAAACCGTATCTCAGTTACCAAGATTAGCTCCTCAAGACGCTGCACTTAGGAGTACTGTTCTGTGACTTGAGGGCTTGATCTCGTAAATGATTACATCACATAGAGCGAAAAGAATATCATTCATAACGTTTCGCTCTTGTTATATCGTGAGATTTATTGAACTCTTTTATTTTGATAAAACTTAAATAAATAGAGCTGTATCACGTTATAAAGTTGTTTTCTACTTACGAAAACCTTAAATTGTTAAAATTATTGTGTATGTATTTCTAAATACGAACTAACTCTTATTATTTAATTAATTTCATTTCAAATGTACTACTGTAACTATGATCTGATGGATTGAAATAATAGATTATTATTATTATAAAGTTTTCTCATCTGGTATTCTTATATTAATTTAAATAATGAAATAAATTATACCTACTTAAATAAATATACAATATGTAAATACTTGAAATGATGCTGTGGCAAAAAACCTGAAAGTTAATAGGACGGCAATTTCTGGGGAAATTGGAAGACATCTATTACGGTATTTCACCAATGAGTCTTTCCTTAATGTTACAATATATCTTGACCAATTCTGTATCGTTTCTTAAAATGTTCACTTCGTAGCTTAAAAGGATCGGATAAATATATATATATATATATATATATATATATATATATATATAAATATTTTCGATCTCCATATCAACAATCACGATCTTACGTCACGGACTGCCCGCACTCAGATTTTAGCATCTCAAGTACACACACTTGAAATTAAAAAAAACTCAAACATTTCAGTCAAAATGTTTTTATTGAATATTAATTAACAGTAATGCGGATTTTATTTTTTAAAGATCACGTCTTCCCAATGTCTTCCATTTCGTAGCACGCACTCGTGGAATCTGTTCATCGCATTCTGCATGACAATAATCAACATAGCAGGCTCAATTTCGCGTACTTCACGACGGATATTTTCTTTTACCTCGGCGATATTCCTTAGACTATTGACATAAACTTTGCTCTTAAGATACCCCCACAGGAAAAAATCCATGGGGGTTAGATCTGGTGATCGCGGAGGCCATGCGATATCACCAAAAATGGGGATATCAATTTTTGAGGAAAGAGTTTACGCAATTGTTCCATAGCGGCTCTTGCAATGTGGGAAGTGGCTCCATCCTGCTGAAACCACGTCCGTGAATTGTAAACAGAATGTTCTCGAAGCTGGAGTATAAAATAACTGGATAACATTTGCCGATATGCCTCACCAGTAACAGTTACCGTTGCATCTCTCGCATTTTCAAAAAAATACGGCCCGATTATTCCGTTCACTGACAGAGCGCACCACACTGTTACATTTAGGCTATGCAGCGGTGTTTGATGTTTTTGTCTGGGATTAACAGGTAACACATATTCATTCACACATCCATTTAAATAAAAATGTGCTTCATCACTCCAAAACACATTATTCAAAGTGCAAAATCTCTCAATTACTGTCTGGCAAAAACTTTTACGTAAATTATTGTCATTTTCCGTTATTGCCTGCACTATCTGGATTTTATAGGGATGGAATTTCAAATCGTACTTCAAAATCCGCTCTACGGTTGATTTGGTGACGTTCAAAGCTGCTGCTCTTTTGCGTATTGATAAGCGCGGGTTGTGACGAACGCTAGCTGCGACTTCGTTTATTGTTTCTTCCGTCCTTGAAGTTCTGCTCGGGCCCGGGCGTTGTCGATTTGTAGCGGAACCAGTTGCTCGAAACTTCTGTACCCATTAACGAATCAAGTTTTCGCTTGGTCCATCTCGTAAACGTCTGATATTGTAGTGGGAACAAAACTGCCTCCGTGCTGTAACGTACGATTCTCCTCCTTTTAAAAACGCTTCGATAGCGCAAGCACGGTGCGCGCCCGACCACTGCGAGATCGTGACTGATAAATCCGCACGACCAATAAATCTACTGCACCTTTCCCCCCGCGCTCAATTCAAACGTTTTTTTAAATATTAAAACTTGAAGTTCTAACTCTGCCATGAGACACCCGTTATAAATAAATTAGGATTTTGCTTACTTTTAGAAAAGCGGTTTCATAAATATCCCGACCTTCGCGATCAATACAACGTTGTTATACATAAATACATTGATAAGGGTATTTTATCCGTTGTTTCTGATAACAATTGTATACGGCCTTTGTTTTTATTTGCCACATCACCCTGACGTACGTAATGATAAAAGTACAACGAAGATGCGCATTGTACTAGACGCTAGTGCTAAGTCGGATAACGATATTTCTTTGAATGACATTTTGGACACAGGACAGAATTTACAAACTGGCATATTTAACATTTTATTAAACGTTAGAGTTTATCGCATCGTCTTCTTTGCAGATGTTAGTCAAATGTACTTGTGTATAGAAGTCCAAAAATCTCATCGCGCTTTTCAACGCATTTCGGTTTTATACAGAAGAAACTATCGAACATATGAATGTGGATTACGCTCTTCTTCTTTCCTTGCAATTCTCACTTTACGCCAGTTAGCCGCTGACGAAAGGGAGTCCTATCCCCTTGCTGCTTCTGTAGTAGAGAGTTTGTGCGCTCGTGACATCAGTTCCGTAAAGTGTAAATATAAAATCAATAAATATAGCTTTAATATTGAAGTGCTGTTACATTATAACATATCTAGTACATTAATACTTTAAAGTGTGTTAAAGTAAGTGAATCATTCGAGCAAAATAATAGGACTCAATAATAAACGCAATTTTTTGGAATAACAGTGCAAGCCACAAGAGTGTATTAGCTTAGGGTAGTGTTGAAAATATCCCAGACACACTACCGCTCAAGAACACTGCTACACACATCTAACATTCAATAGAATACAATAGAAGCTGCTTTTCGTCAATTTTGTAAGTTGGCTTGTTGCGTCGAGCGTGTGACTTGTGTTGAGCGGACCCCATATCGAACCCCACTAGTAGGAATTTAGTAAGAAGATTACTGAAAACGATTGCCCGAACGTTGTTTAGTGCTGAACTAGCACTAAACGACGTTCGGGCAATCGTTAGGCCCGTATTAATAAACGTTACTCAACGACGAACTCAAGTGCGTTATCATTTGATACGCCCTCATTACTATATCAGCATCTCAAGATCGTTGCTAATTAATAAACACATAAAAACAGTATCTCAAAACGCTGTACTTAGAAATACTGTTCTGTGACTTGAGGGTTTGATCTCGTGAACGATTACGTCTCGTAGACCGAAATTTAGAGTATCACGTTTCGTTTTTGCTATATCGTGAGATTTATTGAATATTTTTATTTTGATAAAACTTTAATAAATAGAGCTGTATCACGTTATAAAGTTGTTTTCTACTTTCGAAAACCTTAAATTGTTAAAACTATGTTATGTATGTATTTCTAAATACGAACTAGAAGTTTACTACTTAATTCAGTATATACAAATAACCTAACGCATTAAAGCGACGACAGCGCTAGTGTCAAATATAAAACTGACGTATCATGTTTGACACTGGAAAACATCTTGATTACTTGACTTTGATCTCGCGGGAAATTTAATTTACACAAAAATGGAAAGCAAGAAGCATGTATTTACTCCGATTGAGAAAAAATGCTTTCTCGGAATTATAATAAAATATAGGGCTATGGTGGAAAATAATAAGACCGATGGCACGTCTCTACATATTAAAAATGAGGCCTGGAGCAAAATAACTGTAGAATACAACGCTAGTCCATACGCATCTAGCCAGGTAGGTAATTATAGTACTACAAATATCACTTTTTAAACATCAACATAGTAATCTGAATTTCCATAGCAGCATGTAACTAGTCTGACATTTATTTTATCTTACAAATCGTACAAATTGTGGATGCCCTCATTACATACTTTGAAATTTAATACATTATATTAATTTAAATAATGAAATAAATTATACCTACTTAAATAAATATACAATATGTACATAACTGAAATGATGCTGTGGCAAAAAACCTTAAAGTTAATAGGACGGCTATTTCTGGGGAAATTGGAAGACATCTATTACGGTATTTCACCAATGAATCTTTTAATAATGTTATAATATATATTACTGATTCTTGAACAAAACTGTATCGTTTTTTAAAATGTTTACATCGTAACTTAAAAGGATCAGAGGAATCCCTTATATAAATTTTTGGTAAACAATATCGCGAAGGCCGTAAAATATCGTCGTTGTACTCAATTTCGTCGTAATAATTAATTTCTCTTAAAATATTTTAAATCTCCATGTCAATAATCACGATCTTAAGTCACGGACTGCCCGCCCTCAGGTTTTAGCATCTCAAGTACACTTGAGAGTCGAGTTTCGTTTATTAATCAGTATGGCACTCAGCTGATATCATAAACCCAAACCGCATCTTGAGATATGTTTATTAATAAGATCATAACTTCAAGATTGTACTCAAGTGCGTGTACTTGAGCTGAGTAACGTTTATTAATACGGGCCCTAGAGAAGAAATGAGATCCCTGCTGGACGTGCTTAAGAAAAATATTCTGGACGAATTTACAGTAAAACCTGACGAAGTCCTTACTTCAATCAATTTTCTTGAAGACCAATACGAAAGCATTAAAAAGACTTGTCAGCCAAAAATGGTATAATTAAGTTATTACAGATTGAAAATAAAACTTTACATTCTACAGTGAATGACTTACAGGCTAGACTTACATTAGTTGAAAACCAACCTAGAACTAGCAATCTAGAAATTCAATGTATTCCTGAACATCGATCTGAAAATATTATGTCCACAGTAAAACAACTAGCCGCAAGTGTTAACTGCAATTAATCTGATACTGACATACAAAGTTGCGGTAGAATAATGAAAATTAACAAGAACAGCCCCCGACCACGCTCTGTATTAGTCAAATTCAGCAGCCCAAGGATCAGAGATACTTTTCTTGCAGCTACTATAGCATTCAACAAACATGCAAAATGCAAGGAGGAGAAATTATACACCAGCCATATAGGCATTGGAGGAAACAAATGTCCTATATATGTTGTTGAATACCTGCCACCGGCAACAAAAGCACTGCATGCAGAGGCACGTGCGAAAGTTAAGGAACTCAAATACGAATTCGTTTGGATTAAGAACGGCCGAGTTTTTATGCGGAGATGTAAATCATCAGACTATAAACCAATAAAAAACTCTGAATCGCTTCTACATTCATATTCATAAGCGTGTAGTGGTATATGATTTTTATTTTTAAATTCAATTCTTTAACATGTTATTATCAAAATGTTCGAGGGCTTCGTACAAACTGAACAGATGTTAGAAATCAGATTCTTAACTCATGTTATGATATTATTGTTTTAACAGAAACTTGGCTTAACGACAACTTGCGCAATGCGGAGATCTTCGACAACAGATATTATGTATATAGACGCGATCGTGAAACATCTGAACCTTCTAAGCATAAGAAAATCGGGGGTGGAGTTTTAATAGCAGTGAAAAAAGATGGTATTAGTTCGCGCAGACAAATTGAGTGGGAAAGTCCGTGTGAGGATCTATGGGTCTCAATAGAACTTAATTCAGGTAATGTCAAAGAAGACATGTGTGCGCAGTATACATTCCTCCGCCGGTCGCTCGTGACACTCTGCAAGCTTTCATTAATAATTCAACTGAATTCATAAATAATAATGATTTAGTTGTGTACCGCCAGCAACGCAAAGTCAGGAATTTTCATTTAGAAAAACCCAAAATTAGGGGCTTTTTAGGTGCTAATTAAGTGCCAAGTTTAAAAATTAGGTGCTCTAAAATTTTCACCGCAACGAACGATTGTTTGCGTTGCTGGCAAAACGTATCGCTAGCAACGCAATGACGTTATTACATATACGATAAATATTAATAGCAAGGAATTAAGTGCTAATTAAGTGCTGAGCGATTATCGAAATCCGATACAGATAAAGATATTATTCTGGGAATTATAGGGTCCACGACCACCATTACCTTACCATAAGGTATGAACGGCATTTTATGTTCTTTATCAGTGCCTAAAAATTAAGTGCTAATTAGGTGCTAATTAGGTGCCAAGTTTAAAAATTAGGTGCTCTAAAATTTTCACCACAACGAACTGTTGAAATTTGCAGATACTCGCACAATAAGATTCTTCAATAACATTCTCAAAACAGAACAAATTAATAGGTAACCTTTATATCCTTTTTTCAAAGCAAATCACGAACAACATGGAACAGAAAAAAATTACAATGAATTCTAGTTCTTTTGGCAGCCATGTATAAAAAATATTTCTAAAAACAGTTTGACGACGTAGCTGTTACTAGACTATTTTGAATTGTACAACTTATCTATGTGTACAGCTAACTGAGCGTCGGTAGTATTATTGTCTTGTCTTGAATCTTTTTGTAATCATTCGTTAAACGCTAGATGGCATTTAACTGTAAAGGATCATGCCTGAAGTAGGTAATGAGGGCTAATAATTTTCTGATCACCAGATGTCGCTAGTTGACACTGAGGTAAAGTTTTTTGTTACACAATGTAATTTAATTGAGAGGTTGTTTTTTAATAAAATTTTATCAGTTTCTGGAGCATTATATTAATAAATAAAACAATGCGTCAGTGGATTGCTCTTTAATGTTTTGCACATTTTTAACTTTTTTTTTAATTTTTCTACTTTTATGAATATCTGTGGTTTGGTTTATTTATTTTTAATATTATAAATATAAAATATTGCTAATAGTACAGAAAGAAACAATGACTTTTATATTTTCCGAACAAATTAACTTCCCCGCTATGAAACCTGTCAAATATTATAACTAACTTTCTAGTGGCGTCGCCCTGGTGGCAGAAAAAGTCGAGGATCCCCTCATTCCTTTAATGTGATATCCATTTCTCAGGTTCTCTCTCAGGAATCACTCTCTTCATATGAAAATCCATAATTTTGCAATAAAACAATGGAATAATCAAGATAAAATGAAAAAAAAATTGATTGAAATCGGTCCAGTCGTTCTTGAGTTATAAGTGGTGTAATTAACCCGACTTGGTTTTATATATTAAGATAAAAAGATAAATTCAAATAAATCGTATAAAATTTTGCACGCACTGCGTTGTGAAACAACAAATGGAGAATGAAATAGACATGTATCAATCGTGAATGATTCGTTCGTTTGAACCGGGACACTTTAAAAGGTATTGATGATTCATCTGTACAAGTTAGTAATTTGTATGTGACTAAGATAATCTAATCAAAAACAAAATCTGATAATAAAATTACAACTTTACAAAACTATTTTGTCTTTCGTGGCACATGTTTAAGAAATACGAAAACTGTCAATTAATTATTTATTTATTTAATAATATATCAAGATTTCAAATATAAACCCTAGCACAGTTTACGTTGAAGTTCAGACCACTATGTAGGTAATCAATTTATGAACGGTAAAATAACGTATTTGTCGTATTAGTTTATGTTTGAACAACCTTTAATGTAAATTGGTCGGTAAGTTATGAAATCGTGAATTGTTATGAATGGTTTGGACAAACATGATAATTTTATTCAATATCATTATTTATTTTATTTATTTAATATTTTTTATTTTATTTTATAAATAAATAAAAAATAAAATAAGTTAAATTTTTTGTGTTTAGGCCATCTAGCGTCATTTATACGTACCACCTTGAGAGTCAATCACTTTTGGTTCGATAAAATATGTAGATGGCGATATTTATTATGAAGCAATTTTACTGGAAAGAAAATATTATTTTGATTTAGTACACTAAAGTTTAGGCTTCACATGTCTAAAAATAAGAATTGTAACATTTATTTGGTTAAAAATTATATTAAATAATATTATAGATTATATTAAATCTGAAAAACCAAAAATGCCGTTCATACCTTATAGTAAGGTAATGGTTGTCTTAAACCCGATAATTTCCAGAATATTACCGTCATCTACATGCGACCTCAATAATCTTTCAGCACCTAATTAGCACTTAATTTTTAGGCACTGATAAAGAACATAAAATGCCATTCATACCTTATGGTAAGGTAATGATGGTCGTGGACCTTATAATTCTCAGAATAATATCTTAATCTGTATCGGGTTTCGACAATCGCTCAGCACTAAATTAGCACTTAATTCCTTAATTAAGAATCTTATTGTGCGAGTATCTGCAAATTTCAACAGTTCGTTGTGGTGAAAATTTTAGAGCACCTAATTTTTAAACTTGGCACCTAATTAGCACCTAATTAGCACTTAATTTTTAGGCACTGATAAAGAACATAAAATGCCGTTCATACCTTATGGTAAGGTAATGGTGGTCGTGGACCCTATAATTCCCAGAATAATATCTTTATCTGTATCGGATTTCGATAATCGCTCAGCACTTAATTAGCACTTAATTCCTTGCTATTAATATTTATCGTATATGTAATAACGTCATTGCGTTGCTAGCGATACGTTTTGCCAGCAACGCAAACAATCGTTCGTTGCGGTGAAAATTTTGGAGCATCAAATTTTTAAACTTGGCACCTAATTAGCACCTAATTAGCACTTAATTTTTAGGCACTGATAAAGAACATAAAATGCCGTTCATACCTTATGGTAAGGTAATGGTGGTCGTGGACCCTATAATTCCCAGAATAATATCTTTATCTGTATCGGATTTCGATAATCGCTCAGCACTTAATTAGCACTTAATTCCTTGCTATTAATATTTATCGTATATGTAATAACGTCATTGCGTTGCTAGCGATACGTTTTGCCAGCAACGCAAACAATCGTTCGTTGCGGTGAAAATTTTGGAGCATCAAATTTTTAAACTTGGCACCTAATTAGCACCTAAAAAGCCCCTAATTTGGGCTTTTTCTAAAAGCATTTTTGATTCTATTCTGATTTTCAGAAAACCTGAATTTTGCATCTGCTTTGTTCTGAATAACGACTTTATTTTTATTAGGGGCGCCTCGTCATTGCCTATACTTGCAGCACCTAATTAGAACTTAATGCCTTGCTATTGATATTTATCGTATGTCTAATAACTTTATTGCGTTGCTAGCGACACGTATCGCTAGCAACGCAAATTCCAACAGTTCGTTGGGGTGAAAATTTTAGAGCACCTAATTTTTAAACTTGGCACCTAATTAGCACCTAAAAAGCCCCTAATTTTGGGTTTTTTTAAATGAAAATTCCTGACTTTGCGTTGCTGGCGGTACACAACTTAATGATTTGGGCGTAGTCAATGTTAAGTATTCGTGTAAATATAAATCATTATAGCGATCCAATTGCACAATTTCCCAGGAAGCCCATTGCAAGGAAGCTTCGAAAGAAGCACTTTGTGTCAAATGCGATCGAAGGCCTTCGCTATTGTATCTATTTGTAAACTAGAAGATCACCAGCTGAGTGGCCCGAGTCACTAATCTGCTAGTGGTACTCGAGGTATCTCATGAGCTGGCAGTTTATAATGGCTTCCATTATTATGGAGAATAAGGAGGTGATGGCGATAGGCCTGTAGTTGGACTGGTCTGAGTGGCTGTTTTTCTTAAGGATCGGGTACTCTAGATGTGTCTACCATGAGTTCGGGACAATGCCTAGGAAGCAAACCCTAGAAGTCGAAAAAGATGCGTTAGATCCGGTGCCAACTCCGGAGCACATGTCATCAGCACAATATTCCATCAGACCTTTGTCTATTCTATTACTTGGCGATTTCAATATGAGTTCTATCACTTGGACAATGCAACCTGACAATAATCAGTACGCATCTCCAAACAACCATATTAATTGCCTCCTTAAATGTAGCCTAATAGATTTCTTTGCTTTGCACGATCTCAAAAAATTCAACGCCATCAAAAATAAAAGCTTAACATTTGGTCTTATCCAACGTATTCCTCAATATCACTGAAAGTCAATTTCCATTGCGCAAAGTAGATAATTTGCACCCACCATTAGACATTACTTTAAAAAATAGCTCTACAGATATGTTTCCTATAACTAAGGCTATGCGTTTACACAATTATAATAAAGCTGACTACGATTCCATTATAGCATATCTTAATGATATTGATTGGCTCCAAACTCTAGGCTTATTAAATAATGTAAATGAAATGGTATCTAGGTTTTATGAAATTTTACAGGTGGCAATAGATAAATTCGTCCCCATTTTATGTAAATCAATAAAATCATATCCTACTTGGGGTAGGCCTACCCTAATTAAGCTTATTAAACGTTAAAATAAATTACATAAAAAAAAATTATATAACAACCCACTAGTTCAAATTGAAATTGCTTATCTAAGGAAAGACTGTGATAAACTCATAAAATAATGCCACTACCAATATATATTACGCACTGAGGAAGCTATTGGCCATAATCCGAAATATTTTTGGACACATATAAAAAATATGCGACGTAAAGCTTCAAATTACCCTAATAAAATGTCTCTAAATAATCAACAGGCAAATACTAGGCAACAAATATGTGATTTGTTTGCTAGTCACTTTTCATTGCTATTTAATAACAACTATGCTATAAATCATTCTTCACTGCCATCAATTCCTAAATCCAAATATTATTTAGACAAGATTTTTACTTTTACAAGAGAGAAGTTGAGAAAAGACTAAAAAGACTTCATACATCTAAAAGGTGCAGGCCCAGACAATGTTCCGCCTGTATTTATATATAAGTGTAGAACTTCACTAACTACTCCGTTAAAGATATTTAACACCTCCTTGAATTCTGGTATTTTCCCTGAAAAGTGGAAAGAAGCAAAATCCCACGAGTATTCCAAATTATAGACCTATTTCCATTTTATCCACTATGTCAAAAGTCTTTGAGAGCTTAGTCTACGAATTAATCTTCAAAGACTTAGTAAGAGGTATCAGCTCGCAGCAGCATGGATTCTTCTCTGGTAGATCTACTATTACTAATTTATTCCCTTATGTTACCAATTTGATCGAGAATGTTGATAATACTATGATATATATATATATACATAGATGAAATATGATATGCTAGAAGTAGATGTTATATATACAGACTTCTCTAAGGTTTTTGACAAAGTAAATCACACATTACTTATAAATAAACTAAGAAAACTTGGAAGTAGTGAGACTTTATTGGCTTGGTGCTCATCATACCTTCATGGTAGACCTTCTACCATTGTGATAGATGGTTATTGCTCCCGGCAATATATTGCTTATTCCGGAGTACCGCAAGGGTCTAATTTAGGTCCAGTATTTTTTATATTCTTATAGACGACATTGTCTCGGTCTTTCAGCACTCGAACTTCTATCTGTTTGCGGATGATCTCAAAATATTTAAAAAATTTCAAACAACTCTGACGTAGAACTGTTGCAAGAAGATCTTAACCGCCTAATCCAATCGTGTGACAACAACCAAATGTTCCTCAATCCCGATAAATGTAAATTAATTAGGTTTACAAGGAAAAAAAACATTGTGCAGAGTCAATATTATATCGGCACTGACAAATTGACTGTAGTTCGAGCGATTTGTGACCTAGGCGTTATACTTGACAGCGAACTAAGATTCGCCACCCACATTTATTTAAAAGTTTTATTACTGGATTGTTGGACGACGAAAACCAAAACGACAACAGCACATGAATGCTTTTGTAGCTGCTTTTGTTGTTTAACCGATTCGTTGCGACACCAATTTTCGACAACTGTTAGCTGTGGCGACAATTTTCGACAACTTTTAACTTCAGTTTTCGTTATTTTTGAAGATATTGTAGCCCTAATCTGCTCTGTCGCATTTAAGATACGCCTTCGAAGTTCTTCAAGAGAATTCACTGGGGTCACGTAGACTAAGCCCTTCATGTGACCCCAAACGTAGAATTCTAGTGGCGTCAGATCAGTTGCCATAACAGTCGTGTTGTTTCGGATTTGTTTACCACCACAGGCCACTCGCCCTACACTACACTCGCATACAATATGCGTAAATATGCGGTTCGGTCGAGTGACTGATCTGAGTCTGTATCCGAGTTGTTGCTGTCACCGAGCGATAGTTATATTATATCAGTTTGTAAATAGTTATCGATAAAAATGGCAAATGGCAAATACTATACAGCCATGTCTCTTGTGCATATAATTACTTTTGAGATTATGTTTCCTGATTTATTTAATATATATTGTGAGCTTTATTATAATATAGTTTAATATTAAAATTGCATCAATTAAATATAATACAATACTTACGAGTATTTTACATAATATCAAAATTACTAAGTGTGAACTTCGACCATATTGTTTATTTATTTATTTATTGCAGGTTTCTTAAAGATCAGAGTTTAAAGGATATATGGAAGTACTTTTGTAATAACAGGCTTACCTGGCTTCCCAAAAGAAACAGTGTCATTTGCTCAGATCATTTCCAGATCTCTGACTTTCAAGTGTTGGCGAACAATAGAAGGCGATTGGTCGAGGGCACCAAGCCAACTTTAATACCACACTGTATTATTGTTCCGTAAGCTTTTTTTTACATTATGGAGAAGGGAAACTAGCGTATAGTCAACCCGTTTGGTAGCTAAACTGTGGCCCATGGACATTTACGATCTCAAGGCCAAGAAACCGCTACGGATTGAGGGGTTGACGATGCATTTGCAATCCGTATTAAGATGTAATGCCCCGTGCCACCCGTAAAATGTTGAATATGTAGTATAGTGTAGTATATGGTTAGTCATAGTTGTGAGATGAAGCTCAGACTTCTCCACTTCAAAAAATTTACAATATTAGGTAAATCTAATTTTCCAGAGCCATCAATTATCATTTACTCTACCACATGACAGACTATCATCTTACGATGCCATTAGTACCACTCTCACTATTCCTGATTCGTTGACATCTGCATGCACAACATTAACTCCACGTGCGAGTTTCCTTTTAATAGTTTACTGTAGATAATAATATGTTTGATTAAAATAAATAGGTACATATTTATCAAATAGTAATTTCTATTATTTTATTATTGAGATTGAGTAAGCTGCATAGAAAGATGACAACAGCATAATATAGCCTATTTGTTTTTCAGGCTTAGTCAAAGGAAACATGTGAAAATTATAATTCGATTCCGATCATTGCACTTACACCAAGAAAAATAAAAATGCAGCAACAACTATATTATCAGAAAAAAAATTAAAAGGCTCCAAGCTCTTTTTTTTAAGAAAAAAAAAGAGCTTGCTGGGTTGAAAAAAATTCTTCAGAATCTGGATGAAAAATCTTTGATAAATAAAGAAGAACGGATGGTTTTTTGAAAATATTGGCGTTGAAGAAATAGAACTTATTAAGCGTCAACTTAAGAAAAAATTGTAAAAGTGTGAAGCTCTCACGAGTTAAGTATTCACCACAACTGCGATGTTTTGCTTTTACTCACTGTATCTATATATACTGATACAAGAATTTCTTTCTCAATGAAAAACCCACAAAAATGTATTCGTTATATATACAAAACTAATCGATTTTAAAAACCAATGATAGATAAAACTATCACTGGTTTTTAAAATTATACAAAAATTAAGTGTATTAGTTAATAATGATAGGTAATAATAGTACCTAGTAATAAATAAAGTCCTACCCTTATTATAATATCCACCTTTTCATCGATAATGCGTATCGACAGTTGTTA
Source organism: Parnassius orleans (assembly GCA_029286625.1). Taxonomy (NCBI): domain Eukaryota; kingdom Metazoa; phylum Arthropoda; class Insecta; order Lepidoptera; family Papilionidae; genus Parnassius; species Parnassius orleans. The sequence continues at coordinate 1,327,380 of JAGSMP010000101.1, read as the reverse complement.
CATCCATGGCTGTATGCAACATGTCAATATAGTTGCGTCACTTCATTACACTGTTATGAGTTACGACACAGAATATATCTATGTGTTGGAAATTGTTAATATATTATTTTTATTGTTATGTGTGAGTAGTAGTGACAGACGATTATTTTTGTGTGGGAGTCGGAGAAAGTGTGCGTGGCGCAGGTTTTTCCCCGCAAGAAATGACAGATATTTTGGTATCGGAAAATAATGCTATGGCTTCTCCCCTCCTGTGTTGCTCTATGACTAATAATTTTGGTATATTATTAGCTCATTTATTTAGAGAATATTCTTTAACAAAAATAAATACAGGGTATTTTTGAAACGCTCCCGAAAACGAAGACAGATGATAGTACTAAGGATACCTATGATGATGGGTCACAAAGAAATTCGATCCCGAGGAAAAAAAATCATCTTTTCACAACGTTTTACTAACTTTATTCACGCTCCATCATGTTAGTACAGCCAATGAAACGATAGTTACATAAAAAAAAATCATGAAAATACTGAAACATAAAACCAGCAGTGGAATTACTGAATTACAATCAGCTGACTAGGGTTCAATGTACGCGTGAACGCCGAATTCGCGCGGCCTGCAACTAGCGATGGTACCACAATACCTAATAATTTACAACACTTGTCTAAATACCTAACTTATTTACTTAACCTACTATTTTGCCACTGTGCTTGTCTCCACGTAGCCACTTTAATTCGAATTCACAGGTTAAATAAACCAAATAACTGGTTCGATTCCCCGCTAATGAAAAAGATACTTAAATAAAATGTTAACAAGGTTAGTCATGCTTTTTTATCCATTGTGTACTGTATTTATTATGTATTGTTTATTATTCTGATGTATTCAGTTATGTACCTATTCAGATCAGTTAAGTACTAAGTTATTTAAAAAAAAATAGGTTAAATAAACCAAATAACTGGTTCGATTCCCCGCTAATGAAAAAAATACTTAAATAAAATGTTAACAAGGTTAGAGTCATGCTTTTTTATCCATTGTGTAGGTATGTTTATTATTGTGATGTATTCAGTTATGTACCTATTCAGATCAGTTCAGTACTAAGTTATTTAAAAAAAATAGGTATGAAACAGCTTACCGATCCTCCGTGGCCTTATGAGATTCTCCAAGGTATGTTGCCGTATTCACGAGCACTATAAACGTACCTACGCGTTAGACATTATTAAAACAAAACAAAAAACACAAAATGTAACAACAAGAATAATATCATTAAGTAATAAATAACAAGTAATAACGACAATAATTTAATAAACAAAACAATTGAACTGTCACTCGTGATAGTCAACACGGAACTGTCTCATAAACTAAAATTATTAATCAATCCCGCCAAAACAAATGCGCACTAGGTAACGTCCTTAAAGCATGTGTAAATTCCACAGCGCGAGGCGACACGAGGCAGCGTGTGTGTGAAAGGGAAGGGTAGAGTGAGTAGTATACCTAATGCATTGTTTCGTATCGATCTAGATAAGAGTTCGGCGCCCGCGAGGATATTGACCCTATTGTCAGCTGATTTTCTTTTTTAAGTTTCACTGCTGGTTTTATGTTTAAGTATTTTCATGATTATTCGGGATCAAATTTCTTTGTGACCCATCATCATAGGTATCCTTAGTACTATCATCTGTCTTCGTTTTCGGGAGCGTTTCACAAACACCCGGTATATAAAAATATATAAAGTAAACAAAAGTAAGTAATACAAATTGAATCATATGAACACAGAAAAATTTCAGTCTAATAGAATAATAGTTTTACTTAAGTTCGTAAATAATGACTAATTCAATCAGTTAAAATAACCCTTAAATGCTTGAATTTTATTAAAAGATTCTTGAATATTAGTTCTAATTCATCTGCATTAGCGTTGTTTTCCTTAAATATCATACAAAATCATTGCTTAAGTAACTTCATTTTAAATATTAAAAACAATCAATAGGTAGAATGTTAATTTGACAGGAAAATATATTTGTAGAAAAATATCGTTAAGTAATATCCGTACGCGAGTAAAGCCGCAAGACATCTATTATACCAATACCTTATAATGTGTACAGGAGGCTATTTAAATTTTTGGTAGAATAATTAGTAAGGATATTATTATCATCGCATTTTATTATCTTTAAAAATGTTGTGCTGTTAAAATCAATTTTTGATCGATAAAATGTCCCGTTTAGTAGCAGGTAAGAATACCCACTACCCCATATCATCCCGTGGGTGTCGTAAGAGGCGACAAAGGGAAACAGCAGCAGCATCTTTCTGATAACAGCAGAAAACAATAAAAAAATGCGGTTGCCAACCCGCTCGCCAAGCTTGGCAACTATGGCAATATACCCATCATGACGAGTTTAGTTACAAAGAGAAAGTACCCGGCGGCCCCGCTATTCCTGACTACGGTAGTGACCATGGTAACGGCGGGCCCGGGGGTACTAAGAATCTCCGGTGGAGGTTCGGTCGCCATCTAAGATGACTTGACCTGGTATCATATAACGCACGCACCCTAATGACTGATGAGAAGATTCTGGAGCTAGAAGAAGAGATAGACAAGTTGTGCTGGGATATTATAAGACTATCTGAGGTCCGAAGAGAGAGGGAGACACGGTAATCCTCAAATCCGGCAACTTGTTCTATCACCGGGAGGGGACCATTTGTCCCAAGGAGATGTCGGATTTATCTTCCACAAGTCTCTCGTTAACAACGTTGTAAAGATTGGGAGTGTGTCAACGAGGGTTGCATACCTTATACTCAGAATCACCAAACGGTATTCGCTGAAGGTCATGCATTTATACGCACCAACCTCGGCACATCCCGATGAGGAACTGGAGGAAATTTATGAGGATATCTCTAGAGCCATGCATTCCTCCAAAACCCACTATACGGTGTTAATGAGATACTTCAACGCAAAACTAGGCACAAGAGAGCACGATGAGCTGAAAGTAAGGAAATTTGGGATAGGGCAACGCAACCGAAGGGTCCAGCTGCTGGCCGAATTTATGGAGAGAGAGGGACACTTTATGATGAACTCTTTCTTCCAGAAACGGCACCACAGAAAGTGGACCTGGTCGAGCCCTCAAAAACAAAATGAGATTGACCTCATTATGACGATCAGATGACAACTGTTCAGTAATGTCTCAGTGATCACGAGGGTGAATACTGGCAGCGATCACCGAATGGTAAAAGACACACTGAACCTAAACGTTAAGTTGGAGAGTTCACATCTAATGAAGTCAACGCTCCGTCCTTCTCGTACTCTTATCCAAAAACTTTCAGCTCGAGTTACAGAATCGTTTACAGTGCCTAGAAGACTACAATGAAGTAGAAGATATGAATAACAAGCTTATGGAAACTGTCCATGCAGTCTGAGTTACAGAACACAGTTACTGAGTCACAGTCTGAGGTGCAGAACGCAAGACCTGTCGCAGAAGAATACAAAAACTCTCCGAACACACTCTTTATCTCATGAATGTTAGACGGGAAATGAAGCTGCAGTCTTCAGCAGATTTCACAGCATACAGGCAACTGGACAGACAGATCTCCAAATGCATGCGGCGGGACTTACGCAACTTTAACGCAACTTAAAGCGATCGAGCGGAAGCAGGGCTCCAAAGTCTTTGCCAGAGATCTGTCTGCCAGAAAGAGCCAACTGTCGAAGCTGAAGACCGATTGTGGCAGCATCGTTTCCGGGACACCTGAGATTTTGAGTGAGATTGAGAGGTTCTATGGGCAGCTGTACACGTCATCGTTGGAGCCACGCGCAAGTGTGAGTAACGATCCAAGAGCAAGTCTTATCCGACACTATTCCGATGATATCCCGGACGTCAGTCTAAGCGAGATTAGAATGGCTCTCCAGCGCCTTAAAAACGGCAAGTCCCCGGTTGATGATGGAATTACAGTGGAGCTTCTAAAAGCGGGTGGAAAAACGGTACTTGAAGTCCTTCAGAAGCTCTTTAATTCCATTCTCCGTGGTGGCACTACACCGCAGACGTGGAGCAGAATTGCGGTGGTCTTGTTCTTCAAGAAAGGCGACAACGCTCTATTGAAGAACTACAAACTGATTTCCCTTCTGAGTCGCGTCTACGTGCTGTTCCCTAAGAGTCATTATCAACCACCTCGCAGATTCAGACTCGACGACTTCCAGCCTCCCGAACAAGCCCGTTTCCGAAAAGGCTTTAGCACCATAGACCATATACATACAAACCCTTCGGCAAATTGTACAGAAGACCGAAGAGTATAATCTGCTACTTTGTCTTGCGTATGTGGACTATGAGAAAGCCTTTGATTCCATCGAAATTTGGGCGATGCTGCAGTCCCTTCAGCGGTTCCAAGTTGACTGTCGGTATATCAAAGTGCTGAAGTGTTTGTATAGTAGGGCTACGATGGCTTTCCAAGTATAAAACCAGAGCACGAAACATATCCAACTGTAGAGAGGTGTAAGACAGGGTGACGTTATATCCCCGAAAATCTTCACCGCTGCATCGGAAGACGTTTTCAAGCTACTGGACTGGAAAGGATACGGTATTAACGTCAATGGCGAGTACATCACTTACCTTCGATTTGCCGACGATATAGTCCTTATGGCAGAATCGCTGAAGGACCTAAGCACTATGATCAATGACCTCAATAGTGTCACCCAGTGGCGAAGCTAGGGCTCCAAACTAGGGCAAGCCCAAGATATGGTTTTGTTGTTTTTAGCAGTTTTATAAAAATACACCAATCTTGATCTGTCTCCACTCTTCAGTTTCATATTCAGTGCTGTCGAGGACGTGTTTAACAAAGCACACAGAAGGCATACTACTGCTAGATAGATTGTATGACATATCAGCAATTGCATACCTTCAGTGGCTTTGAAAAAAGCCGTTTGGGTTTGCTTGAGCGAAAGAAAAAGATATTTATATTACAATACAATACATGAACAAAAGAAACGCATGAACAAAGTACAAACAAACTATGTACAAAATTAAAACAACAAATTATTTATATTCTAAATCGAATCGTCTCTCTTTCTTAAGGAAAGATTTAATTACGTCCGCGTAAAATGTTGGTGAACGTTTTAATTGTACCAATAACTGTTTTTCAATTTCGATAATTGATAAGTCTGAAAGACGCTCTTGAACTTGTGTATTTCTCAAATAAGTATGGATGCGCTTCAGAGATGAGAAAGCACGTTCCGCGGAGGAACTTGTGACTGGAATAGTTACGACAAGATAAGCTAACTTTAAAAGCTGGGGAAAGGCCTCTTCAAGACTATTTTCGCTTATGAAGTCAATGAGTTCGAAAACATTGCTGTATTTTAATTCAGGGGAGGAACACAATGAAATCAATTGGTTTTTCAATGTTTGTTTATCAAAATGGTTTGCGTAATTTTCAAATAATGAATCTAATGCCTCTAAAGGAAAATCTGAACGATATTTTTCGAATAGCTTGTTGTTGAACAAATGGAAAAATTTTAATTTGTAAATTTCAGAATATCGGCCATTAATTTCTGAAGATATGTTATCAATTATTTCAACAAAAAGTCGTTTGTATTCTGTCTGAGCACAGCGCACATTGCATCTCAAACAAGGAGCAGAGTTATTTTGCAATGTGTTTTCATAAATGTGATCAAAATCTGACTAAAATTCAGAACGTAACCATGTCTGAAACTCCTTTATTTTATTACTGCAATAACCGACATCAACTTGTGATTTTTGTAAATAATTGCACAAGCAGTCGGTTTTTTCAAATACCCGGTGGAAAATTCAAAGAAAAAAATTGAAATTAAATGAACGCAATGTGTTTTCAAAATTCTCGGCGGCCAAGATCGTATCGCCGTCCCAGTTCTGCGGATATCCGAAAACAAATTAATCAAATTATCTTTTTGTTCGAATACGGTATTCACAATTCGTGACGTATACGTCCAACGAGTTGCGGGGGCATTAGGCAATTTTTTGCTGCAATGTGCATCATAAAAAGACGAGCTTTTTGTGCTGTTATTAAAAAAATTAAATAAAGCCTGAAGAGCTGAAAAACAAGTGCTGACTTCCCCAATCCTGTTACAAGATTTAGATAAAACTAATGCCAAAATGTGTGCATTACACCAAATATACATGGCTTGGGGACAAACATCTTTAACTTTTTGCTGCACTCCATTTCTGACACCGGACATGACACTTGCACCGTCATCGATTTGCGCAACTAGTTTTGTGGTGCAGTCATGTTTGTTTAATAATTCCAATATGATAGTATAAAGTGTGTCTACTGTGCGACTTTCAGACACATCTACATACCCCATAAAACGGTCATGAATATCGTTTCCATAATAATATCGGAGAATCAGATACAATTGCTCTCTGTGACTAACATCGGGAGTTTCGTCAATAATAATTGAAACGAATTTTGACAATTTTACTTCGTACTCGATGCGAGTTTTCATTACCTCAGCGACAGAATAAATAATGTCGTTCTGGATTGTACTAGATAAATAACTCGGCCGTTTGTCGCTTTGTTGATGCTGCATATGTTTTTCTAACACGAGATCGTACTTCGAAAGAAGCGATACAAGTTCTAAAAAATTGCCTCTATTTAATGAAGTTTTCGACTCATCGTGACCTCTGAAAGGAAGTTCTTCTTGTGCTAAATGGCAAACAATATCGACTAATCTTTGAAAAACACTACGGTTGTGATCAACACGTATGTTGTGTTTTGTAATTTCCTCGGATAACGGTGTTTTTGAGAATTCATATGCCTTTTAATGGCTCCAGATAAGTTATTTAAATCATCATATCCAGTAGTATTCCAAGCTGTTTTTTCGTTGGAAAAAAATATACAGCACCAGCAGTACAACTCATTGGTATGTGAGCAGCCAACAACCCAATGAGTTTTGAAAACAGGTCTATTAAATTGCCGTTTGTGGGTTTTGCTCGTTTGAGAAATACACAGATCAGGCGTTGGTTTCGGCGTGGATATGAGCTGTTTTTTCTCAACAAAGTTTAAAGATTTTACCTTTTCCTCGCCGATTAGCACTTTAACACACTTCAATTCATCACAAGGAACACGGATTCTCCATGTTCACTAAAAATCTTTAAAAAAGTATAAATTTTCAACTGAATATTGCGAGTTTCATTCGCTCAAGTAAACACACAGAGTAAACATTGAAATGTGAAGTGCACTGCAAATGTATCGCCCGAACGCCCCCACTCTCGACAACTTCACACTAAAATCCTGGCTTCTGCGTTCCATATTAATTGCTATAAAAACAATCGTAGTTATATATTTTTGTATATTTCATTATAGAACATTTTGCCACAGGTTAGAAAGAGAGCGATCGTCTTTTAGAAAGCCCGGAAAAAGTCCACGCGTGCGAGAGAGACGACTAATCGAAAGCAGTATCGCACAGTTTTGCCGCGTGTTGACGTTCGAGGTCACGACCTGTGTATATTGTATAACAGAGGAGCGCGCGAAATTTGAAATAGTTTGAAACAGTTTACGAGTTATTTTATTAGTTGATATTATTGATTGAGCAGTTTGATAGGGCAAGCCTGGGTTCTCGGCTTCTATGGAGGCTTCGCTACCGGTGTCACCCAACGAATAGATCTTGAAAATGGATAAAACAATAGTCACATGTAACGTCCATGTCACACCTTTGCCGGTAGTTGTTGGGAGCATGCACTAAACTTGAACTTGTTGACGAGTATGTTTACCTTGGGACAAATAATCCGACTAGGTAAATCCAACTTCGACCGAGAGGTCAATCGACGCATTCAACTCGGCTGGCAGCGTTCAAGAGATTACGACACATCATTTCGTTAGGCATACCCCAAAACCTCAAAACAAGATTGTACAACCAGTGCGTGTTGCCAGTGATGACCTATGGATCTGAGACGTGGTCCTTCACTGCTGGCCGAATGAGGAAGCTCAAGGTCGCTCAGCGAGCCACGGAGAGGGCTATGTTCGGGGTTTATCTGCGTGATGGACTAAAAACGAGGATATTCGCAGTAGAACTAGAGTAACCAACATAGCCCAAAGGATTAGTAAGCTGAAGTGGGAATAGACCGGCCATATAACTCGAAGAATCGACAACCGATGGGTAAGAAAGGTTTTCGAGTGGCAGCCTCGTACCACTAGATGGAGTGATGACCTGATAAGATATGCAGCAAGTCAATGGATGCAGGTAACTCGGGACCGTGCGTTCTGGCATTCCTTGGGGGAGGCCTATGTTAAGCAGTGGACTTGTGAAGGGCTGTAATGATGATAATGATGATGATATTATATATATGAAAGTTTGGGTGTCTGTTACTCCTTCACGCCACAACAACTGAACCGATTTGGATACTCTGAATTGACATATAACCTACATTTTATCCCAGAAAATTAAAACATTCACGCGGGAATTAAAAAACCTTAAGCCACGAGTATGAAATCGCGGGCATCATTTAGTTAACGAATAAAATAATTGAATATATTTTAAATATAATAATTAATGGAAGTTTTAATATAGACATATCGATAGTCCGATTTTTTGTTTAAATTCATATTTAAGTCGAATGTTAAAATTAATTTCTATAATGTATTTAATTATTAATTATTAAATGTTTGTAGTTATTAAAAGTAATAGTTATATGATAAATAAAGCAGTCATTATGTACTCCGTGTCGCCGTTTTTTATTTCAACAGCAAAACATTTTATTAAATATATAAAATATAAATAAGGATATACATAATTAAGTATCTACCTATTTATAGTCGATTAACGTAATGTTAAAAAAGAAATTCCGGGGAATCTGTCCATGGCAGTAAAGTTTTCTCCAAAGGTCCAAGCTCGAAAATACAACTTTCCGATCTGATTCTTGGGGAAAATTGTTTAAGTTTATCGTTAGACTCACCTCTTCAGAGATTATTGGGACTTTGTATATTTTGAATTAAAATCCAACAAAAGGCAGGTAGGTACAGCTTATTCCCGGTAACATGTTATTTGAATATTTTAATTATTTTAGAACTATCATGGTAAAAATTCAGTAAATTTTTGAAGTTATTCAGTTTCGTGCACTAAACCATTTTTTTAATCTTTATACCGCTACCTTAACAATAACTTTTCGATAGTCCTTGTAAGTAAAATATACATCACTAGCTAACGCACACAATGACAAATCAAAATTGGTTACACATTTTCGGGCTGTCAAGTCGTCTATACGCCAGTATATTCTAAGTCTATGGTTTAAAATATATGAATCAAGATATTTACAATAATTTAAAAAATCAAATACTTAACTTACTTGTAGCCTAAACACTCATGCAACGATGAATTTTTAATGCACTTTCAAAATGTCCACCACCTTGTTCAATACATTTTAATGACCATTTTCTTAATTGTTATATTAATTTGGAAAGCACTTCAGTGTCACTTTTCACTATTCCAAAAGCGTTCACTATCCTATTTTTTAGGTCCTCGGCACTTGTTGTCTCACTAAAATAAACTAATGATTCAATACGTTCCCACAAAATATAGTCAAGAGGCGTCAAATCAGCTGATCTGGGAGGTCACTGGACAGGGCCGCAGCGACCAATCCAGCGCTCTCTAAACTCATCATCAAGATGCTGTCGAACACTCCTAGTGAAATGAGCAGGGGCACCATCGTGTTGGTAGAATACCTCTTGTAAATTATGAAGAGGTATTTCGTTTTGAAGACGAGTACGTGTACGCACATTGGCTCCCCTGTCGATGGCCGTGTTCGGACGGAACGTTCCGTGGTCGCGAAGCCGTTGAATAGCAGCTAACATAGTCCTGTGGTCTACTCTTGTACCATACCTTTGGTTAAATGTTCTGCAAGCTAGAACCATATTATCACAACACCGTGCCAAATTCCTTACCATTTCGGTGTACTGACGTTGCTGTATTGGAAAGACATCGCGCGCGAAAAATTATTTGCAAACAATCTCGTAATTACTTTCCACTAATAATGTCTGCGCGTGACTAATATTGTTTACATTTACTACATGTTCACTTCATGAATGCCGTTACCTCCGGCCGCACTCCCTTATACCGCGCCTCAAGCGTCGCCCTTGTAGTACCGATAGCAACGCTGAAATATATCTACGTCCGTTGTTAGTGCTCCTTTGCGATCTCTAATTTGTTACTGTTTTTGTTGTTATTTTTGTTGCTGTTGATTTTTTGTTTCTGTTGACTTTTTACGTTCGTTAATTTGTGATAAACACAGAATGGAGTGATGGCAGTGATACAGAAACGAACGAATTCGATAAAATAACTGGTATCGAAGTTATAGATGCGTAAATATCTACCTACCAGTTTTTGTTCGCGCCTTCGTAAATAATTCATTTAAAATATATAATAAAACTATATTAATAATATTTTATTTTATTGTACACGTTTCTATTCAGTGTTATTATTTTACTTTACTAAATAAATAAATTATTCAATAATATGCATTTTATCTACTTGCTGCCCTCCTAGTACAGGGCAACAAACTAAAAATCGAATTTCTTACAGTTAAACACTTACATAATAGTTTTGTGTACGGTACCGTCAGCTGTGACGTCATAACGGTCGACGGCAAACTCGAAATGAACGCGTAGTAAGTTAGCTTTCATCGTAGCCGCGCTAGTGCGGAGCGCCCGCGACGGTATTATGCTATCTCGCTCTATTCCAGGTTCCCAGGAAATAAGGTTTATTGATCTTTATTTTGTATTGAATGACGGAATTTGTATTTGTTACGGACGGCGAAGGGAGCCGCCGCCCCGTCGCCTCTCATACCCTGTTACGCCCCGCACACCGCACACCGCCCGCATGTCACGTGATGCCTGCGACGCCGCGTGGGAACACAACATCGGTGAGACCCCCGCCGCGCAAATAAAACAAGGGTATACTGCCGCGCCAATTCATTCAATTCGCAAGCGGCAAAGAAGAAAGAAGACTCAAGAAAAAGAAGAAATCTCCCTCTAGTGATCCCTCTATTGATTATTGCCCCTAATTGTAAATAGTGTAATAAATAGTTGTTAAATTGTCCCACTTTTCTTTATACAGTCCCTTAGTACTTAATATAGTCAAGTTATCGAAGTAAATCTGTTTTCAAGAAATAAAGTAAAGTTAGTTATTCAGTACACTTGCACTCAACATTTATCTCTCTACATACTGTTTCGACTCCACCCTCTAAGCTATCCCCAATAGTATTAATACAAATAAAACTGCAATTTTAAAAGTCTTATTGCCTTGAGTTACGGTCCATTTCAGTTTGTTTTGACTGTACATGTTTAGTGTGACTGTGATTTACGTAGTTTTAATTATTTTTGGGATAAAAAATTACCTATATTAAAAATGATAAAAATCGATTCAGTAAACGATTCTGAACAAACTACTTTCAGGATGTGCGTTAATTATGTTACATGTTGTATAGTTAGAATAATCGGTAAAATTTTCTATTATTATTAATGATATTATTTTAAATTATTTTAATAGAAAAAAAACATGTACCACAATAAAAATACTTACATATAGAATGTAACTCCATCGTTTTGTAAATTTTAAGTATTTGACTGCTTTATGCACACGTTAACCGCACAGATCGGCATTTTTCAAAGACCATCTACTTCGGCGGACACGATTCTTGTATTGATATTATATCTTGTATTGTAATGATAAAATCGATTCTGTAAACAGTTTTTATAAACGCACAAAATTTTTAAATACAATACCTTGGCAAGAGGGGAATAATCATGCGGGGCGATTCCATTAGGTTAAATGGTCTAAGGCATAAAATAATAATAAAAATGTAACAAGTGATTAATCGATCATTCGATTAATTGAATCGACATCGAACATTGCTACTTTCATATAACTTGCTACAGGTTTATTAGTCTGTGCTTTGACAGTAGCTTGCTACGTATTCAGGCTCAGAAGGGCTAGAACCCAGAGCCGTAAAGCCAGTTTAATAAAAAATTGCTACCTATTGGAGTTTTGGCGGGAACTTGACCGACGGCGGATTGCTGCTGCTGTATTATTGTTTAAATAATGGTTTGAAGTGGATTTTGATGTGTAAAAGTTGTGCAATTTTGTGTATTAAATGTATCGGTGCATGTGAACTATTAGTGGAAACGGTGAAACAGGTGTTCCGGTGGTAATGTGAATCTCAAGATAATGTGACTATCTGCTTAGGCACCTTGAGATACTATCGCCAACTGTCTGCTAGCTCAAGTTGCCGTCAAAATCTCCTAAAACCTACGCAATATGACGCATCAAAATATTGTGAAGCAGTGTACTATAAAGGATTATTATTACTTGATCCTGAGATAAGAATTAAATTGAAATCCTGAGATAAAGAAAGTTAAATTAAATTGAAAATTATTTATATAAAATAATTTAGTTGTCATTTTCGTAACACAGGTTTTCTAACCTAGCTCGGGAGTTAGGGGCTTCAATAAAATATTGTAACAACTTTATGTCAATAAAGATTATTATTGTTATTATTATAAATGAAGACATGGCTTAAAGAACAAGCATCCAAAAATCATAATAAAAAATGCAACCTATTTATTTATTTATGTTTGACACTCGCACGCGTGAGTGTTTCTATATAGTTTATGACCACAAACTAATAAGAAGTGTTAGCGCAGTTTGTGACACTATTCGGTACAATCTACTATAGTTCGGCCGTTCAGAGAATGCGTTCCTCACACCTATCAGTTAGTCACGACTAGTGATAGGCACAACATAACACTGAGTTCGTTACCGTTCCTCCAAAATGAACCGCCGCGTTATTTTTAAGATTATTTTCGTTTTAAATTGGCGGAATCATTTAAAATTTATATTTTAGTAATTTAAGTGGAAACCAAAAAAAGGTAATATTAATATAATAAAATTGTTTTATTTATTCTTTGTTACAAAGTTACAATCTGTATTTCTATGCAATAAAGTACATTGAATTGAATGTGCTACAGAATATTAATCAGACTCCGATTCGCTTGAGGAGGTGGTGTCTTCATCATCATCTTCGCCTACATAATTATATTATTATCAATAACAGAATCAATCCTGATATCTCAGTCAAAATGTTCCACAATCAGGTTTTTAGTCTTCTCAACAACCTTTGCCCAGTCATCTCTTGTGACTTCCCCGCAGGCTTTTAATAGGGTCATCATCTTTTCGTGCTGAATGGCGGGAAGTATTGTGGCGGGCGGCGTAACCTTTTATTTGAGCCCAGATTAGCTCAATCGCGTTATATTGGCAATGATACGGTGGAATTCTTAGAACGCGATGACCGTACTCCAGAGCCAGTTCATCGATTTCGTATCGCACATTTGCCGCTTTATTTTCTTTAACTAATTTAATTAACTCTGGTTTTAGCATCTGCATATTTGCGTCAATGCCTTTTGCTTGTAACCAAGCCACCATTTCTTCTTTTTTATTAGCTTGGGTAGGTGGTTTCTGTATTTGAACCGAGTGATAGGAGGCATTATCCATGAATATTACAGAAGGCTCTGGTAGGCTGGGCAAAAGCACGTTCTGGAACCACTCTTTAAATGTAGTGGCATTCATTTCCTCGTGATAGTCATTTGTGGTTTTTGATTGAAATGCCAGTAACGCGTTCTCCACAAAGCCGTATTTTGCAGAACCTGCGTGGCATATTATCAGACGGGCCCCCTTACCCATTGGTACTTTCGACGTCGACGCTTGTGTATCATCCGTCCAAGAACGGGAAACCGTGTGATTGGCGTTTAGCCATGTCTCGTCAATGAACACGACATTATCCCAGTTATCAATATTTTTTGCTTCTCTCAAAAAACTTATCCGTTTTAAAATTATGTCGTATCGTTCTAATAAAATTTTCTTTTGTCTGTTTTTTTATACGAAAAACCAATATCTTTTAAGATTTTGGTTAAAGCAGTTTTACCCCGCTAAACAGTCCAGCTTCTCTTAACGATGCCAAAAGCTTCTTCCTGTTGAGATATTCATTTCTGGAATAGTAACCATTTATATGATTTCTGATTGCATCGGCGTCAAAGGTGTCAATATCTGTCACGGGTTTAGTTCTACGTTTCTTCTTCGGAGTACGTAAAATATTATCTTCCGTGCCAGTAGAGCCGAACTTTTCTTTATTAATATTTGTTATTGTTCGTTTGCTAACCCAAGCGCCTGAGAGACGCGTTCTTGTACTTGTTCGACAGGTAACAGGGTCCGCCATTTTGCCGCTCCCGCTCAAAGTAATCTTGCAGCTTGATGATTAACTCACGGGCTCCACTTTTCAATGTTTGTCCACGTTTAGGCATTATTATGCACCAAAATTAAAAGAACGCAATACAAAACACAATCGAAGTCCGATTTAGCGCCGATGTCAGTTTGAAAAGCAGAAACAGTCCATTAAACGAAAGCCGGGTAATCAAATAAAACAGATCGAAAACACTTGAAGAACGTGGTCTATGCGCACGAAACGACAACAGACGACTGTTTTAGCGTCACAAAATGGCGGCCCATAACGCCATTTGGGGATACCATTTTCAACCTAAATATAAAATGCTACTTTTCGCGCGTTCGGTTTGGTCGTAGTTTTATTTTATATTTAATAAAAGTTATCTTACAGTCCATTATTTTCAAATTCTTAAAAGAAAAACAAAACGTATTATTTTATAAAGTATATCTGTATAAGAACAGATTACGATACTGTTATTGCCTGTTATTGTTAGCACAGCACTACAAATATAAAGCGCTGACATAACCTTGTAATAGCGCAGTATAGATTTAGAAAAATATTGTTTACCAAGTTATTTGACACTCAGTTTGGCACAAAATTATAACATTCATTGATTATTGATATAATAATGTTGTTTTAATGCTCATCAATTGTTAAAACGGTAAACAACCAGCAAAACTATTTACGTAAACAGCGTTAAAAAACCTTTAACATTCAATCGCCTAGAAGCCTAGAACGCGCTAGCCCCGACTGCATTGTAGCCCGGGGGCGCCTCGCGATTGTAGGTAATTATTTCACGCAGGTAGCAAGAGTGACAGAGGCCTGTTACTACTTTGTGCATGAAAGTATAAATAAATAAATAGTTAACACAATCATCCTATCAATAATTTTAATAGTTTTTAAGTTTTACATAACTTTGAATGTAATGAGACTTAGGGAATATAGAGCCAATTATACTTTAACCCTAGATAGATAAACATACATTGATTCCACATGCAATTGACAAATGGGCATATTTTGTATTATGTATGTACTAGGTTTATGAATGTGGTAATGTCTTAATGTATGTAATTCTTGTGTTGTGAACGTAAAAATATTGGGGTTTATTTATATTTTATTTTAGAAAATTAAAGAACAAGACATGGTAGGGTCGTTGCGCTGATTTTCGGCCTTTTAGTGGAGTTGTCAACTTTAAGTTATTAGAAAAATAATTGCCATTATGATGGCCTCCTGCTGTTAATGTTAATTCGTAGCTTATATAATATAGTTTTTATTTTAATAACTCATTGATGCTACAAGAAAAAACTCTTTTTTATAATAATTTTTGATGTGAAAAGTATTAGTCTGAGAGCTGGCGACGAATTTTGGGAAGGTCCTTTTGGCAAGTTGAAATTGTGAAAAAATATAATTTACGTTGAAATTGAGAAAAAATATAAATTACGTTTGCGGTTATTTCGTTACTGCGCAGCATATAACATTTGCAAAAAAAAATCAAAAATATGTTTTTTTTAGCAACTTGGTTTATTTTTTATGTTTTAATTTAGTTTTTATATAATTAAAAAAAAATATCCCAGACGTTTTTGTCGGTTATAAGGTATTACCAGACCTCTCCAAAAATATTTTTTTACAATTCCCAAAAAATATACTTTTGGCAATCTCAAATTTTAATCACGTATTTATTGAGTAATTTTTAATAATACCTGCAAATCGCCAGACGAATTTAGCGGTTTTAAACAATTCCCAGACGTGAATAAAGTTTACAAATGAATACGACAAAAAAGTCTTACGCGTAGCCAGAAGTGCGAGAAAGATAGCTTATCGAAGCATGCCGACAGCGGATGGGGGCCTAAGCTCCTCGCGCTGTGATTGGTTATTAAGAAATATCTTTTTTAAACATTTTAAGATTAAATTCTTGTTTTGGGATTTAGCATGTACATTACAATAGAACAGTATTATTTTATGCGACATAAACAACGAAAGAATAAACTTTTATGACAAATATTTATTTCTCTACAGTCTTATATTCATATTTCTATTGTCGTTAATTAATTTGTGATTTTTGGAACGAAGTTCTTTATCGGACGGTACGGATTTGGCGTATAGGGCCTAGGCGACAAAAAGTGTAAGATTTTTCCGTCACGACCCCTTCTGATGTAGTGTAGACGGCCTTGGCGGCTTTAAGGAAGCGAGATGGAATAATATCCATCTCCCTCACACTTTTTCTTATCTTGCCATGAAAGAAATATTATTTTAAATTACGCTTCATTTTAATAGACGTTAGTAATTCATTTATTTGTATTTGTTAATTAATAATATAATACGTTTATCAATAATAATATACTACGAAAAGAACTTTGTTCCAACTGAGTGTTCCACGACACTCACGCATGTTTTTTTGTTTTAGCCTTAATAAATCGATATCGATATGTTAAATAATTCAGAATTTGAATATTTTCTTCCAAGTGATGCAGATTGTGACGATCCATCATTCTAACCCTCAAAAGAAAAGCTGTCATTCGTATCAGATAGCGGTAGTGACAACTAAAGAGCCCATTGTATATAATACAAACAATCGCGGGCGTAGTTTAAATAGAAATTTTATACTTGGAACGCCCCAGCGTGGAAGAGCAAACTTGGAAAATAGAGCACCAGTAGCTTTATCACAAGGTTACTACCACGTCTACCACTAGGGTTGAGAAAAAAAATATTTCCAAAGAACTACGTTTATAAGTACCTTCTCATCTAGAGTGCTTCATCAGAAAATTTTGATAAACTGTCTTATTTTCAATAATTATGTGGATGATTAACTAGTAAATCGAATTGTTGAAAAAGACTAATAAGTCTTCTGTTCTGAATGGTGGACGTAGCTTAAATATCAGTGAAGGAAAGCTTATTTATACAAGTATTAGCTTCTAAATGGGAAGCTTATTGCCCAGTACACCCTGCATGAGGATGTACTGGGAAAAAAGATGGCGAGACACTATGGTTCCAGATTTTATGGCATGGAATCGTTTTACTTAAATATTATAATTTATGTGGTTTCAGTTCAGTTTGAAAGTCAATTATCCCGTTTTAGTTTTTTACACTATTTGATGATAAGAGTAATGTGATTTTGTTTAGTATTTTCTTTGTAATTGATAATAAAAGTATGTCTCTTATGTTTTTCATTTAACTTATTTCATGGCTATCGGCCTAGTGTGATATTTAAAGCACAGTTTAAAAATATCTACTAATGCAAGTACTGCCCGATATCCTATAAAAAAAAAACATAATAAAACTACATTTAGGTAGTTCAGAAGTCATTTATATCTGTACCACATCACTGTGAAAAAAGTTACGGCTGTTGAGAACGTGCAACTTGATATTTTTTCTACCTTCATCTCTGGGTGGTAAGCACTTTATACATATTGTCCTTTTTTTAAGAACATGGGGCGGTAATTATCAAAACATATTTTTTACCGAGCCCAAACCTTACGAGGTTAAAATTAATAGCTATTATACAAGTTATTACAGCACTGATATAAAATAGTTCAAACTATATACACAGATATTTACATGGTCATATATGCGCATACATACATGCTAAATCCCAAAACAAGAATTTAATCTTAAAATGTTTAAAAAAGATATTTCTTAATAACCAATCACAGCGCGAGGAGCTTAGGCCCCCATCCGCTGTCGGCATGCTTCGATAAGCTATCTTTCTCGCACTTCTGGCTACGCGTAAGACTTTTTTGTCGTATTCATTTGTAAACTTTATTCACGTCTGGGAATTGTTTAAAACCGCTAAATTCGTCTGGCGTTTTGCAGGTAAGAGGGGTGATCCAAAAGTAATGATAATCGGTTACTTCAGGTCCGCATAAAAATCCAAAAAAAATATTTTTTGCTTGCTTATATACTCACTACGTCAGCCTAAAAAAATCATATAAATAGATCACGATTTCCGGGAGATACATTCATTTGAATACGAACTGTCAAAGAGATAACATCAACATGGAGAAAAACAAAATTAGAGCTGTCATCAAGTACCTCTGTTTGAAAAAAATGTCTTCAAAAGACATACACAGTAACTTAGTGGAAATGTTGGGGGACTCTGCTCCTCCATATTGTAAAGTTGCACGCTGGGGCAAGGAGTTTAAACTGGGCAGAACATCCACTGAAAATGAACATCGCGAAGGACGCCCATCCACGTCCCTCACTGAAGACAACGTGAAAAAAGTCGAAGATGTTGTGTTGGCAGATCGAAGAGTGACCATCAGGCATGTAGCTGAGGTCACAGGGATCTCATATGGCAGCGTTCAAAGAATCCCTGCGAACGAGTTGCATATGAAAAAGGTCTCTGCGCGTTGGGTACCCAGAATGTTAACCGACGAGCAAAAGAAAAATCGAGTTGACATTTCGAGGGTCAATCTCGAAAAGTTCCAAGCAGATCAAGAAAATTTTTGTTCCGTTTTGTGACTATGGACGAGACCTGGATCCACCATTTTGATCCTGAAACGAAACAACAATCGATGACTTGAAGCGAGCCTCCTTACCGACGCCAAAGAAATTCAAAGTTTCAAGTTCGGCGGGAAAGGTTATCGCATCTGTTTTTGGGACGCTCAAGGCATAATTATGGTGGAATATTTGGAAAGGAGCCACTATTACGGGCTCTTACTACGCAGACCAAATAAGAAGATTACGGAGGCCATTAAGGAAAAAGACGCGGCAAACTGCGAGCTGGAGTGCTGTTTCACCAAGACAACGCACCGGCTCACAAAGCCGCAGTTGCGATGGCTGCCATTCAAGAAACGGGATTCGAACTGCTCGAACACCTCCCTATTCGCCAGATCTAGCTCCTAGTGATTTCTACCTCTTCCTCGGCTCAAGGAACGCCTCCGAGGCAAGAAATTCGAGGACGATAGCGAAGTAATGGCCGCTGTTGAAGCGTTTTGGGAGGGTCAAGACAAAGAATTTTTTTCAAAGCGAATCCTGGGTTTAGAAAAAAGATGAACTAAATGTATTGATTTGTTAGGAGACTATGTAGAAAAATAAATTATTATTTTAACTTTAATTACCGTGTTTTATTTTCATTATCATTACTTTTGGATCACCCCTCGTATTATTAAAAATTACTCAATAAATACGTGATTAAAATTTGAGATTGCCAAAAGTATATTTTTTGGGAATTGTAAAAAAATATTTTTGGAGAGGTCTGGTAATACTTTATAACCGACAAAAACGTCTGGGATATTTTTTTTAATTATATAAAAACTAAATTATAAGATAAAACAGAAATCAAGTTGCCAAAAAAACATTTTTGTGGATTTTTTTTTTGCAAATGTTATATGCTGCGCAGTAACGAAATAACCGCAAACGTACTGCCATAGTCGCGGGACTGGATTCGCCAATTGACGAAATTATATTTTTTCACAATTTCCACTTGCCAAAAGGATCTTCCCAAAATTCGTCGCCAGCTCTCAGACTTATATGTAAAATGCTAGTTTTCGGCCCCATATTTTAAATTTCGGTCTACAAGAATTTTAGTTTTCGGCCACTGCATTAGACAAGATAGAAAGGTGGCTAAAGGTAGAAAAATTATGATAAAATGTTGTGTCGTTGAATGTAGCAATCAAATCTTCTCATTTATTTTGTACTTCCTCATATTTTAGTCCAACAAAATCTATACATCTCAAATCCATTTGGTGCAAAGTCACATCCAATATTTTTTTCCATATTTTCTTCTGTATCACTTATTAAAATATCATAACACTAGGTGCAATTTACTCTTACCCTTTCATTTTCCTTCATGGAATTCTTGATTTTGCGATGATTCGTTTTTGAAATTTAGAACTTTTCTTTTTCTATTCTTTTCTTTTTCAAAATTTCTTATCTTTTTTTAAACTTAGTTCTAACTCTATTTTAACTTTCTCTTTATCTTTATAAAGTTTTCGCCACTCGGCAGATCAAATTGCCTCGGAAGAAGGTGTACGTTTACTGTTAATAGTTGATTTTTTACGAGTTCCGGTTTAAATAAATGTTTTTTCTATTGCATCTCTGTATTCTTTATTTAACAGTACTGAAGCCGATGTTTCACTAGTTTGTAGAGGTGTACTAGTCTGTTTTATTGGAATATCAACCAGAACATTTTCTATAGTTTCAAATGTGTTGTTTGTTATCATCGGTGTTTGTGGTGGTGGTATCATCGAGGCCATTGTACTACTTTGAGTCGTTATTATTGCATTACTGGAATCTATTACCATTTTAGGCATTGTCAGTACTGTTGTCGTTGGTAGCTTATTTGAGTTAGGATTACAAGAACATCATCTAACGATAC
This sequence comes from Parnassius orleans, assembly GCA_029286625.1. NCBI lineage: Eukaryota > Metazoa > Arthropoda > Insecta > Lepidoptera > Papilionidae > Parnassius > Parnassius orleans. Next base: position 1,306,853 of record JAGSMP010000101.1, on the reverse strand, counting down.
TAAGGAACCGATATCCAAATAACATCCTGACAAATGCAATGCTGAAATGTTGTTATCGATTAACGATTCTGATGCATCGGTGGATGAACCTATAGTTACTAGAACATCGCCAACCATGTTTTTTTCTGCCAGAGTTGATATAAATGTTTCAAAACTTTTCTTGTGGAAACTAGGTCTGGGTTAGTTGTTTCTTTAGAAATATTATTTTCCGGTGTCTTTGAATTTTGCACTAATTAGTCTTTCCGGGGTCTTCTGAACACATTTTGAGTAATCCACTACACTGGGATCAAATTAATAAAGTCCACATTTTCTAAAGCCATTTACTAATTATATTTCTTTGGAGGATTTTTCTTTCAAGGAGCCATCTGAAGAAAAAAATGCCTTATTGAGTCTTCTTCCTAAAACGAGATTCATGAAATGGCCGTCAACCAAAGCAACATTCAATTTTTGACTTCCCTATTCTTTCATAAAATTTTAAGTTGGCCGAGAACTAAATAATAATTTTAGACTCAATCCAGTTTTCGGCCACAACCAAAATGGGTATTTTAGTTTCATGACTAACCATTCAAATTGCAGTACTTGGTGGCCGAAAACTGAAAGTAGTGTTTTCGCAAGGATACGATTCATTATTAAATAAGAAAGAAGACTAATAGTACGTAACCAAATAAATGAAAGAGACAAAGTATTTAGGCTAAACTCGGGCTACTTTCCGGCGGCATGGCCGACACCCAAATAATAGGACAATTTTATGTGTTACTTTCCGGCCACCTAATTTATTAACTTTTTCAATAAAATATTATAATAATCAATGTGAAAATTTTAAATTAAGTTATTTATACAGTGAAATGTAAGCACAATATTAAATAATCATAGTAAACACAGCACAAAGCTTACCTTTGAGTGAAACGCGCGCCACTTTTTTTTTTTTGCACGATCTTCACTTTTTGACCTATCCTGTGCCGGCGTCGAACAGAACTATTTATTATAAATCGCTTGTGGTGTTTACCCGATTAAGTAATGTTACAAGATATAATGCAACTATATACAAATGCATTAAACTTCATTTTCTACGATAATATTTATTAAAATATTTATTAAACCAAATTTACTTAATCACCTGGTGCCAAAGGCCGAAATCTAGACCCGGCCTGCTTACCGGCGCAACGACCCTACTTCTTACTCTACAAAACTTAAACATTAAGGAATCTCTCCGTAAATCTAATAATTTTCTATGAAAACTTTTTAAAATCAATTTTTTGTAATCTCTATAAATAAAAAACCTAAGTAAATATCACTTTTTATTCATTTTGGCCTCAAAGGCACTTAGGACAGGCGTTGTACTTGTCCTCTCCATGAATAGGATTATTGCAGCTGTCGCGCTTTGTCTTTGTCATTATTCATTGACAAATTTACTTTTTGCTGATTTGTCTTCATCCATGGGGTCATCAAGCTATTGTTGGGTTTTTTTAATGAAATTTCTACGTCTCAGGGGTTTTCTTTTCTTGGATAGGACATAATCACAGTAAATAATGTATGCATTTATAAATGCCATATTCTACATCCCATAAAACAGCCATGCGCCATCTGTTTGTTTTGCAGCTGCACAACATCGACAAATAACTCCATCTTTTGTTTATTGTAATAATGAATCATATTTGGCTTGCCTGTCGTAGGATGAACTGTGCTGTCTTCATCGCATGATGATAGAACAAATATCAATTTGCCCGATTTCGGTTTGTACGGAATTAACGTCAATAGCCCATCATAACAGAACATGAATGTTCCTACTCATCTGGAATGCATATTTTTCAGCTCTTCAGATATTTCCCGTTTGTTCGACTTAATATTGCCGACCAAGTTCAAGTTGTATGGCTGTTATATGCTTTTTAACCAATGGAACTGATGTGAACCAATTATTACATGTGACATTTCTATTACTGTCATGAACTTTTTTAAGTTCTTTTATGTAAAATTCACCGAATGACCAGCCATTGGTTTGAGTCTATTTTCCTAGATATGTAAGATTGCATCAATCATGTATCGTGTGGCGCTGTTACATGTCATTACAATTTTTAGTCCGTATTTATTGGGTTTCTTGGTAATGTACATGCCAAAAGGGCACCGAAAACCCAAAAACTGTTCGTCGATGGTTACATACGATCCGGGGATGTAATGAGGGCACATTTTCTGCCAACAGGGCGACGCTACTTAGTAATGAGATGAAATATTTGACAGATTTCATACCGAGGAAAGTTATTTTGTTAGGAAAATGTAAGGGTTTATCTTTCTTCCTCAAATATTGGTTACATTTTATATTTATTAGGTTAAAAATGAATAAACCAAACAGCGGATATACCTAAAAGTAAAAAAAATAAAAATAAAGTATAAATTTTGCAAACCTCCGTATTAGGGTAATAGGTAGAAATATTGGTAAATCCAATTGGGCATGCCCTAAGCGCATTAAAAAATTACGTATACTATTTTTTCTTTGATTATACGGAATTTTTTAAAGTAGTTTAAATACACACAAGTTTTCACTAATAACCTTATTATACTTCCAATTTTCCGATAATTTTATGTCAAACTTCAATTTAAAAAAAAGGTTGGAAAATCTAAAAGTGCACGACTGATAATGCTCATATGATCATTATATTATCATTCAGGACACTCCGTAAAGTCCAAGACGTATAAGTATAAATATTACATCCTACTTACTTTTAGTACGTACTACTATTATTTATTCTGTGCTTTTAAAATATTGTAATAAAAATCTCTGATTATTATTATAATCAAGTATGTAAGAAATTTGGTTTTTCGAATATTGTGTATTTGTACAGAGATCTTTTGAGCTGCTGCAACAACCGATACAGTCTCCACTCACGACGGCGATTGACGCCGAACTAACTGAGTGAGTGACGCAGTCTTTATTTAGTAAAACTAAATTCATACAAGGCTACTAAAACACCAAATATAAAAATAATTCTTACGAAAAAAATTATAAATTAGATTATTATTTAAAGTTAAGAATGCATGGACATTTCTTATAGGTATTACTTATTCATATAAGTAGTTAGTTTGTACCAGTTCTGGCTCACTGAGTCAGAACTGGTACAACTCATCCTCAGCCCTCATCGGCTGACGGTGGGTCGACGGATCCTAAAAGAAATGGGTATGTGTAATAGTGAACACACGTAAGAAGTGAAACTTTTTTACGACATCATTTTCTACTACTTAACAAAAATTGATTAAGTAAGGTTTAAGCAAAAAAAAAAAATTTGTATTAAATTAAAGCCACGAACTAACTAGAAACACTCACGCGTCAGACGGACGTCTCTGGTACATTTAGTTTGGACCGTACCTACTCAACCGTCCACGGTGACTACAGTCCCAAAAATTATTGCCTCACCTGTCCATCACCAAACGACATCTTTCGGGTTAAACGTGTACAGCGCAAAAGATAGCTGTTATTAATACAGTAAAAAATTATAAATGGTGCTATTTTAAATTTGTTATCTGTGAGAGTGAATTTTATCTGTATAATAGTAACAAATACATTTACCTAGGTAAGCAAATAAGCTTCGATAGATTAAACAACTACCAGGAGATTGAGCGCAGGGCCCAGCTAACATGGAATAAGTACTGGAGCTTTAAAGAAATATTTAAGAGCAACATGCCAATCAAACTGAAGACTAAGGTTATGAATTCTTGCTTTATACAATGCCTGACCTATGCTTGTCAGACATGGAAGTTTAATAAAATATCAAAAATAAAATTATAACGTGCCAACGAGGAATGGAGAAAACAAGGCATACAAAATACGCAACATCACAAAAGCAACAGACGCCTTAGCACAAGCTCTCACATTAAAATGGAAGTGGGCCGGACACATAGCACGCCTGCAAGATCAAAGGTGGACAAAAAGAGTGACAGAATGGAGGGGGCCAGTAGGCAAAAGAAAAAAAGGGAGACCTCGCAACAGATGGGACGATGAAATTAAACGCATAGCGGGTCCAAACTGGATACAAACAGCGCAATCCAGAGAAAACTGGCTCAATTTGGAGGAAGCCTTTACCTGCAGAGGGTTCTTACAGAATAATTCCACTATAATACTAACATATCAAAAATTATTTTTATATATTTTTAATACTATCAAAACTAATTAACCTTGTAACTTTGTAAACTAAAATTTCTGGAAGAAATAAAAGGCTTTTTTTATTTTTTATTTATTTTAATAGTAACAAAATATTTAGAAATAAAAGTGAAAATGAAATTACGCCATTTTTGTTTGTGGACTGTTAAAGTGTGAGAAATTCGATGACTATGTGTTTTTATACGTTATTTCTAATGTTATTTTACATCAAACTGATTGTGAAGATATTTTCTTTACGAAATATGTATCATTACGACAATTCCAAAACGTTTACATATAATAATTTAGCTCGACATTTTAATCACTATATGCGATCATCCTTTATTGATTATATCTTGTTTAAAAGGTATTCTAATCAGTTTTTTTGTGTTAAATTAATGCTAAATATAAAAGAATGCTTCACTATTAACACGTTGATAGCCGTTTATAAACGAAATATCTGTTGAGATGTGCCTAGAAATTATTAAAGCTTATTTTTATTTATTTATTTACTTATTTATTAAAATTATATTGAGTAAACATTATATACTTATGATTGTTATATACTATTGAGTATATAAGATATTATTGATATTGGTGTCATTTTAAAGGGAATATCATGTTCTATTATAATATAAAATAATTGTATCCAGTAAATATTATACTTTTCTTGCAAAACTCGAAATAAAAATAAATATGTTTTTTTTATATTTCCATTTTAAGCTTTATTTTCACAGCCTTTATTTTAATTTGACCTATTTTCTTTTAACATAATTAAATTTTGAACTCTTTGAGTCTTTTGAGGATATTTTTATTTGAATGTAGCTAACGTAGTTTTCAGTGGTAATCGTTTTGTTGAGACAGTCGTAAAAAATAGTGACATTTAATGCGCGGACAGGTGAGGAGAGAATCACTGCGGGTGTGGACGGTTCAATGGGTACAGCAAATTAGAACATGACATTTCTTTTTTTTTATATTTCAGCCTAGTATAATATATATATGTACACCTTGCCATTTAATTACTTTTTTATTATTACTTTATTATGAAGAAGGAGAATTAGTAGAAATGAAATGCAATGTGTATATTATTTATTATATAATTTTTTTTTTACTTTTTTATAATTGTTTAAGGCTTTTCTTTGCATTGGTGGCAATCTACGCTCTCGATTCTAATGATGTCCGTGCCTTTCAGAATCCCATGCGTGGTATATGCTGTAGAGTAAACATTTAATTGCTCTCTTGCTGCCTGCTCTTGAATATTTTCAGTGGAAAGATTCTCTTCAATACATTCAATATCCAGTGTAGTGAGCTGGAAAGAATATTTGAATATATTTTAGAAGCGATGTTAAAACTTCTAAATAAAATGAATAGTGCTTCAATTTCGTTTTGAGAGAGAGAGGGAGCCTTAAATATTTTAGAGAACAGTGTTCGGGACGCAGGTAGATGACCCTAATTGAATATACGTCAGGTGTGCGATCTGGCTCGCTTGCCACCTGTCCAAGTTCATTTAAGTTAAGCTTTCACGTCGAAAACCATATGGAGATATTGTGTCGTTGTTTGGTAATAAGTTAACAATGTCTATTGTTTTTGTAAAACGTAATTACGATTAAAAACTTACCAATGCCGTCATTACAGTTAACTGAATGTAAAGAAGACACTGGATTGGTTTCGTTACTCCTAAGAAAACATTGTGCACTTTGTGGAACTATCGCTGATTTATTACTTATATTTGGTTTAGTTTGGTTGGTCAAGGTATGCATTTATCAATTCAAATTACTCAAGAATTATAATGTGATGTGATATGATGATCATATCATCCTTAAATGATAACTAGATGTGCAATGATTTAAATATATATATCCATGAACAATATCTCGCAATTAAATTTTGCAAACCTCCGTATTAGGGTAATAGGTAGAAATATTGGTAAATCCAATTGGGCATGCCCTAAGCGCATTAAAAAATTACGTATACTATTTTTTCTTTGATTATACGGAATTTTTTAAAGTAGTTTAAATACACACAAGTTTTCACTAATAACCTTATTATACTTCCAATTTTCCGATAATTTTATGTCAAACTTCAATTTAAAAAAAAGGTTGGAAAATCTAAAAGTGCACGACTGATAATGCTCATATGATCATTATATTATCATTCAGGACACTCCGTAAAGTCCAAGACGTATAAGTATAAATATTACATCCTACTTACTTTTAGTACGTACTACTATTATTTATTCTGTGCTTTTAAAATATTGTAATAAAAATCTCTGATTATTATTATAATCAAGTATGTAAGAAATTTGGTTTTTCGAATATTGTGTATTTGTACAGAGATCTTTTTGAGCTGCTGCAAACAACCGATACAGTCTCCACTCACGACGGCGATTGACGCCGAACTAACTGAGTGAGTGACGCAGTCTTTATTTAGTAAAAACTAAATTCATACAAGGCTACTAAAACACCAAATATAAAAATAATTCTTACGAAAAAAAAATTATAAATTAGATTATTATTTAAAGTTAAGAATGCATGGACATTTCTTATAGGTATTACTTATTCATATAAGTAGTTAGTTTGTACCAGTTCTGGCTCACTGAGTCAGAACTGGTAGAACTCACCATCCTCAGCCCTCATCGGCTGACGGTGGGTCGACGGATCCTAAAAAGAAATGGGTATGTGTAATAGTGAACACACGTAAGAAGTGAAACTTTTTTACGACATCATTTTCTACTACTTAACAAAAATTGATTAAGTAAGGTTTAAGCAAAAAAAAAAAATTTGTATTAAATTAAAGCCACGAACTAACTAGAAACACTCACGCGTCAGACGGACGTTTCTGGTACATTTAGTTTGGACCGTACCTACTCAACCGTCCACGGTGACTACAGTCCCCAAAAAAATTATTGCCTCACCTGTCCATGGTGACTATAGTCACCAAACGACATCTTTCGGGTTAAACGTGTACAGCGCAAAAGATAGCTGTTATTAATACAGTAAAAAATTATAAATGGTGCTATTTTAAATTTGTTATCTGTGAGAGTGAATTTTATCTGTATAATAGTAACAAATACATTTACCTAGGTAAGCAAATAAGCTTCGATAGATTAAACAACTACCAGGAGATTGAGCGCAGGGCCCAGCTAACATGGAATAAGTACTGGAGCTTTAAAGAAATATTTAAGAGCAACATGCCAATCAAACTGAAGACTAAGGTTATGAATTCTTGCTTTATACAATGCCTGACCTATGCTTGTCAGACATGGAAGTTTAATAAAAATATCAAAAATAAAATTATAACGTGCCAACGAGGAATGGAGAAAACAAGGCATACAAAAATACGCAACATCACAAAAGCAACAGACGCCTTAGCACAAGCTCTCACATTAAAATGGAAGTGGGCCGGACACATAGCACGCCTGCAAGATCAAAGGTGGACAAAAAGAGTGACAGAATGGAGGGGGCCAGTAGGCAAAAGAAAAAAAGGGAGACCTCGCAACAGATGGGACGATGAAATTAAACGCATAGCGGGTCCAAACTGGATACAAACAGCGCAATCCAGAGAAAACTGGCTCAATTTGGAGGAAGCCTTTACCTGCAGAGGGGTTCTTACAGAATAATTCCACTATAATACTAACATATCAAAAATTCTTTTTATATATTTTTTTAATACTATCAAAACTAATTAACCTTGTAACTTTGTAAACTAAAATTTCTGGAAGAAATAAAAGGCTTTTTTTATTTTTTATTTATTTTAATAGTAACAAAATATTTAGAAATAAAAGTGAAAATGAAATTACGCCATTTTTGTTTGTGGACTGTTAAAGTGTGAGAAATTCGATGACTATGTGTTTTTATACGTTATTTCTAATGTTATTTTACATCAAACTGATTGTGAAGATATTTTCTTTACGAAATATGTATCATTACGACAATTCCAAAACGTTTACATATAATAATTTAGCTCGACATTTTAATCACTATATGCGATCATCCTTTATTGATTATATCTTGTTTAAAAGGTATTCTAATCAGTTTTGTGTTAAATTAATGCTAAATATAAAAGAATGCTTCACTATTAACACGTTGATAGCCGTTTATAAACGAAATATCTGTTGAGATGTGCCTAGAAATTATTAAAGCTTATTTTTATTTATTTATTTACTTATTTATTAAAATTATATTGAGTAAACATTATATACTTATGATTGTTATATACTATTGAGTATATAAGATATTATTGATATTGGTGTCATTTTAAAGGGAATATCATGTTCTATTATAATATAAAATAATTGTATCCAGTAAATATTATACTTTTCTTGCAAAACTCGAAATAAAAAATAAATATGTTTTTTTTTATATTTCCATTTTTAAGCTTTATTTTCACAGCCTTTATTTTTAATTTGACCTATTTTCTTTTAACATAATTAAATTTTGAACTCTTTGAGTCTTTTGAGGATATTTTTTATTTGAATGTAGCTAACGTAGTTTTTCAGTGGTAATCGTTTTTGTTGAGACAGTCGTAAAAAAATAGTGACATTTAATGCGCGGACAGGTGAGGAGAGAATCACTCGCGGGTGTGGACGGTTCAATGGGTACAGCAAATTAGAACATGACATTTCTTTTTTTTTATATTTCAGCCTAGTATAATATATATATGTACACCTTTGCCATTTAATTACTTTTTTTTATTATTACTTAATTATGAAGAAGGAGAATTAGTAGAAATAAAATGCATTGTGTATATTATTTATTATATGATTTATTTTTTCACTTTTTTATAATTGTTTAAGGATTTTCTTTGCATTGGTGGCAATCTACGCTCTCGATTCTAGTGATGTCCGTGCCTTTCAGAATCCCATCCGTGGTATATGCTTTAGAGTAAACATTTAATCGCTCTCTTGCTGCCTGCTTTTGAATATTTTCAGTGGAAAGATTCTCTTCAATACATTCAATATCCAGTGTAGTGAGCTGGAAAAAAGAATATTTAAATATATAAATTACAAGTAGTTAACTTTTAATATGGACGCTATTTGTAATTGTTGTTGTTTATAAATATTTGCATAGACAATGTCAAGACAAGAAGAGGCCATAGTAATAAGACAAAGTTACTTTTACATAAATCTAAGAAGCTTTCACAATTATACAGAAATTTTCAATAATTTTGAACAAAATTATCATTGATACCTAAGATATTAAGTACACTGTAGCAATTTTTGATAGAAGGTTGGGAGGATAGAAGTACTTGTTAAATTTTAATAAAAAAATAATAATATAAAGAGTTAAATGTAACATAGCCTATTATATATTGGAGTCTGTACATGTTCTACTGCTTGGCATAGACTTCTGTCTCATTTCTCTCAGGGGTATGAAAGAATGAGTTGGGCAAGGTGCTTATTGGCAGACTACATGTCTTTAAAATATTTTTATTCCTTAGACACGCAGATTTCCTCACAATGTTCCGGAACATGATAAATTAGGACTTAAAATTGGAATTAACATTCATTCATTCATTTCAGTGATGTAGGCAGAGATCAGAGTTGCTCAAAAATATATCATATTACTAATTCTAATAAAAATATTATCTGAATTAATGTTTGAGAATGGCGATTGTTATGCGATTTAAATTTTACATGATAATTACCTTCATTTTTTGACTTCGTTGGGAATCACATGTTCATCATTTAGTTTATGTAACAACCGCAATTGAGTATGCTTGCAGTCTGTTTAGTACACATCATCTTGCCATTTTGATACATTTCCATCAGTTAATATGTCTTTTGGCAGAAAATTATTCCTCATACCTTTTATAAGATGGCTGATCAAATATCACACTAAGTTTATTTGAACTGTATCATCTGAAATAAAAACACAAAAGATTGTTTGTCATTGACATTCAGTCTAGACCTGGATTTTGTAATTATTAAGACTAGAGGTGTGCGATTGTGTATAAAATAATGTTGACAATTAATTATTTAAAATAATAGAATTTCTCATTTACTTTAGCTACTAACTTAAAATTTTCATTTATAAAAAGGATTTATTATTATGTTTCATTCATCATTAATTCATTGCAGACTATCATAAGTCTACTGGTAAACATAGGCCTCCTCCATAGGTTATCATAATAAGGTGTACATTTTCTATAGTTGTCACACTTAGCAGACAGGTTGGCAACAACAGTTTATTATTATTATTACTAAGTTGTTATCAAAAAGATCACTTTAAATGTCAGGAACTAAGTAGTTTTATTCAATGAAGTTTTATCATATTTTTTGATAAATCACAACAAAAAGGTTTCCATAACAATTACAATAGCACATTTTTATTTTGATTTTTAAAATTTTATATGAATACTGAGTATACTGTGCAGTTATGTTTATTAAAACGTGTCTAGGTAATATTATAAATGGACATATTATTCCTTACATCATCTTGGCTTTAATCATATTTCTTTAATTACGGTAATGTTGTTTGGGATCTATATTCACTAATCAAGTAATACATGTAAAAAATAATTAAAATGAAGGAATAAATCATTAAAAATTAAAAATAGTAATGGTGTTTGGGATCTATATTCACTAATCAATCAATACATGTAAAAAATAATTAAAAATGAATGAATAAATACACGATACTTACAATCAAAAAGTGAGGTTAACATAAAATAAATACCAAAATTACACCCATGTGTTGGATCTTTCAAAAGAAAAATATAATCACTCTCCCTTTGACTATTAATTCACTTGAATTCAAAAAAGTCTTTCATTTTATCACTTTAGAAATACATTAATACATTTTTTAAAAGTGACTACTCGATTTTGGTAAGATGGTGCCTAAGCAATAAGCATCATGGCTCGCGTCGCGTGTTGTAATGGTGTGCGGAATCGATTATTGGGGAAAACCATATAAGTTATGGTAACCTTACTTATAAAGAGAATCCCCGTTACTTAGTGATGGGTAGGTACTACGCAGTAAAGTGTTCTATAAGGCCGGCCACATACATACGGAATTCCGAATCGGAATATCGAAACGGAATCCCGAAACGGAATTCCGTGAACACATCACACACATACGTTTATTTCCGTTCGGAATAACAAGGGTCAGTTGAGAGAGGTTAGCCATTGAGTCTGGATATTCTGCCAGCGAATAATGATGACGATTTTCTGATTGCGATTCCATTGTTGCTGTATCATTGTTACTGGGTGCATCCCCTTATCACCCTAAGCTTGCAATACAGGGTATTTTTGAAATGCTCCCGAAAACGAAGACAGACGACAGTATACCTTTGATGATGGGTGAAATATAAAATCGATGATATATGAGATATCCTCAAATCTGAACTTCGGGCGGTTTATTGAGTCCAAGGCCAAAGCAGCTGCAAGGAAGCTGGGAGTCCTTGCAAAGGTGCGGCGATACTTTACGCCGGGACAGCTGCTTACTTTATATAAAGCGCAAGTCCGGTCGTGCATGAAGTATTGCTGCCATATATGGGCTGGTGCTGCAAAATGCCACCTAGCAGCTTTGGACTCAATGGAAAAGAGAGTAAGAGGCTTATTGGTGACCCGAATTTGGTTAAAACCAATCTTACCAGCCTCGAACACAGACGCAAAGTAGCCAGCCTTTCGGTTTTCTACAGGATGCATTGCGGAGAGTGTGCGCAGGAATTGCACAATTTAATTCCTCCCTCTCCCTTCCACCATCGGACAACCAGACGTTCGGCCAGTCTCCACCCTTTCGTTGTTGACTTACCACGCATTAGAACGAAACGGTTCGCTACGTCGTTCATCATGCCTACAGCAAAGGAGTGGAATAAGTTGCCAGCATCTGTCTTTCCATCCGATTACAGTGTGGGTGTCTTCAAGGCAAGAGTGAACAGGCCGACGAGCGTGTATGCGTAGTTATATGGATATGGAGGAGACGAGAGATGTGTGTCAGGATCGTGCCAAATGGAAGTCCATAGTCTCTGCCTACCCCTCTGGGTGACAGGCGTGAGTGTTTATATTACTTATATTTTAAGTGGGAGCATCGACTGTGATAATCATCATCATCATTACAGCCTATCGAATTTGCAAACCATTGCTGAACATAAGCCTCTCCATAGGTTGCCGATGCTGCTCATTTCCTGTTTCGATTTCCCTCTGTCGTCTCTTACGACATCCATAGGATGATATAAGATAGTGGATATTCTAGCGCTGCCACTACACAACAACCAAGTCAGCATGACTGATGTATGGGAGAACTTTTTTCCATCGTCAAGTTAAGTTTGTCCTTCAATTCGATTAGCTTTTTCGTTAGAGCAATGTTCGGTAGAAGTTTATGGGAGAACTTTTTTCCATGGTCATGTTAAGTTTGTCCTTCAATTCGACTAGCTTTTTCGTTAGAGTAATGTTCGGTAAGCTTTCATTACCTATATGCCTATATCCGGGATGAATGAACTATCTACATATTAATTTTATACGAAACCCTCAGGGTGCCTACTATCGTCTACTCGCACATGTCCGGTTTTTTACCTCTGAGGTAAAATAATGAAGTCTATTTTTTTTGAATATAATCCAATTATCTATTTATCAAAGGGCCAGTAGCTATATGATATTTAAAGATATTTTTTTTTATTTATTTGGATTGCCAACATAAGAAACAGCAATAAATGTTTGGTTACATTACAGTAATATAAATTTTACATGATCAACTGCTCTTATAATTATAGGCAATCACAGCATGCGTTGTGTTACAAAAAGTTAAACAAATTTAATAAAATTATGTCAATTAAAAAATAAAAAGAAAATAAATAAAAGCTGATTTGTACAACCGCAGTTTAATGCTTAAGTTTGGTCATAAATTGAGTGAGGGTATCATGGTAAATGTCAAGGTCGGGTATATACAATGGTGAGCTTGTTGTACAGACGAGATATACGGATCACTGGGGAGTCACGACCCAAGTTTGTCCTACAAAATTTGTTCTTAAAAAGACTACACGGATATCTTGGTATTTTGGATATCACTGAAGATATCATTTAAAACATGTGTGCAGTTCACACGCGGTAGAAGTGAAACCTTCAAATGAAATGAAAATTCAAATGAAAAAAAAAAACATTTTACAGCAAATGATTTATTTATTTTGATGATTATCAGTCACAAGTGCGGCATAAAATATAACATAAAAGTTTAATTTTATAGCAAATAAATGTTACAATCCTTATTTTTAGACATATAGAGTCTAAATTTTAGTCTATTAAATCAAAAGAATATTTTCTTTCGACTAAAATTGCTTTGTAATAGCGACGTCTACTGAAGCCAATCAATTTTTGTTCGATTAAATTATTTTACCAATACAATGAATTCTATAGGTAAAATCGTTTCATGTAACAAAGAAACAAAAATTGATTGACTCTCTAGGTGGTCCGTAAAATAGACTAATTTAATATAAATCGGTAAGATATGAAATCTTGGATGGTTAAGAATGGTTTGAATATGATAATTTTATTCAATATAATAAATTTTATAATAAATTTGTAATTTTTTAATTCTTTATTTTAACATTTAAAAGTTATATTAGCCATTTTGAAGCATCGCACACAGAGGAGGCCGATATAATAGGAAACACTTTATACTGAACTAGCTGTTCCCCGCGGTATCGCCCGCACAATATACTGAGCCGCACGACCATGACACCTCGCTTATTCTCTTTCGGTTCTCATTGGGTTGCGAGCGTTGAATTATTTTTATTTTTCATCATCTCCTAAACTATGCGTCCAAATAACATGCTATAAAGAGCAAAGTTTATCTTCATAAAATTGTCTTAATGATGAAAAGATTAATATGCTATGCCTAATAATAACGCTCATAAACCACTTTTTAATTTTCTATATTTTTTGTCACAAAATACCTTATTGTGGCTTACGTATAAGATCGTATTTCCGTATCACTAACCATTACGCCAGCGCACGCGGATTAAGCAGTTCGGAAGCGCTTTTTCTTGCGACTTGCTTAACAAAAATCAACATTTAAGGCTAGCTGAGAAGTGTAATCTAATGCTAGATAGCCTATACTATTCCTCGTGAATCTGGCTATTATATACAAAAAGAATTTATCAAATCGGACTGGTAGTTCCAGAGATTAGCGTGTTAGTATAGATTCTATCTCATTCTCTCTTATAGATTTATATATTTGTCTCTTCTTAATGTCGCTTTTTCGTTTCTTTTGTTTCAAATCACAACGATGCTAAAGAAGTTATCACTTCAAAAAATTACAGCAAATTGTGTTTGAAAATGAAATTTTTTACACATTTCATTTATCACTTAACTTATTTACTTACATTAATAAATACTAGCATTTATTACTTAACTTTTTTTCCAGAATTTTTTACGACCGTTTCGAGAGCATCACATCGATCCTACGTCAATTACACGACATGATTTTGTCGAAACAAATGGAGACAATTTTGCTATAACAATTCCTGTACTGACGAGAATTGTTTGGCAGCTACTAACATACGATGCCGACGTTATTGAAAAGCGATTTCATTGGATTGCGTATTGGTATCTATGCTGCATATTTGTGGCAATGACTAATCAGGTAAATTGTGTAAATTTGACACATTCAAATAATGCACGTAGATATTGTTATAACAGCTGTAGGTAACTCATTAATAAATATTGTAATAATTCACGGTTCAAGGGCTTTTTGGTGCGGTGGTTGTTACAGTATCGATCGTATTCGTACACTACACGTGACTTAAATTAAATTTATGGCTATAATCAATATTAGCATATGTTATGACCTTTTATTCAACTTTTATGCAACTAGTGGCGCAACTAGAGGGCACGCCTGCTGAACTCGTAAGGGGGTATAGCATATTAAAAATATTTAAGAAAATGTGAATTTTATTTATAACTAAATGTTTTTGAAATATAACTTGCACTAGGATTAAAAGTTCTGAAAATATAATAATTCTTTGGTAAGTGCTATAAAATTAAAGCTAATCTTCGCTGACACTACACTAATCAATAATACATAAAGAGACTATAATGTCATAAAATTTTAATTTTCAACGTCGAATAATGAAAAGTTTACTTTTCATAATATTTTCCTTTCATATCGTTTCATTAATTTTAAACAATTAGAACTGATATTTACCTCTTAATCAAACGGATGTGGCTGACAGATTTCATCAGATTCATTCAGATTAGATACCCTAATAAATTACGTAACAAGCGTACAATTACCAATGTTATTGATCCCCCAAGATGCCGTACTGCATTAGCAGGGTGACAAAGAAGTTTTCTTTCTGGATATCTTTATAATAAAGTTAATAAAATTTAAAATTTTTATCCACTATCACTTCACGAATGTCAAACTAAAATAAGGAACTGGCTAGTTACATTAAACTATGAGGATACTAAAAAAAATACTGAAATAGGTGAAGCATATATGTAACGCGCACACACACACGCACGCGCACACACGCACGCACACACACGCACGCACGCACACACACACACACACACACACACACACACACACACACACACACACACACACACACACACACACACACTTAAAACAAAATCCTTGATTGTTTCTTCTGCACTTGTTCTGCTGCTTGTCCCAAAATTATCAAATAACATTCTTTGAGAATTACTGTTATTAGTTAATTCTGGAAACGCACTCTGGAAAATTGTCATGTATTGAATTAGGCTAAGAAACATGGGAGAAGATGCTGAATCCTGACATACAGGTTCTTATAGATCGCGGCACGTAAGTTGAACTAAAATGGCGGTCGTTTGCGCAGGTACAATTATGGACAAAAATGTTAGACACATGCTCCACGGTTGCCTGAAAAATTCAAAAATCTTAAAGGAAAAACCGTGAATTCGTCGTATTTAAATATATTTTTTAATAAGTGTGAAAATGAAGTGAAGTAATTTAATTAAACAAAAAATGAAGTTTCATAAAAATAATTTCGATTTTCTTTCAAATAATTGTATTTCTTATTACATAATTTATTTGTGATTGTTAGGTATTATTAAATAGAACAGTTAAAGGAATACTAATAAAAATTTAATACATCAAAAAGTTAATCTGTTTATCTACATGTTCAATCACTTTCACTCATTGGCATGACACCTTCTATATAATTTCCTAGTGGCATACCAGAACTTGGGCCAGGAGTTGCGATTTCATCTTCTATGTCAGTTGAGGAATCCAATTCAGAATCACTGCTGTCAGAATCTTCAACCCGTATTATAAATTCTTCCGTCATTTTATCTATCACATGGTCGCTTTTGACATAAGCTTCTTCGATTGTCTTAACTTTGTCGCATAGCTTTTTCCAATCACATGGTCCCATTGCATTTACCTTTTCGTTCACTAACTCTATAACACGGGGCACATTCCATCGTACATTTTTGCTACTTACATAACCCTTTATAGCTGCCCATGCCATTTCTGTAGGGTTCAGATCTGGGTGGTAGGGAGGCAGGCGAAGTACGTCATGACCATGTTCTTTAAAAATCTTGTCTATACTAAATGTTTTAAAGCGATCTTTGTTATTTTTTATTAATTGGTATAATTGAGGCTTCAACATTTCAGACGTAAATGTTATTCCTTTTTCTGAAAGCCAAGCCTGCATATCAGCTTTCCTTGAATTCGCGTTTGGTGCTAAGTCATATTCCTTATTATGGTATGATGCATTGTCTGCAACTATAATTGAATTTGGGGGAAGATTCGGTATCAATTGAGTTCGAATCCACTTCTCATAATTCTCAAAATTCATATCGTCGTGATAGTCCACGGACTTCATACCTGACTTGAACGTTTACAAGGCGTTAGGCACAAAACCAGTCTCCGATCCGGCATGTACTATCACAACACGTTGCCCTTTTGATAAGGGTTTTTTTATTCCTTTACTTGACCCATCTGTCCAACCTTTCCGTGTGGTGTCAGTAGCGTGAACATATGACTCATCTGTGTATACAATTGGTCTGTTTTGTTGTCGATACTGTCTTAATTTTTCTAAGTAATTTATTCTTAACAATCTGATGGCTGATGTTTCTATTAAAACTTTCCTATTATTCTCGGTGGCTTTCCATTTAAATCCAAGTTCCTTAATAATGCGACGAAGACTTTTTTCAGAACCTTCAAATTTTATATCAGCACGTAATTTTGCACGAAGTTTACCAAGGGTCGGTAATTCGTTTTCAGTTAAATGAAAATTGTGAATACATCGTTTTATTACCCCCTTGTCAAAATTGTCTATGCCTGTGACTGGCTTTATTCGTTGCCTCTTTTTACCAGGGGTCCTAAAAGTAACTATAAACTCTGAACTTTTACTTTCTTTAACAATCCTTTTAACTGTGGATACAGACTTTTTCGTAGCTTCCGCAATTTTATTCAGAGAATCGGTTATGTTATTTTCTTTTAAAAAATAATTATAAACATCAAATATCATTCTTCTCCCCTGTCTCCTTAAAGTTGGTTGTGGTCGAGTCATTTTTTTGAAATTAAATTAAATGATCATATAATCGACAGAATTATAAATGTCAAAGAGTTGAAAACTTCGTACGCGATTGTACTCCAGGGCCGCGCAGTGAGTGCGCGGGTAGCGAAGGACAGAGTGCGACTGAGTGGGGTCTAGCGCCGCTACGTTGCTATGGTTACGCGCGGCCCCTCGCGGCGCACCTCATACCGCACTTCGATTGAGACCCGAAAATGTGTTACTACGCATACAAGGTCATAGTTCAACTTACGTGCCGCGATTTATACCTAGTTTAGGATTCAGAGGCTTCATAAGCTATTTGTAACCTCTTTTTCACTTCTCAGCCCTTAGACTGGAATTCAACTACATTTACGGGCCGATACCAAAGCAAATGCAGCGTGTGGTGTGTATTTTTATGTATTTTCATGAGGTCCTATTTCGTTTTCTTCTATCTGCATGAATTTCCTGACAATTCTGCATGTATTTAATATAGCAGCTTTTTGCAGTATAATGTAGAGGGTTTCTTTTAGGTCTAATAAATTCAAGCTATGGAGGAGATGATTTTAGATTACGCCTGTAGGACTATAGGAATTACATATACTTTTTCTTGTCGCCAGATTCTAGTCACTTAATCTCTAATATCCGCGTACTTACTAATTTTTTCTGTGATTGTCTTCTGTATGTTGTGTGTGTTGGGGACTGAAATGTCTATCAGGTAAGTAATTTTATTTATTTTGTCTTGTAGGATTATATCTGGTCTGTTATAATGGATTGTCCTATCAGTAAGAATGGCGCGGTCGTAAAAAAGCTTATGTGTGGTATTTTCTAGAGTAATCTTTGGTGTATAATTGTAGTAAGGAGTGTTGGTATTTTTAATGAGTGCGTGTTTGAGTGCTAGTTTTTGGTGAATGACATTGGCCACCTTTTTGTGCCTGTGGGTGTAGTCGGTCTGCGTCAGAGTTGTGCATGCGCGTGTTATGTGTTGGATGGTTTCTGGATGGATATGGCATTTGCGACATTTGTCATTAATTACTGTAGGATCTTTGATTATGTATTTTCTGTAGTTTTTTGTGTTTATGATTTGGTCTCAAATAGCTACATATTATGAATCCTTCGGTTTCCGGAAATAAGTTGCCTATTCGAAGCAAACTTATTTATGTGAGATTGCTCCAAGTCATGAGGGTGCCGACCGTGGAGTACTTTACTCTTCCAATCTTCAATTTTTTATGTCTGCTGGTTATCATTGGTGGTGTTTTGGGTTTCTATTTGATTGCTTAGGTTAAGTAGAGTGTAGTTAATATCATTTGTTACTATGGCTTTATATATATTACTAGTGCGGGACTTTGTGTAGAAGAATGATTTTAGTCGATCTACTTGTTTCCGCCTTAGGTGCTGGATATCTATTAGGACTCTCCCTCCATGTTCCCGTTTTATGGTTAATCTCTCTATGGCGGATTCAGGGTGAAGGTTGTTATGTTTCGTAAGTATTGTTCGTGTTGTACGCTGTAATTGTTCTGTGTCAATTTTGGACCATTTTATAACTCCGAATGAGTACGTTAATACGGGGATGGCGAAGGTGTTTATGGCTTTGATGAGATGTTTACCCGAAAGTTGCGTTTTATAAACGGCGTTAAGTTTTCTCTTGTATTCCGTAGTTAGTGAATTTTTATTCGTACGTGATCAAGACCTTTAAGTTGCACATACCCTAAATATTTATACAAGTCAGTCGGTTCCATTGCTGTAATAGCATCCGTGTCATTCACTATATAGTCGCCGGGCCTTACCTTGCCTCTTACAATGTGAAGCGTTTTACATTTATCCAAACCAAATTGCATATTAATATCGTTACTAAATTCTGCTGTAATATCTACTAATTTCTTCATATTATTATATTTTTCTGTTTTTGCTTACAATTTGAAGTCGTCCATGTATATAAGATGCGATATTGTTGTTTCGTCTGTATTGTGTTTGAGGCAATATCCGGCCCCACAGCTCTGCAGCAAATGAGACAGAGGATTTAGGGCTAGACAGAACCACAGTGGGCTTAGGGAGTCACATTGGTCGATGCCTTTTTTGATGGAAATATGTCGCGTTGTGACAGTATTTTGGTCACAATGTATTTGTAGTGTTGTTTTCCATTGTGACATTATACGGCGTAAGAAATCTATTATTTTCGGGTTTATTCTAGAAATCTCTAATATTTGTAACAACCAAGAATAAGGAACACTGTCAAAAGCTTTTTTATAATCAATATAGGTGCAATGCAAATTTCTGATTTTAGAGGTGGCATGTTTATGAATAGCGGAATCAATAATCAGTTGTTCTTTGCATCCCATGTGGCCCTACCTACATCCCTTCTGTTTCTCTGCTATTATATTGTGGTGTTCGATGTGTGAGTGAATTTTCTTTGTAATTGCGGATGTCAATATTTTGTAAATTATGGGGAGACATGTAATTGGTCGGTATTGGGAAGGCTGAGGTGAATTTTTTGTTTTAGGTAGCATGTAAGTAATTCCTGTTGCAATAAATTCGGGCGAGTTCTGTTGTCCTACTATAATATCTGTAAAATTTTTTGAGGTTAACTTTTTGTACCAGAAATTATGTATTTTGTCTATACCAGGCGATTTCCAATTATATAATCTAGCTATAATGTGTGTAATTTCTGACTCTGTTACCTCTACGAATTCCATCTCGTCAATATCTCTCCATTTTGCTTCTTCTTCCACTATCCAAGATGCTTTGTCGTTGTGTTGTTTTTGCTCTTCCCAAATACTAGCCCAATATGCTTCTAGTTGTTCTTTTTAAGGTAGGTTAGATGTGTTTGCGCTATGTTCATCAATTGTGTTTGTTTGTGGTTTTTGTAGGTTCCTATAAAACATTTTTTCGTTTGTTGTAAATGTGGTGTTATCTTTTTTTCGCTGTAGTGCCTTTTTATACCTTTTAAGCCTGTGAACTTTGAGTGCTAGTTTTTGTTTTCTAAAAAATGTGTCTAAAAATTCTTCAGGTCTTGTGTTACTTTTTTAGTGTCTGGTGTGGGTAGAATTATTCCTAAATATGACCTTAACTTTTATGACTAGTTTATTAGATCTACAACCGTTAATATATTGAATGAGTCTGCCTATGTTTGCCCTTATTTTTTCAATGTCTTTTACTAGTCTCTGTTGCAGTACGTTAATACGGGGATGGCGAAGGTGTTTATGGCTTTGATGAGATGTTTACCCGAAAGTTGCGTTTTATAAACGGCGTTAAGTTTTCTCTTGTATTCCGTAGTTAGTGAATTTTTATTCGTACGTGATCAAGACCTTTAAGTTGCACATACCCTAAATATTTATACAAGTCAGTCGGTTCCATTGCTGTAATAGCATCCGTGTCATTCACTATATAGTCGCCGGGCCTTACTTTGCCTCTTACAATGTGAAGTGTTTTACATTTATCCAAACCAAATTGCATATTAATATCGTTACTAAATTCTGCTGTTATATCTACTAATTTCTTCATATTATTATATTTTTCTGTTTTTGCTTACAATTTGAAGTCGTCCATGTATATAAGATGCGATATTGTTGTTTCGTCTGTATTGTGTTTGAGGCAATATCCGGCCCCACAGCTCTGCAGCAAATGAGACAGAGGATTTAGGGCTAGACAGAACCACAGTGGGCTTAGGGAGTCACCTTGGTCGATGCCTTTTTTGATGGAAATATGTCGCGTTGTGACAGTATTTTGGTCACAATGTATTTGTAGTGTTGTTTTCCATTGTGATATTATACGGCGTAAGAAATCTATTATTTTCGGGTTTATTCTAGAAATCTCTAATATTTGTAACAACCAAGAATG
The DNA here is from genome assembly GCA_029286625.1 of Parnassius orleans. Classification (NCBI taxonomy): domain Eukaryota; kingdom Metazoa; phylum Arthropoda; class Insecta; order Lepidoptera; family Papilionidae; genus Parnassius; species Parnassius orleans. The sequence continues at coordinate 1,285,408 of JAGSMP010000101.1, read as the reverse complement.
AGGAACACTGTCAAAAGCTTTTTTATAATCAATATAGGTGCAATGCAAATTTCTGATTTTAGAGGTGGCATGTTTATGAATAGCGGAATCAATAATCAGTTGTTCTTTGCATCCCATGTGGCCCTACCTACATCCCTTCTGTTTCTCTGCTATTATATTGTGGTGTTCGATGTGTGAGTGAATTTTCTTTGTAATTGCGGATGTCAATATTTTGTAAATTATGGGGAGACATGTAATTGGTCGGTATTGGGAAGGCTGAGGTGAATTTTTTGTTTTAGGTAGCATGTAAGTAATTCCTGTTGCAATAAATTCGGGCGAGTTCTGTTGTCCTACTATAATATCTGTAAAATTTTTTGAGGTTAACTTTTTGTACCAGAAATTATGTATTTTGTCTATACCAGGCGATTTCCAATTATATAATCTAGCTATAATGTGTGTAATTTCTGACTCTGTTACCTCTACGAATTCCATCTCGTCAATATCTCTCCATTTTGCTTCTTCTTCCACTATCCAAGATGCTTTGTCGTTGTGTTGTTTTTGCTCTTCCCAAATACTAGTCTTCTAGTTGTTCTTTTAAGGTAGGTTAGATGTGTTTGCGCTATGTTCATCAATTGTGTCTGTTTGTGGTTTTTGTAGGTTCCTATAAAACATTTTTTCGTTTGTTGTAAATGTGGTGTTATCTTTTTTTCGCTGTAGTGCCTTTTTATACCTTTTAAGCCTGTGAACTTTGAGTGCTAGTTTTTGTTTTCTAAAAAATGTGTCTAAAAATTCTTCAGGTCTTGTGTTACTTTTTTAGTGTCTGGTGTGGGTAGAATTATTCCTAAATATGACCTTAACTTTTATGACTAGTTTATTGGATCTACAACCGTTAATATATTGAATGAGTCTGCCTATGTTTGCCCTTATTTTTTCAATGTCTTTTACTAGTCTCTGTTGCCATGCTGTTTCTATATTTTGTCTTGTTCTTGTCGTTCTTATGTGATCTGTGATTTTAAAGTTCATTTCTTCAGATATTACTACCGCTGTGCAATATATAAGTAAATGTATGTCTATGAGTTGTGTGTCATCAGATATATATTGTGTGAGTATAGTTTCATTAAATAAATTGATCAGACGGAATAGTTTAGATGTGTATTTATGTTTGGGTAATCTTGGTCGCACTGCTGGATCCATCCCAGAGTATTGTGTTATTGTTGTTCTAAATTTCTCATTAATTTCTTGAATATATGTATCTGTTGTTAAGTGTTGATTTGGAACAACTATGGTCTCAATATCATTTTCTACTTTTCTAGTGTTAGGATTATGGATTCGGTTTGTGTGGATGTGTGTGATGTTTGTGTGTAGGCTTGTGATCGGTTGTATGGCTGACGTTGTGTATAGATGAGTTGTGATTGTGATTAAGCGATTGTGGTTGTACATGATGACTATTTTCATTTGTGTTTTGTTTGGTATTATTAGTATCTACATAATTATTAACCACTTCTTCTTGAAGTAATTGTGTTCGTACTTCTTCTTTTAATTGATGTATTTCTTCTTGAGATAGAAGTTTATTCCTAACTATGGTTCTTCTTTGGTCAGAGATTCTTTGTTCTGAAACGGTAATTTCTGGATATTGTCGAGTGAAAATTGCATGTAATTGTTGTCTATAGGCGGTCATATTGGTCTCTAATTTAGTAATGTATAGATAAGTTCGCATGATAAATAGATTTACTTCTTTAATCCATTTCATGCGAACTCTTGCTTTTCCAGCCTTGGTGGACGCGGGTAAGAAGGTAGATACCCCCCGCGCAGCATTCAAGGTGGAAGTGGGTGGATCTGTATTTAAACTAATAATGGAGGGTGATGAAAGTGTTGGTGACGATGGTATGGATGGTCTTGAGGGTGTGTATAATACTGTGCTTGGACTATACGGTTCTACAGGGGTGTCTGTCCTGTCCATCAGTCTGTCACCATCGTCAATGATTTCGGCTGTAGTGTCTTTGTCGGTGGGAGCCCGCCTGTTCAACTTCTCACCGCTGACGGTTCGCATGCTGAGACACCCAGCGTCAGCTCCAGGCCGCTGCCCGCCCGGGGCGATCGCCTATACGTTTACTTTTAGAACGAGTCTCCATTTTTTTTATGGGTTTCCAGAGCCACGTTAGCCACGCCAGTAATTTCTCATTCGTGTCCGCCCCCCACGTGATTAGATACTTAAATTGCGACGAACCTCGACAGTCTTTTTAAAAACACAATTTAAAGTATAAAATGATTTAATGTTCTTTCGAAAGTGGTTAGTTACAGAATGAATTAATATTAATGTTAGAATAAGTCTAGTACAATTATCATATCGTCACCGGATAGGTTGTTCGTTTTACATTACTTAGAATTATCACTCGAGTTCTCACGCATATGCTGATGTGGCAGTTTGGAATATTGAGCCAGGGACGGATTGAGGCGATATAACTCCTCCCTCCACAAGTTCGGGATTATCCTCGGGATTATCTCGAATTTTCCAGATTTTACAGATATCAATTAATTTATGTTTAAAAATAATAATTAATATAATAACTAAGATTATAATGTTGATTAAACTAACACTTTTATTAGTAATTTCACTTTTTTCATTTTCACTTAACTCACTGTCACTAATTTCTCCTATACTCTTCTGTAGTAATAGATTCAGGAACTGTACGTCTGCTATATTAACTCCATCGAGATTCATAGGCTTCTTCAGAGTACTTGACGGGTTGAGTATTATCTTTGGTAAGTTTATTACTGGCTGTCTTAGGTAGGTTATTTCTTTACCTTGAGTCTGATGTCTTTTCAGTTCGTATCCTTTGATTTTCACCTTGCAGTTATCATCCATAGTTAAGAGGTAGGTTCCTAGTAGAATCTCTTGGCTTACTTCACTGTCGCAGAATTTAGTCATAGCTGTTTCAGTATTTGAGTAAACTATCCAGCGATTTGGTTGTATGAGGTAGATCTTCACATGTTCAAGGGTGACAGGGATCGGGTGACAACTTGAGATATTTGTGTGAAACTACATGATTTCTACGACACAGTAGTCATTGGTGAAGAATTGTATATCGTTCTCATGACACAGGAATCGACGTTCGTCAACCTCGCGACATGACTGAGAGAGCGGTGTTGCTTTCAACCCTTTCACAAGTAGGTACGGATTTTCAGGAAGGATGAGAGTCGTCTGGCCATTATGTAATACAGGTAAGGGAACTAATTTATAATAGTTAAAAATTTCATTTCTAATAAGTGGAATACTCATAATAAACTTTATCTGATTCTGTTTTATATAGGCTTTTATCTCGATACATCTTTCTAGTTTTACAATATTTTCATAAGTGACAGGAAACACTAATTTGTCAGTTTGTTCTATTTCCTTTAACAATATTATAAGTTCTTCTGTATCAATTATTGACTGGTGTAGTACATTAATTTTACTAAAAGCAATGGCTGTTTGATTTCATTCAAATGGAAATATAAATTATGAAAATTATCAAGGAAGATATTATAAAGGTGAATGAGTTTGGTAATCGTTTGTCGAAAATCGGAGTTGTTTAAAGCTTGAATAATGTTTTGAATATTATCTTCTACTCGTATAAAATTGCTTTTAGTAGAATTTGCAATGGCTGTAAAGGAGCCCACCATTTCGGAAATTATTGTCATTTTATTTTTAATCGCGTTTTGTTCCGTATGTAGCTTATTTATTAATTTCTCATATCTAAGAGCGTCATTATTATCTAAGTTACCTGTGATGGCTTTTATCAAAGAGCCTACCGGATCAAGGAGACCTCTTTTGGTTCGTATTGAAGGAATTAATTGTTTAAATTTGTCGATGGTAATATTCATAGTATAATCGGTTTGATATTGTACGGTAGTAAAATCTGAATCAAATGATTTAGTATCGAAACAACTTTGAACATGCTTTTTAAGTAACCCATATCTATGCATACTTGATTCTAATTCATCGTAAATTAAATTTAAATCTAATATATTAATAACTATCCAATTATCATAATTAACGAATGCTTGACCTTCGTCAACAGGTAACAATCCCGGATTCTTGTCAATGCGAAGCTGATGAAGGGCCTGGATTGCGATCGTTCGGATCACCAGTAGAAATAATCTGCGAAGGACGTTTTATGTCTTTAATAGGAACATTAGTAATACGTTTATTGGTTTCAACGGGAACTACATTTCTTTTTATAGCACCGATGGCATGAGCCATTTGGTAACGTGGTTTATCTTTGCCCCGTCTAGTATTAACACCTTTTATGAACACAGTATCACCTACGTCTATATCGAACTGCGATTCGCCTGCGTGTTTTTCTCTCACCGTCAACTTTTTGTCAATTATTTTATCCGTAAGATATTCATATAAATATTTGGTCCTTTTAGCGTGATCCTTTACTAACTGCTGTGTGAATTGCTTATCGAAATTAATGGCAATGTACTATTGGATCGGTGTGTCCGAATACTACTTCAAAAGGCGTGAAATCTGTCGAAGAATGAATTGAATGATTGTATGACATAACAGCATATGTCATCACTGACGCCGCGTCTGTAATTTTATGTTCGTATTTAGCGATTCGGTAAATTTCAGTAACAGTTGAATGGAACCTTTCGATAAGTCCCATAGAGTTGGGGTTGTGCGCAGTACCAATGTGTAAATTGATTTTGTATAATGTTAGCATTTCCTTTAAGAGTACATTATTAAATTCCATACCGGGATCTGAACTAATTTTGGATGGAATTCCGTAAAATGAAAAATACTTTATTAACTTCCTTGTTCCTCCTCTTATTACTTCCGGGGTAGACCTACTATTAATTTCAATTGCTTGACCCAATTTGCTAAACGCGTCTATCAAGGTTAGAAAATACTTACCTTCTATCGAAAAGGTATCAATGAAAATTTCTTGGAATGGTTTAGACTGGGTTTGAGTCAATTGAAGTTGAGGTTTTAGGGGTTTACGGTCATACTTCATTTTCTTGCAAACCTCACATGAGTTTATGATGCTCGCTACCGTTTGTTCCATATTGTTCCAATAAAACGTTCGCCTCAAATGTACTAATGTTTCCCTAATGCCTCTATGGCAATTTTTACTTAAATGATATTTAAGAACTATTTCGCGTTGGTCATTTTCATCTTCTACATAGACTACCCTCTTTGTACATTCATAAAATGTAACACTATCCTTTTTGAATAATTGCGTTGTGACTTCCGAAAACTGCTTGCGGTGTATGACATCTTCGAAATAAAAGAAATATTTAATTTTAGGCCTAATATACACTTTCAGGAATTTTTTTATTAAATCCAAATTGTTTATTGGTAAGTGAACTTCCAATATGTTTTGTTTATCCCTAGACAAGTTTTTAACTGAACATTCATTTCTGTTCCAGGTATGAACGAGTATTTGATTTGGTTTCGCATCAATCGCTTCCTGAAGAATTAGGATTCCTGCTGTATCTATGTCTTTAGCCGAATGTACTGTATTGTTACTACTATGTCCTTCAGAAGCTGTGGCAGTGCTACTATTTGGAGATGGTATTGATATGGAGATTGTCTACCATGTGAAGAGGAATACTCAACGTTTCCGAATCGGATGATACTACGTCCTCCGCCTGATTCGAATTACCTAGCTTTACAATTTTAGAGACTACATTGCTCAACTGGCGTTGAAGTTTTTTTTCGTTTTTGTCTATATTCACTTGCATCGAAACATCATCGTTATCAGTTAAGGCGTTCATCTTAATTCTAGATAAAGCATCAGCGTTACAATTTTGTTTCCCGTTTTTATACACTATTTCATAATCAAATTCCGATAGGCGTAACTTCCATCTAGTTAGTTTGCTATTCGGTTCATTAATGGAATTTAACCAGGCTAAAGGGCGATGATCGGTGTAAATTGTAATTTTTTTTCCATATAAGTAAGGGCGGAAATGTTTGACTGCCCAAACGATTGCCAAAAGTTCTTTTTCTATTATGCTGTATTTCGTATCAGCATCGTTCAACGTACGACTTGCAAAGGCTATAGGCTTATCACTACCGATAGGTCCCTGCTACAGAACTGCACCGAGAGCAAAGTTCGACGCATCTGTGGTGAGAACGAACGCTCGAGAGAAGTCAGGATATTGTAAAAGTGGGGCGTTTGTTAAAAGCTCTTTACATCTTTCAAATGCGTCTATATATTCTTTCGTAATTTCAATTTTGTTTTTCTTTTTTAGGCAAGAGGTTAGCGGTTGTGTAAGTTTAGCGAAGTCTTTAATAAATTTTCTGTAATACCCTACTAATCCGAGAAAACTTTTTATTTCCGTGGCTGTACGCGGTAATGGATATTTTAGTACTGCTTTAATTTTTCGTCATTTGGTTTCAAACCTCTTTGTAATAGTGTGACCTAGATATAGAACTTTTCTCAAGAATTCACACTTATCTAACGTGACTTTTAAATTGGTTTCTCTGAGACGATCAAAAATATTCCTTATTTTTTCAATATATTCCTGAAGACTTGCCGAATACACAATTATGTCATCGAGGTACACTAAGCAATGGAGACCTTGGAGGCCTCTTAAGATATTATCCATTGCTCGCTGGAAAGTTGCAGGAGTTGTCTTTAATCCAAACGGCATGCGTTTGAATTCATAGTGACCGGATTGAGTTGTGAAAGCTGTCTTTGGCCTATCAGCTTCATTAACTTGGTGGTAGCCACTTGCCAAGTCAAGGGTACTAAAATATATAGACTTGCCTAACTTATCAAAAAGGTCAGTTATATTAGGTAACGGGTATTTATCGTCTATTGTATTCTCATTTAATCGCCGATAATCTATAACCATTCTAAATTTAGGCTGCCCGGATGCATCTAGTTTTTTGGGGAGTAAGTGAACCGGTGCGCTTCAAGGTGAGTGAGAATTTTGGATTACGTTATCTTGAAGAAGTTTGTCTACTTGTCTTTGTACTTCCTCATTTTGGGAAGGTGGATGGCGATACGGTCTGATATATATAGGATCTTCGTTAACTGTTCTAATATTATGTTTTACCTGATTTGTGAAAGAAAGCGGAATTTTCTCACTATAAAATATGTCGCGGTATTCATAGCATAATTTAGTTATAGCTTTCCGTTCTTCTTCATTTGTATGATCTAATCGTAGTTTAATTAAATCTCATCTATCTCGCAATCGGAATTTATCTCATTTATGGCACACGCATTATTTTCAAATACAGTTACATTAAACGGTTCTATAAATTTAATATTAGCTTTTTCATTGGACACGTTTTGAATAATGGTTTCGGCAAAGAAATTATCACACTTAATAAGGGCACATGGCATACGAACTCCCTCACTAAATTGGGTAAAATTAATGATCGCATCTCCGTTTTGTAAGTTGGTGGGTATTTTTACTCGTGTTTCTGATCTTGGTTCTAAATTAATTTCATAAGGTGGATTATAAATTATTGGAATTTCAGTATTAGGTGTTCGTAAAATTTGGTGGTTCATGTCGATATTAGCTGCCAATTTTTTTAATAAGTCTGACCCAATAAGGCCGTCGTATCTACCGTCCACATCGTATATGTAAAATTTATGTGGAAGAGTACTTTTGATTGTTTTTATAAGCGGTATAAAAATTATTTCATCGTGCCTGCTAGCGCATGAGTACTTACAACTGTGAAAGGTTCATTGTATTTAAATTCACCAAAATATTGATCAGCCTTGGCAGGACTAATAAAGGATCTACTGCTTCCGGTGTCTATTAAAAATTTCGAATTTATTTCGGGAATTAGTATATGAGGTAATTTTAAAATGCTATCACAATAATTAAGATGGATCATTTCGGAGGGCTTTCGAAGGCTACTATCGGAAAATTTTCAGGTACTGCATTATCTTCATTATTAATTTCATTAGAATTTTCTAGGTACTGACCTTCAAATGAAGGGTCTTCTGCCAAACCATCATAGTGGTCGTAGTAGTAACCGTCAGTATTATCGTGAGAGAAATCTTGACATGACGTTGAAGGTTCCCTCGCTAAAGAACAAATCATTCGTCGTCATGTTTTGCCTAATTGGTGCGGTACGCATAGATACGCCAGTGTCGTAAACGTTTTTGGGCGGTTGATTTTGTATGCCGAATTTGAATTGATTGGGTTGCTGTTGCATGCCATATTTAAATTGATTAGGCTGTTGTTGAAAGCCGTATTTGAATTGATTAGGCTGTTGCTGAAAGCCATATTTAAATTGGTTAGACTGTTGTTGATTCTGCACACCGTATTTTTGAGCTTGATGTTGGGGAATGCCAAATTTAAATCCACCAACTTGGAATGGTGCTCGTGGTTGTTGGGTAAATTGATTATTGAAATTACGTGGCATTGAATTTTGTGGTGATGCAAAATGGTAGCCTTGCTGAGGGGCCGTGAATTTATTCGTGTGCAAATTAGGCCTATATCCTATCTGGTTATTGGGTACACCAAACTTGAAATTACTACTATTATTATTACTGTTTGGTGTCAAATTTGAATTTATAAATGCAGTTGGTCTCACGAAACTTTGCAGAGCTAATTGTTGAACTGGTTTGGCTTTATTGTTTTTGGCGTTATACTGAGCTAAGAAGTTAATTTCTTCTGTGACTATACTTAAAGCGATCTCCAAAGTAGAACAGCCTTTGAGTCGGACAATTCTAATAAGGTCTTCGTAAATTGTACAAAAATACGTTCAAGGCGGTATTATTATAAATAATCATTTTGGCTGCCTTTATTCCTTCATCACAATGTCTTTGGACTTTAGCAAATAAAGAACTTTTTACATTTTGTATTCTAGTACAAAACTGAATAAATGACTCTCCTTGTTTGATTTTTAGAGATTCTAGCTCGATAGCAATACATTCCTCTGAACGGGGTAGCTGAAATGCTGGGTCAAAATTTCTTTCAAATCTTCCCACGTACTTAAACTAGGGTTATCACTAAGTAGAGTCGCAGCTCTACCACTAAGCTTACTACTTATAGCATGGAATCTATATAAATTTTGAATCGGAGTATTGTCGCCTCCTGAATTTAATAAAACGTATTCACATTTTGAAATGAATAAATTGAGCAATTTTTCATCTCCATCGTATCTAGGAATTAAATCTAAAATGTGCTGGAATAACAGTTACTGCCATTTTATTTAAACTATCTTACTTAATCTAACTTAAACTATTAACAAGTATATTATCAGCCTATTTTGTGCCAACAAAATCAGATAATTAAAAATAATATGGCCCGACGATTTTAGTTCGGAAAATGCGGAAAAGAATAGGATAAATGTAAACAGGAAGTGAAAAGGTTTACTCACAGTATGTTCAATCCCATGTCCTCCAGTTGATTCTGACCACTTCGATACTGCCGATGGTCCAATGCGCGTAATCGATTGATTTGGAAACGATAGCGCGCGTCGCGGGAGTTATTTGTTTGGTTCGAGGATATCCGAACCTGACTGCTATACTGACGCTTAAACCGATTTTGGGGTCCGAAAGGCGTTAGCACGACAGCAGAATATATACGGATATCCTACTGGCTGCGCCACTTAAATTGCGACGAACCTCGACAGTCTTTTTAAAACACAATTTAAAGTATAAAATGATTTAATGTTCTTTCGAAAGTGGTTAGTTACAGAATGAATTAATATTAATGTTAGAATAAGTCTAGTACAATTATCATATCGTCACCGGATAGGTTGTTCGTTTTACATTACTTAGAATTATCACTCGAGTTCTCACGCATATGCTGATGTGGCAGTTTGGAATATTGAGCCAGGGACGGATTGAGGCGATATAACTCCTCCCTCCACAAGTTCGGGATTATCCTCGGGATTATCTCGAATTTTCCAGATTTTACAGATATCAATTAATTTATGTTTAAAAATAATAATTAATATAATAACTAAGATTATAATGTTGATTAAACTAACACTTTTATTAGTAATTTCACTTTTTTCATTTTCACTTAACTCACTGTCACTAATTTCTCCTATACTCTTCTGTAGTAATAGATTCAGGAACTGTACGTCTGCTATATTAACTCCATCGAGATTCATAGGCTTCTTCAGAGTACTTGACGGGTTGAGTATTATCTTTGTAAGTTTATTACTGGCTGTCTTAGGTAGGTTATTTCTTTACCTTGAGTCTGATGTCTTTTCAGTTCGTATCCTTTGATTTTCACCTTGCAGTTATCATCCATAGTTAAGAGGTAGGTTCCTAGTAGAATCTCTTGGCTTACTTCACTGTCGCAGAATTTAGTCATAGCTGTTTCAGTATTTGAGTAAACTATCCAGCGATTTGGTTGTATGAGGTAGATCTTCACATGTTCAAGGGTGACAGGGATCGGGTGACAACTTGAGATATTTGTGTGAAACTACATGATTTCTACGACACAGTAGTCATTGGTGAAGAATTGTATATCGTTCTCATGACACAGGAATCGACGTTCGTCAACCTCGCGACATGACTGAGAGAGCGGTGTTGCTTTCAACCCTTTCACAAGTAGGTACGGATTTTCAGGAAGGATGAGAGTCGTCTGGCCATTATGTAATACAGGTAAGGGAACTAATTTATAATAGTTAAAAATTTCATTTCTAATAAGTGGAATACTCATAATAAACTTTATCTGATTCTGTTTTATATAGGCTTTTATCTCGATACATCTTTCTAGTTTTACAATATTTTCATAAGTGACAGGAAACACTAATTTGTCAGTTTGTTCTATTTCCTTTAACAATATTATAAGTTCTTCTGTATCAATTATTGACTGGTGTAGTACATTAATTTTACTAAAAGCAATGGCTGTTTCGATTTCATTCAAATGGAAATATAAATTATGAAAATTATCAAGGAAGATATTATAAAGGTGAATGAGTTTGGTAATCGTTTGTCGAAAATCGGAGTTGTTTAAAGCTTGAATAATGTTTTGAATATTATCTTCTACTCGTATAAAATTGCTTTTAGTAGAATTTGCAATGGCTGTAAAGGAGCCCACCATTTCGGAAATTATTGTCATTTTATTTTTAATCGCGTTTTGTTCCGTATGTAGCTTATTTATTAATTTCTCATATCTAAGAGCGTCATTATTATCTAAGTTACCTGTGATGGCTTTTATCAAAGAGCCTACCGGATCAAGGAGTTTTGGTTCGTATTGAAGGAATTAATTGTTTAAATTTGTCGATGGTAATATTCATAATATAATCGGTTTGATATTGTACGGTAGTAAAATCTGAATCAAATGATTTAGTATCGAAACAACTTTGAACATGCTTTTTAAGTAACCCATATCTATGCATACTTGATTCTAATTCATCGTAAATTAAATTTAAATCTAATATCTTAATAACTATCCAATTATCATAATTAACGAATGCTTGACCTTCGTCAACAGGTAACAATCCCGGATTCTTGTCAATGCAAAGCTGATGAAGGGCCTGGATTGCGATCGTTCGGATCACCAGTAGAAATAATCTGCGAAGGACGTTTTATGTCTTTAATAGGAACATTAGTAATACGTTTATTGGTTTCAACGGGAACTACATTTCTTTTTATAGCACCGATGGCATGAGCCATTTGGTAACGTGGTTTATCTTTGCCCCGTCTAGTATTAACACCTTTTATGAACACAGTATCACCTACGTCTATATCGAACTGCGATTCGCCTGCGTGTTTTTCTCTCACCGTCAACTTTTTGTCAATTATTTTATCCGTAAGATATTCATATAAATATTTGGTCCTTTTAGCGTGATCCTTTACTAACTGCTGTGTGAATTGCTTATCGAAATTAATGGCAAATGTACTATTGGATTCGGTGTGTCCGAATACTACTTCAAAAGGCGTGAGATCTGTCGAAGAATGAATTGAATGATTGTATGACATAACAGCATATGTCATCACTGACGCCGCGTCTGTAATTTTATGTTCGTATTTAGCGATTCGGTAAATTTCAGTAATAGTTGAATGGAACCTTTCGATAAGTCCCATAGAGTTGGGGTTGTGCGCAGTACCAATGTGTAAATTGATTTTGTATAATGTTAGCATTTTAAGAGTACATTATTAAATTCCATACCGATCTGAACTAATTTTGGATGGAATTCGTAAAATGAAAAATACTTTATTAACTTCCTTGTTCCTCCTCTTATTACTTCCGGGGTAGACCTACTATTAATTTCAATTGCTTGACCCAATTTGCTAAACGCGTCTATCAAGGTTAGAAAATACTTACCTTCTATCGAAAAGGTATCAATGAAAATTTCTTGGAATGGTTTAGACTGGGTTTGAGTCAATTGAAGTTGAGGTTTTAGGGGTTTACGGTCATACTTCATTTTCTTGCAAACCTCACATGAGTTTATGATGCTCGCTACCGTTTGTTCCATATTGTTCCAATAAAACGTTCGCCTCAAATGTACTAATGTTTCCCTAATGCCTCTATGGCAATTTTTACTTAAATGATATTTAAGAACTATTTCGCGTTGGTCATTTTCATCTTCTACATAGACTACCCTCTTTGTACATTCATAAAATGTAACACTATCCTTTTTGAATAATTGCGTTGTGACTTCCGAAAACTGCTTGCGGTGTATGACATCTTCGAAATAAAAGAAATATTTAATTTTAGGCCTAATATACACTTTCAGGATTTTTTATTAAATCCAAATTGTTTATTGGTAAGTGAACTTCCAATATGTTTTGTTTATCCCTAGACAAGTTTTAACTGAACATTCATTTCTGTTCCAGGTATGGACGAGTATTTGATTTGGTTTCGCATCAATCGCTTCCTGAAGAATTAGGATTCCTGCTGTATCTATGTCTTTAGCCGAATGTACTGTATTGTTACTACTATGTCCTTCAGAAGCTGTGGCAGTGCTACTATTTGGAGATGGTATTGGATATGGAGATTGTCTACCATGTGAAGAGGGAATACTCAACGTTTCCGAATCGGATGATACTGTTACTACGTCCTCCGCCTGATTCGAATTACCTAGCTTTACAATTTTAGAGACTACATTGCTCAACTGGCGTTGAAGTTTTTTTTCGTTTTTGTCTATATTCACTTGCATCGAAACATCATCGTTATCAGTTAAGGCGTTCATCTTAATTCTAGATAAAGCATCAGCGTTACAATTTTGTTTCCGTTTTTATACACTATTTCATAATCAAATTCCGATAGGCGTAACTTCCATCTAGTTAGTTTGCTATTCGGTTCATTAATGGAATTTAACCAGGCTAAAGGGCGATGATCGTGTAAATTGTAATTTTTTTCCATATAAGTAAGGGCGGAAATGTTTGACTGCCCAAACGATTGCCAAAAGTTCTTTTCTATTATGCTGTATTTCGTTTCAGCATCGTTCAACGTACGACTTGCAAAGGCTATAGGCTTATCACTACCGATAGGTCCCTGCTACAGAACTGCACTGAGAGCAAAGTTCGACGCATCTGTGGTGAGAACGAACGCTCGAGAGAAGTCAGGATATTGTAAAAGGGGCGTTTGTTAAAAGCTCTTTACATCTTTCAAATGCGTCTATATATTCTTTCGTAATTTCAATTTTGTTTTTCTTTTTTAGGCAAGAGGTTAGCGGTTGTGTAAGTTTAGCGAAGTCTTTAATAAATTTTCTGTAATACCCTACTAATCCGAGAAAACTTTTTATTTCCGTGGCTGTACGCGGTAATGGATATTTTAGTACTGCTTTAATTTTTCGTCATTTGGTTTCAAACCTCTTTGTAATAGTGTGACCTAGATATAGAACTTCTTTTCTCAAGAATTCACACTTATCTAACGTGACTTTTAAATTGGTTTCTCTGAGACGATCAAAAATATTCCTTATTTTTTCAATATATTCCTGAAGACTTGCCGAATACACAATTATGTCATCGAGGTACACTAAGCAATGGAGACCTTGGAGGCCTCTTAAGATATTATCCATTGCTCGCTGGAAAGTTGCAGGAGCTGTCTTTAATCCAAACGGCATGCGTTTGAAGTGTCATAGTGTCATAGTGACCGGATTGAGTTGTGAAAGCTGTCTTTGGCCTATCAGCTTCATTAACTTCTAGTTGGTGGTAGCCACTTGCCAAGTCAAGGGTACTAAAATATATAGACTTGCCTAACTTATCAAAAAGGTCAGTTATATTAGGTAACGGGTATTTATCGTCTATTGTATTCTCATTTAATCGCCGATAATCTATAACCATTCTAAATTTAGGCTGCCCGGATGCATCTAGTTTTTTGGGGAGTAAGTGAACCGGTGCGCTTCAAGGTGAGTGAGAATTTTGGATTACGTTATCTTGAAGAAGTTTGTCTACTTGTCTTTGTACTTCCTCATTTTGGGAAGGTGGATGGCGATACGGTCTGATATATATAGGATCTTCGTTAACTGTTCTAATATTATGTTTTACCTGATTTGTGAAAGAAAGCGGAATTTTCTCACTATAAAATATGTCGCGGTATTCATAGCATAATTTAGTTATAGCTTTCCGTTCTTCTTCATTTGTATGATCTAATCGTAGTTTAATTAAATCTCATCTATCTCGCAATCGGAATTTATCTCATTTATGGCACACGCATTATTTTCAAATACAGTTACATTAAACGGTTCTATAAATTTAATATTAGCTTTTTCATTGGACACGTTTTGAATAATGGTTTCGGCAAAGAAATTATCACACTTAATAAGGGCACATGGCATACGAACTCCCTCACTAAATTGGGTAAAATTAATGATCGCATCTCCGTTTTGTAAGTTGGTGGGTATTTTTACTCGTGTTTCTGATCTTGGTTCTAAATTAATTTCATAAGGTGGATTATAAATTATTGGAATTTCAGTATTAGGTGTTCGTAAAATTTGGTGGTTCATGTCGATATTAGCTGCCAATTTTTTAATAAGTCTGACCCAATAAGGCTGTCGTATCTACCGTCCACATCGTATATGTAAAATTTATGTGGAAGAGTACTTTGATTGTTTTATAAGCGGTATAAAAATTATTTCATCGTGCCTGCTAGCGCATGAGTACTACACAACTGTGAAAGGTTCATTGTATTTAAATTCACCAAAATATTGATCAGCCTTGGCAGGACTAATAAAGGATCTACTGCTTCCGGTGTCTATTAAAAATTTCGAATTTATTTCGGGAATTAGTATATGAGGTAATTTTAAAATGCTATCACAATAATTAAGATGGATCATTTCGGAGGGCTTTCGAAGGCTACTATCGGAAAATTTTCAGGTACTGCATTATCTTCATTATTAATTTCATTAGAATTTTCTAGGTACTGACCTTCAAATGAAGGGTCTTCTGCCAAACCATCATAGTGGTCGTAGTAGTAACCGTCAGTATTATCGTGAGAGAAATCTTGACATGACGTTGAAGGTTCCTCGCTAAAGAACAAATCATTCGTCGTCATGTTTTGCCTAATTGGTGCGGTACGCATAGATACGCCAGTGTCGTAAACGTTTTTGGGCGGTTGATTTTGTATGCCGAATTTGAATTGATTGGGTTGCTGTTGCATGCCATATTTAAATTGATTAGGCTGTTGTTGAAAGCCGTATTTGAATTGATTAGGCTGTTGCTGAAAGCCATATTTAAATTGGTTAGACTGTTGTTGATTCTGCACACCGTATTTTTGAGCTTGATGTTGGGGAATGCCAAATTTAAATCCACCAACTTGGAATGGTGCTCGTGGTTGTTGGGTAAATTGATTATTGAAATTACGTGGCATTGAATTTTGTGGTGATGCAAAATGGTAGCCTTGCTGAGGGGCCGTGAATTTATTCGTGTGCAAATTAGGCCTATATCCTATCTGTTATTGGTACACCAAACTTGAAATTACTACTATTATTATTACTGTTTGGTGTCAAATTTGAATTTATAAATGCAGTTGGTCTCACGAAACTTTGCAGAGCTAATTGTTGAACTGGTTTGGCTTTATTGTTTTTGGCGTTATACTGAGCTAAGAAGTTAATTTCTTCTGTGACTATAGTTAAAGCGATCTCCAAAGTAGAACAGCCTTTGAGTCGGACAATTCTAATAAGGTCTTCGGGTAAATTGTACAAAAATACGTTCAAGGCGGTATTATTATAAATAATCATTTTGGCTGCCTTTATTCCTTCATCACAATGTCTTTGGACTTTAGCAAATAAAGAACTTTTTACATTTTGTATTCTAGTACAAAACTGAATAAATGACTCTCCTTGTTTGATTTTTAGAGATTCTAGCTCGATAGCAATACATTCCTCTGAACGGGGGTAGCTGAAATGCTGGGTAAAATTTCTTTCAAATCTTCCCACGTACTTAAACTAGGGTTATCACTAAGTAGAGTCGCAGCTCTACCACTAAGCTTACTACTTATAGCATGGAATCTATATAAATTTTGAATCGGAGTATTGTCGCCTCCTGAATTTAATAAAACGTATTCACATTTTGAAATGAATAAATTGAGCAATTTTTCATCTCCATCGTATCTAGGAATTAAATCTAAAATGTGTGCTGGAATAACAGTTACTGCCATTTTTTATTTAAACTATCTTACTTAATCTAACTTAAACTATTAACAAGTATATTATCAGCCTATTTTGTGCCAACAAAATCAGATAATTAAAAATAATATGGCCCGACGATTTTAGTTCGGAAAATGCGGAAAAGAATAGGATAAATGTAAACAGGAAGTGAAAAGGTTTACTCACAGTATGTTCAATCCCATGTCCTCCAGTTGATTCTGACCACTTCGATACTGCCGATGGTCCAATGCGCGTAATCGATTGATTTGGAAACGATAGCGCGCGCGTCGCGGGAGTTATTTGTTTGGTTCGAGGATATCCGAACCTGACTGCTATACTGACGCTTAAACCGATTTTGGGGTCCGAAAGGCGTTAGCACGACAGCAGAATATATACGGATATCCTACCGGCTGCGCCACTTAAATTGCGACGAACCTCGACAGTCTTTTTAAAAACACAATTTAAAGTATAAAATGATTTAATGTTCTTTCGAAAGTGGTTAGTTACAGAATGAATTAATATTAATGTTAGAATAAGTCTAGTACAATTATCATATCGTCACCGGATAGGTTGTTCGTCTTACATTACTTAGAATTATCACTCGAGTTCTCACGCATATGCTGATGTGGCTGTTTGGAATATTGAGCCAGGGACGGATTGAGGCGATATAACTAGATAGTCAATCAGGACGTGTGGTTGTTTAGGGTTTATTATTATTATTATATGTATTCTTTTTTCTCAAGATTTTCTAAGATCTCGGTTTTTAAGAAATGCTCACGGGCCTAAGCGAAGTGCGCATCCCTTTGGTAATCAAAATTTGAGGTGTCTTCTTGCAAAAATTTTCGGACAATACGGCAAGTGCTGAGGATGGCTGCTTTTTGCATGGTAATATAACTATTTTCAGGAAGATCTAATAGTTTAAGGGATTGGGACAAACATTTCGGGATCACACCAGTAGTGGAGAGCACCAGCGGCACAATGTATACTTTGTTCATTTTCCAGATTTTAGTTACTTCTTCTTTTAGTTCTGTGTATTTATGAATTTTTTCAGTAATGGTTTTTTGTAGATTATGGGTATTTGGGATCGCTATATAAATTAGGTATACCATTTTATTTAATTTGTCGATTAAAGTTATATCCGGTCTATTGTAATGAATCGTTTTATCGGTAAGAATAGCTCTATAAAAGTACATTATGTTATTGTCACTCTTCAGAACAGGTTTAGGGGTGTATTGATAGTACGGCAATAGTGGTTGGTTCGGGATTAAATTGTATTTATTTGAAAGCTTTTGATGAACGTAATTAGCAACCTGGTTATGCCGGTGGGTGTAATCAGTTTGTACTAGGCTGGGACAAGCACTGGTGATATGTTGTATAGTTTCAGGTTGGCGGTGACATTTTCTACAGCTATCGTTCTGCATGTATGGGTCTTTTAATATATATTTTTTATAGTTTCTTGTATTGATTACTTGATCCTGAATAGCAATAACCTTCGGTTTCGGGAAAAAGACAACCTAGTTTTAACCATTTATTTGAAGCCAGTAAGTCTACGTGAGGTTGTTTTAAATCGTGTGCATGTCTACCATGTAATTCTTTACTACGCCAATTTGATAGCTTTTCTTTTTCATGATCAATTACCGTAGTAGATCTATTGCCTTGATTATTTAAATTAAGAGGGGTATAATTGATATCGGATTCAATAACTGCTCTATGTTATTATTATTATTATTATTATTTAGCATCTTGAAATTGAGCAGCGTTTGAGTATTTGGGCAATAGCCTCAATGAATCGGGACATGTTTCAAAAGTTTTTGAGAGTAATTGACAACCGTTGGTATAGTGGTCTGTACTTATACTTGGGCAATATCTCGAAAATTGAATACTTATCAATTAATTTTATAAATGGTCTCATCACTTTATGCTTTAACAATCGTAGTTTTGATGTAAAATAGTGTTGAAGTAAAAAATAAACTTTTACCTTAAAACTTTAGATAAAAGATAGGTAAAGAAAAGACATACCTTGTGTGAAATTTTAAACCATAAAAGTTATGTACAAAACTTTTATTCTATCTATCTATCACTTAAACTTTATAAGATTATCTTCAAAAATCATTTATTTTATCAGTTATTCGATTTCTCGAAAAACCCCTGCATGTTTTTTAATAAAATAGCTCTCTATCTGTTCATGAAGTTTCATTACGATCGCTTCAGCCATTCTGAAGATTAGCCCGGACAGACGGACAGACATGCAGAAAAAAATGAAATTAGTATTTTATGTCTTACTATATACATTATTAGCAGACAAATATTACAGACAGACTCTTCGATTTTATTTGTATGTATAGATTTATAGATTAATCTCAATTTTACATTGAACAAACAGTATTTTCTACAAAGGTTCATAGCTCACATTATTGTTCAATAAAGACAAATTAAAATATACAATAAAAAACTTACCACACACCTATCAACTTAATGGTTGAAACAACTACAGGTTGAACGGTTACTTCTTGAACAGAAAAAACATTATTTGTTTGTCGTTCGATACTTGATAGATCGTCGATTCGTGTTGCTGATTTCAATATCTACTATGCATTTAAAGTTGCCAGTTGGAAATATTCCGAGTTATTGAGGGGTGCCCATAACTCCCGAATGCCCATTGGTCCACTATACTCTACCTTACTATATATTATATCTTCATAAATAAATAAAAACATTACATAGCAATATTTTTAAATACTTACATACATTATTGGGAGCGATGGTAGCTCAGATAGTTAGCGCTCGCTGTAAATTTCACAGTACGTGAGCAACCCGGGTTCGATGGCCGCCAGCACCAATGAAATTGTGAAGGAAAACATCATGAGGAAACCTGCATGTCTAAAAAATCCGAAAAAAAATATTTCGAAGACGTGAAGTTTGCCAACACGCATTGTGGCAGCGCGGCGAACAATTTCTTGCCCTAAAACTCTCAGGAATGAGAGGAGGCCTGTGCCCAGCTGTGGGACGTATATAGGCTGTAACCTTAACTTTTTATACATTATTACAGATTCATAAATGGTCGCATACATATTTCGGTTTACCGATATGGGTAATTTGGTTGCAAGAATGGCACATAGTGCTACCACGTCGTCACCATCGTATACATCACGTTGCGCCGCACGAGACTTACTTTTGTATTACCACAGGCTGGTTAAACTGGCCTTTAGAAAAGTTGCACTTTTGGTCTACGCTCGAGATTGTTATTGAAGCTTTAACTGGTTGTAAGCCTCGAGCAGACGACATGAAATGGGCCCAAAAGCATTCCTAAAACACGTTATTTCATACGTATTTTTATACCGCCACAATTTATTCTCAATTACATAAACTACTCAAAACAAATTAAGGGTTATCCGAATTTTGTGAATTATCATAAAAATCATCTGCAAGTGATATTGGCTCAAATTCGTTAAAATAGGTTATTTTAAATTAAATTAATCAAAACATGGTATTAGTAATAATTTACTAAAATAATAATAGAAAATAATTAAAACTTAAGGAAAACGTTTTCAAACGGATGGGACATTTTCTTGTCCATGGCTTTAACCTAAATTTTATAACATGTTTTCATAGCATTTATGCAATTGTTTACTGTTGCTGCGTGTTTATAGGAATTTCTCTAACACTTCTTTTCAACTTCAATCTCTCGATGGGATTCAGATACGGATTCATGGCTGATCATTGTAACACCTTAATTCCAGTTTCAGCTAATGTGGACATTATAAGTCTCACCGTTTGCAGTCGGGAATTATCCTACATCAAGGTGAACATTGGTCCAGCTTGCTGTGCAAATGTTATGTTATCGGGCTGATCCGACCGAACGATCCCCGTTAAGAGTTACGAGCTCTGTTTTCCGTCCTAAGGTTATCTCTCCCAGACCATAACACTGGGTCCACCATAACGGACTGCTTCGTGGATGCAGCGATCTGAAATTCTTCTCCAGATCTTATTATATACGTTCTAATGCACCGATCGTCATTAGGAAGCTTAAGCTTGCTCTTATTAGTAAAAAACACTGCAGCCCAATCCTGGACACTCATATCCAGGTGTTGCCATGCTAACCTTAAACGATTTACATTTTACACGAAGTATTGCAGTTCGCTAGATGCGAACCATGCGTGTTCTTAAGTACTGTTGGCCTTCATGAAGTTCTAAAAATCTACAGAGCACTAACTATGACTCCCTAGATTAATTTTACAATTCTAGTATCTGTAATTACGTTCATACGTCTTCTCACATCATCATCATCATTACAGCCTTTCACAAGTCCACTGCTGAACATAGGCCTCCCCCAAGTTATGCCACAAAGCACGGTCCTGAGCCACCTGCATCCATCGACTGCCTGAATGTCTTACCAGGTCGTCACTCCATCTAGTGGGGGGTGGCCCTACACTTCGCCTACCGGTACGACGCTGCCACTCGAGAACCTTTTTTCGACATCGGTTGTCGGTTTTTCGAGCTATATGGCTGGCCCATTGCCAATTCAGCTTACTAATCCGTTGGGCTATGTCGGTCACTCTGGTTC
Organism: Parnassius orleans; assembly: GCA_029286625.1. Taxonomy (NCBI): domain Eukaryota; kingdom Metazoa; phylum Arthropoda; class Insecta; order Lepidoptera; family Papilionidae; genus Parnassius; species Parnassius orleans. The sequence goes on along the minus strand of JAGSMP010000101.1, from coordinate 1,264,355 downwards.
TACTGCGGATATCCTCATTCCTAAGTTTATCACGCAAAGAAACCCCAAGCATAGCCCTCTCCATAGTTCGCTGAGCGACCTTGAGCGTCCTCATACGACCAGCAGTGAAGGACCACGTCTCAGATCCATAAGTCATCACTGGCAACACGCACTGGTTGTACAATTTCGTTTTCAGGTTTTGAGGTATGCCTGACGAGAAGATGTGCCGTAATTTCCCGAACGCTGCCCAGCCGAGTTGAATCCGTCGATTGACCTTTCGGTCGAAGTTGGACTTACCTAGTCGGACTATTTGTCCCAGGTAAACATACTCGTCAACAACTTCGAGCTTAGTGCTCCCAACAACTACCGGCATAGGTGTGACATGGACATTACACATGATCTTTGTTTTCTCCATGTTCATCTTAAGACCTATCCGTTGGGAGACACTATTGAGATCATTGAGCATTGTGCTTAGGTCCTCCAGCGATTCTGCCATAAAGACTACATCGTCGGCAAATCGGGAGGTGAGTGATGTACTCGCCATTGATGTTAATACCGTATCCTTTCCAGTCCAGTAGCTTGAAAACGTCTTCCAATGCAGCGGTGAAGATTTTCAGGGATATAACGTCACCCTGTCTTACACCTTTCTGCAGATGGATAGGTTTCTTACACTGGTTCTGTACTCGGATAGCCATCGTAGCCCTACTGTACAAACACTTCAGCACTTCGATATACCGACAATCAACTTTGCACCGCTGAAGGAACTGTAGCACCGCCCAAATTTCGCCGGAATCAAAGGCTTTCTCATAGTCCATATACGCCAGACATAGTGGCAAATAGTACTCCTCGGACTTCTGTACAATTTGCCGAAGGGTATATATGTGGTCTATGACACTAAAGCCTTTTCGGAAACCGACTTGTTCGGGAGGCTGGAAGTCGTCGAGTCTGCATGCCAGACGATTCGTAATGACTCTCGAAAACAGCACGTAGACGCGGCTCAGAAGGGAAATCGGTCTGTAGTTTTTCAAGAGAGCGTTGTCGCCTTTCTTGAAGAACAAGACCACCGCACTTCTGCTCCACGCCTCCAGAGTAGTCCCACCATGGAAGACGGAATTAAAGAGCTTCTGGAGGACTTCAAGTACCGGTTTTCCACCCGCTTTCTGAAGCTCCGCTGTAATTCCATCCTCGCCTGGGGCCTTCCCGTTTTTAAGGTGCTGGGGAGCCATTCTAATCTCGCTCAGACTGACGTCGGGGATATCATCGGAATAGTGTCGGATAAGACTTGCTCTTTGATCGTTACTCACACTTGCGTGTGGCTCCAACGATGACGTGTACAGCTGCCCATAGAACCTCTCAATCTCACTCAAAATCTCAGATGTCCCGGAAACGATGCTGCCACACTCGGTCTTCAGCTTTGACAGTTGTCTCTTTCTGGCAAACAGATCTCTAGCAAAGACTTTGGAGCCCTGGTTCCGCTCGATCGCTTCTTCAATACGAGCTGTATTGAAGTTGCGTAAGTCCCGCCGCATGCATTTGGAGATCTGTCTGTTCAGTTGCCTGTACGCTGTCGAATCTGCTGAAGACTGCAGCTTAATTTCCCGTCTAAAAGCCATGAGATTAAGAGTGTGATCGGAGAGTTTTTGTGTTCTTCTGCGGTGGGTCTTGCAGAATTTGAAATTGCTAGTCATTCATATCGTCCACTGCATCGCAATCTTCTAGGCACTGAAAACGGTTTTGTAACTCGAGCTGAAAGGTTTCGGAACTTTGGATTAGAGCACGAGGGGGACGGAGCGTTGACTTCATTAAACGAGGCGCTCCAACTTAACGTTTAGGTTCAGTGTGCCTCTAACCATTCGGTGATCGCTGCCAGTTTTCACCCTCGCTATCACTGAGACATCACTTAACAGTTGGCGTCTAGTTGTCATAATGAAGTCAATCTCATTTTTTGTCGAACCGTCGGGGCTCGACAAAAAAGTTCATCATAAAGAGTCCCTCCTTCTCCATGAAGTCGGCCAGCTGATGGCCCCTTGGGTTCCGTTGCCCTATTCCGAATTTCACTACCTTCAGCTCACCGTTCTCTCTTGTGCCTAGTTTTGTGTTGAAGTCTCCCATTAACACCGTATAGTGGGTTTTGGAGGAATGCATGGCTCTAGAGATATCGTCATACATTTCCTCCACCTCCTCATCGGGATGTGTCGAGGTTGGTGCGTACACCTGTATGACCTTCAACGAATACCGTTTGGTGATTCTGAGTATAAGGTACGCAACCCTCGTCGACACACTCACAACCTTTACAACATTGTTAACGAGAGTCTTGTGGACGATAAATCCGACACCTCCTTGGGACAGATGGTCGCCCTCCCGGTGATAGAACAAGTTGCCGGATTCGAGGATTACCGTGTCGTCCCCATCTCTTCGGACCTCAGATAATCCTATAGTATCCCAGCGCAACTTGTCTATCTCTTCTTCCAGCTCCAGGATCTTCTTGTCAGTCCTCAGTGTGCGTGCGTTGTATGTTGCCAGGTCGAGTCGTCTTAGGTGGCAACCGAACCTCCACCGGAGATTCTTAGCACCCCCTGCCCCGCCGTTACCATGGTCGCCACCGTAGCCAGGAATAGCGGGGCCGCCGGGGATTGGAGACCGTCTCTTCGTAACTTTCGTGATGGGGGGATGTTTGCCATAGTTGCCACGCTTGGCGAGCGGGTTGGCAACCGCAGTTTTTTTATTGTAGTATTGTTGTCATCAGGAAAACGCTGCTGCCCATCTCTTGCCTGTTTCCCACTGTCGCCTCTTACGACACCCACGGGAAGATATGGGGTAGTGGATATTCTTAACCGCCACTACACGTCTTCTCACAACACGGAATAATGCAAGTAAAGGGCCATAATAAAGTTTATGCACTGATAGTTATTGAAGAAACATTAGTTAGAAATTTGACGTTAAACATCTTCAAAGCATACATTTCTAGCGTCTTCACATTTTTATTCTATAATCCATGATAGAATTTAGATACGTTACTGACACACACTAAACGTTTAACACAAGTAATTGTTGTTTATAGTGTACAACATTACGGGTAGCCCTTATTTTGTTATGAGTATGTAGTTTACATTTTATTGTTGTTGTTTATATAGAGCCTTTAAATTTTGCTACGACATATTTTTCATGTGCATGCTTTAATATAATAATTATGATAAAGCTAAGTTATTTAGTTAGGTAATTTGTAAGCTTGCCAACTGTCCTGGATTTCCGGGACATCCCGCATCTGGACAATAATAATTTATGCCGTCCTTATGAAACGTCCTTATGTCCCGGAAATCATTGAACAATCAATCATCTCATGATAATTATAAAAATGTTATTTTTTACCATATTAATTTTTTTTAATATACGATTCTTTATTTTTATTAAAAAAACATCGGAACTAATAACAATTTTTATTGAATATATTTACAATTCTTTATTTTATTACTTATGTGTATTAAAAGGTAATGAAATTTGCGGAAAAACGACAAAAATCACTTTCATTCCACATTTTATCTGTGCCTATTTGAACAAAATCATCGTAAAATAAAATCATTCTAAATTATTGCATCATAAATTACTCAATAGTGTCATGTGTCCCGCGACATTTCCTCAAATGACCTCTGTAGAGTTGGCAAGCCTATTGATATGTATCAATTAAGATTTCATAAATATTTTATTTACTTATCTGGAGCGTTCAATAAACAAGTGTTTGTTATTTAAAAAAGTAAATACATGTTTACTAGCTGGTAAAATTGGAACATCTGTAAGATATCTATTGTTTGATTTTCTTCTGTTTTTAGACTGGACGCAACAATGAAGGTTTCCGTATCAGGAATTCAGATTTGGGAATCCGTCATCCTAGAGCACACATTCGTTTCCTTCCATTAGGAATTTAGTTCTACTAATACTTTCAGTGACGATATCGTAAACGTACGTCAAAACGACGTGTTAATTGCTATTGCGCTTTTGCTGGCACTTAACAAGAAGACGAAACGTTGTTATTGGGTACATCTATTAAACATGCATAGAATAGAATAAAAGAGAGTCCAGTAGTTTTATTTCAAGAGAGCAAAATTACGAGCACGATAAGATGCGTTCTTTGATTTTTGCAGAATGTCAGTAAAATCTGATATTTTACAAAACTGCATTCACAGTCCATTACGAAAAGAACCGCAACATAATGATTTTAATATTTTTATGAAATACCAAACGTTACTCAAAAACCTAAACTACCTCAATAAAAAATTTTTCTCTTTATATTATGTATCTTTATAATATGTAAGAACTGCGTTCAGGTTGGTTTGGAATGACGTCATTCGGTTTTCAGCTGACTTCAAAAAACGGAGGAGGTTGTCGATTCGGCTTTCGTGCGAAATATGAAATGCGTGCATTGGGGTGCCTGAATACGTAATCTGAAACCTAATCAGGAAACCTGATGTTTGCGTCTGGGTTTAAAAAGTAGAAGTCATTTGTTTGCAGTTAGGCAAAAATTAAAAAACTATAATAAAGATATAAGTAAGTTGCTTTAAATTAAAAAAAAACTTTGTCAGTTTAGTTAACATAAGTTTAAACAGAGTTAATTGTATAATACGATGTTCGGAAACGAAAATTTTAAGTTATCGAACCAATAACGCTAATGAATAGATAAACCGCCTATAGAAGTACCTTAGAAACCAGGTATTACCGATGCGCATAAACACAATCCAGGCTGAATATTTCCTCAGGCTTTCGAAACTGTCGCAACAATGTCCTGATCGGTTTTTGGCTTAATTTATAACAATGAAAGAAACGTAGCTATACCATTACGATCCCGAAACAAAATTACAGTCGATAATTTGGAAAAGACATCATTTCCAACTCTAAGAAATTCATATTTTTAGTCTAGGGGTAGCAATGGTTGAATATCTCGTTCATAGAGCTACTGTCAAGGGCACTTCATACGCAGAACAAATAAAAAATGCGCAAATATCTTGCGAGAAACAGCAAGGCAAACTCGAAAAAATTGTTTCGTTTCATCAAGATAACGCCCCGCCTCACAAGTCTGTCGTTGCGATGGCTGCAGTTCGAAATGCAGTTGAAATACATTGAGCATCCTTCAAATTTACCAGACCTTGCACCTAGTGATTTCTATTTATTTCCTAGATTGAAAGATTATCAGAGAGGATAGAGATTTGAAGATAAAGAAGCAGTAGTTGCTACAGTACAGAATTTTTTAGATGCTCAGGTCTCAGGATGAGGTGTTCCTTAGAAAGGGAATATTAAGATTCGGAAAAAGAAATTGAAGTGTATTACACTAAAAGGTTACCAGCTAATATGGCATTCTCACTCGCATATTTTATTGAACGCTCCTAGAAAACGTTAAAACGAGTCACAAATGGAGTTTTGTAAGCTAAATAGAATTGCACAATAAATTGAATTTAATAATATATACATACAAGCTCTTTTAATTATTTGATATCCTTCCTACATGTTTACATAGATTCCACTGAATTTATATAATCAGAAAAAAGGTTGCCATGCCACAGGATCAAGAGTCTGATGGATAAGATTTATACAAAAGCCAAAGTATCATAAAATTGATATGTTCGTTTATTATAGCCTTTCAAAAGTCCACTGCTGAATATAAGCCTAGATTGCCTCGTAAAAAACACATGAACGTACGATGAATAAATATCCCCCATTTGTCATAGTTTGAAATTATAAATTAAAAAAGCTGTCTTTATGTTAGTGAGTGTAGCTGTGTTAAGGGCGAATTATGCTATAGGTCTGGTGACGACGAAGAAAATGTATTTGTAAGAAACAGAAACAGAAACTTTTTTATTCAATATAGATTATATATAATAGTTATTAAGAGTATTTTGTTTAATTACCACTGGTCCGAAAAAAAAACCTCTGTCCTGGGAAGAACCAGCAAGAAACCCAGCGGGACTTTTTTTTAAATAACAGCTTACAATCATGTATGTTACACAATTAACCACACACAACAAATAAGAAATAGCTTTGTAGCGATCACCTCATTCCCAGGGGTTATTATCATCCATAAATTCCTTAATATTATAATAACCCTTTTTATACAAACTTTGTTTAATAAAGTTTTTGAACTTTGAGCAGGTCAAATTTTGTATATTTTGTGGGATTTTGTTGTAAAAGCGTATACATTGCCCCAAGAATGAATTACTGACTCGGTGGAGTCGAGTAACTGGTACTACTAGCTTGTGTGTGTTCCTAGTATTTACAGAATGAATATCACTTATTTTTGTGTAACTGCTTTTATTTTTGTGTACGTACATATTACATTTTCATAAATGTATTGAGAGGCTAAAGTTAATATATTAATTTCCTTAAATTTTTGTCTTAGCGACTCTAGGTTTTAAATCATAAATTCCTCTTATGGCCCTCTTCTGTAAAACAAATATAATTTCAGTGTCAGTCGCGTGTCCCCATAGCAAAATACCATACGACATTATGCTATGGAAATAGCTAAAGTAAACAAGTCTAGCTGTTTCCACACTGGTAAGATTTCTAATCTTTTTACAGCATATGCTGCAGAACTAAGTCTGCTTGCTAATTTTAATATATGGGGGCTCCATTGAAGCTGCGCGTCTAGTGTTATTCCAAGAAAAATGGTGGTATCGACAAGACTCAGTTCCTCCCCATTTAATATTACATTATTATTTAAACGTTTGACATTTGGAGTCATGAATTTCATACATTTCGGTTTAGTGCCATTTAAATGCAAGTTATTAACATTAAACTAATTTAGATATAGCATTATTTACTTCGTCATATTTTAATAATTGTCGTTTTAATTTGAAAATTAATGAAGTATCATCAGCAAATAATACTATATTATGGTTATCCCCTACTATGTAAGGTAAGTCATTAATATATACAAGAAACAGAAAGGGGCCGAGAATTAAACTTTGAGGCACGCCCATTTGTAATATCGACCCGGAAGAGCTCATACTATTAATGACAACTTTTTGCGTTCTGTTACTTAAATATGAAACAATTTAAGAGCATTACTTCTTACACCGTAGTGTTGTAGTTTCCTGATTAATGTTTCATGGTGAATACAATCGAAGGCTTTGGATAGGTCACCAAAGCATCCTGTGAAATTCTCCCATGCATTGAAAATATATTTAATCAGCTCAACACCAGCATCAGTTGTCGAGCGACCCCTTGTGAAACCGAATTGATTTTTATGAAGTAAATTATTTACATTAAAAAAAATTAACATTTGATCAAGAATAATTTTTCAAAAATTTTACTAAGTGTTGGCAGTACAGAAATTGGTCTAAAATTGGTGGGGTCTAAAGTACTACCAGATTTAAATAAAGGTATTACTTTACTATGCTCCATTAAATCAGGAAACACACCATATTCGATACTAGTATTAAAAATAATAGCTAGTTGAGGCGCGATTATATCTATCACGTCACGAGCGGAGGTGCATCTTTTTCGGCCCTGTCCTGGTCTTCGCTCATAAGAGCCAGTTTCCCGAAACCGTTTCACTGCATCCCTTAAGGTGGTACGTGCGACACCAAGCTTCCGCGCCACGTAACGCTGACTAAACCCTTCGTCGATAAGAGCGACGGCTCTCGCCACTGAATTAGCATCAAATGGCATGTTTGTGATGTCCAAACACTAGCTTTAAGTTACGAAACCAAAACAAACTCAAATTGTTTACTTTTAATGCCACTGAAGCAATGTAAGCAGTATGGCAACGATAACGATAATGAGACGAAGTTCGATATTTGTCCTATTCACAACTTATGCGTAAAAAAACAAAGTGGGTAGCTTGTAATTTTTCGTCTCTACATTTCTTTCACACTTGACTTATTTATGCCCAATAATTTACAACTGCGATAACATCAAAATTTGCCACTTTAAAAGGGTGGGCGGTTAATTGTGCCGCTAAGTGTATATTTAATTAGAAAGAAACTATTGCAAGTATTACTTGAATAATTACTTTAACCTACAATTAGCAATAAACTGTTTTATTTATGAATATGATTATCGTTATTCACATTTAACGAAAGTAGCCTCCAACCTAAAAGAAAGAAAAGAACCGAAAGAACCGGGTACCCGGTTCCGGCAAAAGTTTGGAACCGAAAGAACCGGTTCCTGGAAAGGGACCGGTTCTCGATGCCCTAATTGTAGCACTTACAACTGTAAGTATGTACTTATTATATACCTACTATTACGGGGATTGAGACTGTTACTCCTTAACAGAGGTTATTCTGTAACCTAGCTAGGAGAGCAGAGCTACATCCACGTAAGGTAAGGTACAAACGATGTAATGTCCTACCCAGTCCGCGAGGCATAAGCTCAGCTTTGCATTTGTATGAGTGATTACCAAAAGTAGAGTCAGACAAAAATATGTTAGTGTAACTGAGAAGTCAGAGATCAATAAATGAAATTCAAATATAAAAAATTATAATAATTCTTCTACACCGGACATAGCATCTTCATCATTTTCATTATCACTCTCGTCTTCATTTTCACTCTCGTCTGATGTGTCGCTTGTGTTAATAATGAATCGTTCCATCATATCATCAAGAACGGCGTCGTGACTATGAAACCTTTTTTCTTCTTTTATTGCGTGGTCACATACAGTTTTCCATTCTTGTACAGTGATAGTGTCAACTTTTTCTTTCGGTAACCTCATTATCGTATCCATATTCATTGATACGTTTTTTTTTCGCCACGTATCCTTTTATCATTGCCCATATATTTTCAATTGGGTTGAAATCCGGGTGGTAGGGTGGTAGACGAAGGACGCTGTGACCATGTTCTCTGAGTAAAATATCAAATCTTTGTTTGTTTTGCAGTATCAATTGATGTTGAGTTTGTTTGAGCTGTGGTTTAAGCATCGATGTAGAGTGATCAATATTGCAATACTTGAGCCAGTCAATCATATCTTGTTTACGACTATTTGAGTTGGGAGCGGGATTTTTTAACGAATTGTGGTAAGATGCATTGTCTACCATCACCACGCTATTGGGCTTTAAATTTGGAATTAATTGCCTTTGTAACCATTTCGTGTAGTTTTCTGCATTCATATTGTTATAGTAATCACCACTTTTTTGATTTGCTTTGAACATCAGCAGTGCATTTGGTATGAAACCGTCCTCTCCGCCGGCATGAACTGTTATTAAACGATTTCCTTTAAAAATTGTTTTTTTCAAACCAGAAGTGCTGCCATCTGAATAAGATTTCGAAGAAGTGTGAGTCGTATCTATATATGTTTCATCGGTATAAACGACTGGCCGGCCCTAAATGCGATATTTGGAAATTTTAATCAAAAAATTTATACGTAGATAACGTATATCATGTTTTCCGATTACAATTTTTCTGTTATTTTCTGTCCTTTTCCATTTAAATCCTAAAAGAGACACTTCTTTCGCAATGACCAAATTGAACCTGGATAGTTTATTTCTGTCTTCAACTTTTCATGTATTCGCTTCATAGTTGGCACCTCTTTATCAGTAATGTGAAAGTTGTGAATAGTTCTTCGGATTACCGCTTTATCAAAATCATCAATGATTTTTCCTGCATCTGGTCTTTTTCTGAGATTTAAATTTGTTTCCGTCTTCCGAAAGACGTTTACCTTCCAATAAAACTCTTTTGACAGTGGGCAGCGGAATTTTCGTCGATGTCGCTACCAATTGGGCTGATGTGACACTTGACATGTCTTTGTCGTTCATGTCTTTAAAATAACTATTTAAACTACACAAAATTTCTTTTACTTGGCTATTTAAAGGTTTTCGTATTCTTCGTTTATTTGTGTTGGCAGCCATTTCACTAATAAATCGAACACAAAAACCAAATATTTAAAATTAAACACGTCACGTTACTACCAGTACAAGAGGTGAAGTGTGGAAGGTGCGCGGCGGAGTTGCGTCGCTCGAGGGACGCACCGCGCCTCAGTCCGATTGCCAAAAAGCAGTATAAACCAGTTTAAGCCAAGCAAAGTACGCGTCGCGCTATAGGCCGACGTCCCACCAACACTATTTATGTGCACTCACACAAATGCAAAGCTCAGCTTAGGCCTTGCGGACTATACTACAATCACTTTGATATAAATAAAGTTTATTACTATTATTATATAAATAAAAATGTTTTAAGTTTCATCGAATCAGTTTTATTTCAAAATCACCCACATCCTTAAATTTTCAAGTAACATTAATTTAAAATTAGAGAACCAAAATTCAACTTAAACGTAAAAAAGTTTTTACTTAAAACATAGTTTTTTACAAAAATGGCTCTGCTGGAAGAAAAATAAGGACTAATAAAATATATTACAGTAAATATAATTTACAATTATACACTATTTTCTTGTATATCCAATCGATTGCACGCCGGTAAAGCACCCGAGCAGCATTTTCCCGACTTGTTCTATACCTTACCAGCATGAGGCTGCAACTCTAGACGCAACTATAACTTTTCGACGTGGTAGAGCCATGCTGCAGCTATATTAGTGGTATAGTTGTAGCACGAATGGTCGGCTCGACCGGGTAAAGGACCACGCTCTCACAGAATACTAGCGTAAAATAGCAGCTGAACGCCGCTGTGTTTCGTATGGTAAGTGTAGAGAACCGGAGACCCTTTTTACTGGAAACGAGGCATTCCATCTTAGTCCTCACGGGTGACAACGCATCTGCATTTTGTTTCGTAATCGAGGATAGATGTAGATGTCTATGGGCCACAGAATCCACTAAACATCAGATGGACTGTGTGCTCGTTCGTCACCCTTATTCTATAAAAAAAAAACTTCTTCGATTATTCCCTCATCGCTTGTCGGTTGTTACAGCTATATATCCGGCCCTTTGTCACTTCAGCTTACTTATCCGTTTGGCTATCTCAATTACTTTGAGTCTACTGCGAATATTTTCTTTACGATCTTATGATAAGCTATTCAATGCGCTACATTTTTTTATAATTGTCAACTACGGCGTGAGGTGGTGGCGTAAGAGAATTTAGGTACTACCCCACGTCTTCCCGTGGGTTTCTGAAGAGGCGACAGTGGAAAATTACACAGGAGATAGGCAGCAACATCTTCTTGATAGCAAATTAAATAATAAAATGCTTCTTTACAACTCGCCTGTCAAACGTGGCAACTATGGCCAATATCCCCATGAGGGAATCTATGGGACAGTCCTATGATCAGTAGTGCACTTTTGATAGACATTTGTAGAATGAATTAATGAATGAACTGTTGAAAATGAAATGTTTTTAAATTATCAGATACTTCAAAAAATTAGTTTTACTTATATAGTACAATAGTACAATGAAAAATAAAACACGAAAATAGTTGTGTTATATTCTTTTTAAAGTTTAAAAAACTGAAAACAAATTAATGATTTGTACAATGTGTGCATGATTGTACCGATATCAAAATGTATGTAGCACTTTAAGTAAGGTTTTCACAAAGTTCTAATTGGTAAATACTGTTTTTTTTTTAAACTAACAGTCACTAAATCTTGACACATCATATTTCAAAGCGAAAGACAAGCGTTCTGGAGTTATTTTATGATATAAAGTGTACAGTGTTTTTTTGTCACTGACCTCTATTATACAAGTACGCTGGACTGGCTTTATCATACAAAATGCTTATGCCGATTTGAAGCGCCCTCATTGTTCGTACTGGGAACTAAAATTAACATAATATGCCAAAGTCTGTTGCATGGAGGTTATTTAACCTCTGAGGCTGAGATCTATAGATCGTACTTTGACTTTGCTCAGACTTAGCTTACGAAAAACTTAGTTGAGTATATGCTTAGCATAATCTTTGATTCTGAATTTATAGTTGTATCGGGCTAAGATTATGCTAAGGCCCAGGCAGTCCAAATATTAATGGATGCTTCATTTCACGCATTATTTTTTTGACTTTACTGCATAATATATATATATATATATATATATATATATATATATATATATATATATATATATATATATATATATATATATATATTTAAAATCGAAAACAGTCCAAATTGTATTTCATAAATAAGTCATTATTATATGAAATAGAAAACGGGCGTATGGGAACGGGAAAGGATGAGATGAGTGCAAAAAAAGAAAAAAAGAAGATTTTAAGAAATTCGAAATAAGATTGAAATTACGTAAATAGAAAATGGATTAATGCTATTTAAAACTAGAAGGCGGCCTAAAACTACCTATTTATTGTTATAATTAATTAGAGTAACATAAAAACAACAATATATAATTAATATGGTGGTTTTGAATTATATCCTAAGTTTTACGTAAGTCGTCGATATCGTTGACTTAGGCTTTGCTAAGCGCGCACTCAGCACGACTTCAAAGTTAGCTCTATAAATACCGACATTGTCTTAGCTCGAAAGTAAAGTCTGAGCAAAGTCAAAGTACGGTCTATAGATCTCAGCCTCAGACCTTGACATTTTATTGGACAAACTTAGTCAGAACTATGGTCAAGTCAAAGAGTATAGTAGGTTAGGCCAAAGACAATTTTTTTTAACTAATGGTAAATATAACTTAAGAGTCATTACTATGTTCTTATCCAAAAATAAAAAATAAATATCAACAATTAAAATTTCGAATTATTTGTATGAAAGTCAAGTGAGCGCTAGAGTAACGACGATTGCAAGACGATTTATCAATGAATGAAATGTTTTGAAAAATCGTCAATTACCGTGTAGAGGCGTAGTTTATTTTGTTTGGTTAAATCAGTGACAGGAGTAACGGAGAAAATAGTAACAACGTTATTTTGGAACTTTTTCACCGTGATGTTATTTATCACTCATGTCTAGAGGCGACAGAGGGAAATAAATCAGGAGATGGGCAGCAGCGTCTTACTAATAACGGCTAAAAATAAAAAACTGTGGTTGCCAACCCGCTTGCGAAGCGTGGCAACTATGACAAATATACCCTCTATGAGGCATATAGTGGAGGCCTATGTTCAGCGGGGGTTTTTATAGGCTTTAACGGTATTTGTTGTAATAGTGATAAGAAAAAAATGTGGGAGGAAAAACAGACGAACATTTTTACTAAATTTAATCTCGGTGGAACGCGGATGCTCCGTGGGATGTTTAGGGCAGCGTTGCAAATGTGGGTGATATTTGTGGCAGTAAAATTTTGTGCTCAACTTTATTTTCATAGCCCATGACCAGCAGTGGAAGGAAACTGTAAGGAGAGGGAAGGGGTAGTTTTATTATTTGAAAAAATATTTTTGTGTGTAAAAAAAAGTCATCAAACATCAACGTCAAACAATTTATTAAACAAGATTTGCGTAAACAAGTTCAATGGTTAAAACAGTAATAAATAACAAAACCAAACAAGTTTACTGAAAAGAAAAAAATTCAAATATTATATGTCACTTCCACAACTAAGGCAAATCTAACGAATCCCCATATGTTAAATTTCAATATCTATGTATATGTTAAAATCAAATAACTACTATGAAGAAAGAAACAAGGGCATAATAACACTCGATTTTCATAAAGAAAAGAAATATATAATATAATTATATCGATATACTCAGTAAGAGCCTCTTAAACATAAAAAAAAATTAAATCATAGGCATATACTTTATTACGCTATCTTTGACCAACGCTATTTTTCTACCGACTTCAAACAGGAGTAGGTACTCAATTCGATTGTATGTTTTTTTTATGTGTGTTACCTCATAACTTCTTTCTGGGTGAACCGATTTCGATGATTCTTTTTTTATTTGAAAGTCGGTACTTCACATGTCGTCTCACATAAATTTGATCAAGGTTTGACCAATAGTTTTTGAGTTATTCTTAATAATTTATATTGAAGTCGGTTGTACAAATTTTTTAATTTTTAATTATTGTTGAAAATAACTTCGCCATAATGTTCACTATATATCGAAATTATGACAAAATACATAATTTTCGCTCATTGGACTTTGTGGAATATGAAGATTTGTGTTTTTTACATGATTTATAGTGATAACTCACACTTTATATTTAATTTTCAGTTACTTCTGACTATTAAATATAAAGTGATACGTGAACGACACAGTATTTGAAATGAAAATTTTATAAAGTGTATAAAATTGTTACGAAGCAAAATATAAGCAAATAACTTTTAAAAACAGTGTAATTAAAAATACTTACCTTTTATATAAAAAACTAACAACAACCTTTCTTTTATACCCACTTTTTTTTTTTTTTTTATATTTACCTCTTACACTCACGCGGCAAAGGAAATAGACTAAAGTATATGAAGTAAACGCGACGCGGTAGGTAAAAGCGGAACCTCGTTATTTGAAGTAAATTCTCTTAATTTAGAGAGGCGTAATTTAGTAACGAAACTAATTCTAATAAAATTTTAGTTGTATAATTGTTATAAATAACATTTAAAAAAGTATTGTTCTGAGCACTCTTAACTATGGTTCTGACTAAACGTTGTGATTATATACTCTTTGGTATTGAGGGGTCCTTTCTAAATATTAACATACTCTTTAGAGTGCTCTACAACGGTGACCTTGGATTATCTCATGTATAAGCTATGTATATAAGGGCCGTGACAGCTTAGTTCCATTCTACGCAACTTGGCGCTACCGTCGCAATTTGTTCTCTGTCTACGCACGCCATTTTGAGACGCCATATTGTGTTAATGTCAAATCAAATTGTCAAAAATCAAAATTGATCAAAATTATCGATATTGATTGCCGCCATTATTTATCCAATTGTCGCTAATTAACTGAGTTTTCAAAGAAGAAGCTAAATAATAATTGGATTACATTATGGAAAGCCACTCAAAATATAAAAGGTAAACACTATGCTGCTATACAATGTGCCATCCCTCCAAAACCATGGTTTTTCAAATTTAATAAAGCTAACAAACATGCAACATCAACTATTTGTAGACTTAGAGTTGGCCATGCTTGTACTCCAGTACATTTAGCCAAACTGAGGATTAGGGATAGCTCCCTCTGCGAATGTGGGTTAGATGAGGGAACCTCCGACCATATTTTTTTTAACTGTCCTAAATTATCTTGTTCACTCTATGATTTTCTCCCTCCTGACATCCCTCGTCCTATAAATTTCAATTCACTTTTAACCTACTCAAACACTCCTTATGTATATATTCTGTGTGATTTTATTAACACTAATAGTATAAAAGTTTAATGTTTGTCAATACTAACATACTAATGTAGTTAGAGTACATAGTAGCAATTGTGTTTGTCATTTGTTCTAGGTAACACAACAGTACAACCATTAGTATCACAAGATTAAAGAGGAAAAAAAAAATTTGGTTTAAAGAAAATAAGATACTTGTATTATCACAATCATCTTTTATACATGGGCATAGTATTTGTAACTACTGAGCTTCTACTCAATAAACACTTACACGCTGACATTGGCGTATGATCAAAACCGCCATAAAAAGAAAGAAGAAGAAGAAGAACTGAGTTTAACATAGTGTATTTCTTCGCATTTATGTTCGTTGAGATCTTGGGCGCTAATTTTCCTCCGTTAATTGACAATATTCTGTTTTTGTGCTGCTCGTGTGCATATTGCATATACCATCATAATGGTGTCTGAAAAGTGCTGTGTTGGTGGTTGCAATACATCATGTAAGCCTTTGGCTCTTCAGATTCCCTAGGAGCGATAATTTAAGAAATTTGTGGATGTCTTTCATAGTGCGACAAATTCCCAGCTCATTGGACTTTCAAAGAACAATTACTTAACAAACGTGTCTGTGAAAACATTTTGATATATTTCAGTTCGACAATGAAGGCAGACTTGATACTCTTACCCGTCCTTACTTACTGACAATGAAATATCTCATGGTGTGCCTCTGACTGCAACAGGTGAGTCATTTATTACTTTCAATCATGGTACTTAAGGAGAAGGAGCGTCTCCATACATTCTTGGGCCTAAGTGTTGACAAGATGAAAGTAGGACCACTTGAAAGCGTATATATAAACAATTCATCAAACTCGGTTCCTAGATTGACAAATCTGGCAATTTGTCAATCTAAAACAGTATTTTAGAATAAGTAAAAGTGAGATTATCTATTACCTACACTGTAACAGGTGATTTTCACTATTATTACACAGTAACAGGCTATTTAAGTAATTAATAATATTTCACAATAATTATTAATTACTTAAAAATATAAAAACAGGATCAGTAAAAATCACCAAAAGCTGTGGTTAATAATGAAACGAAATGGTGAAATGATTAATGAAAGTTAAAACAACAACAACTAAGTGAAGTGAATATTAGGGATACCAATCTTATAGATGTGCCAACTCAGAAAAATTACGACTTGAGTTAACTCGAGGTTGAAATTCGCATAACTAGAGTTAGCAGTACGAATCAGAGTAAATGATTTGTTACAAATTACTTTTTTATAAATTTGTTTTCTATCTAGCTCTTTGGTGGGTTAGGATAACTATAATTACCAAACTTATTATGTAGGATTGATATAAATAGGTATATTTAGTATGTATCACATACTTATGTATTTTAGTTTAATCTTAGTTATAGTAAGTACCTGTATTTAACAAAACAAGCTATATAGCAGTTTTCACAAAACAATATTAGTCTAGCTATAAGATGTAGTACATAATCTATTAATAGTTTAATTACAAAAGGTTAAAGTTTAAAGTCAAAATATTCTTAAATAAATTCAATATATTTATTGTGAGTTAAGTGTTACATTTGGCGTTAATTTAAAGTATGATGTATCTCACAACTCTACCCTTTGCGGTTATTACAATACTAGGTCTGTGACTTTCATAGTTATGAAAATATGATTAATTATGATGAATATAGTTATATTGATCATAATTAATCAAAATATAAAAATTAAATTACATAACTAGCTATAATAAAATTATAAATAACAAATTGTTTCTGTTGTAGCTAAATACTCTTTGAAACACAAAGCGGGCACACAACAAACGAATCGCGCTTTTATTCTTTTGTTGGCTCACTTGATCCGTTCATGTACAATTTATTACAAATTTTCACAGATACTGATTGACTGGGGTAAATTTTTCTCCAGAATAAGCATTTTGTGGGTTGGTTAACTAAGGACTCTCTTTTTACTCTTTGACTTATATGGTCAGTTAGGTACAAACTCAACATCATTATTTGCTATGATTATGTAATTTTTTCAGGATGGGATGTCACAACTGAACATAATTACTGTAAAGAGCAAGATGAAGATGATTTCACAGAAGCTGTAGTAGTGTTTAGAAAGCCTGGTATGTGTACAAATATCTTAATTGATGTTAATTGTAAATTATAGTAAACATTATATTATGATGAACACTGTGTGATTTCTACAAATATTTTATTTAAATTTCAGTCAGTGGCAAATTTTTTCATTTTTAATAATGTTTTCAGGAAGTTGTTACAATTGAACACAATTACAATAAAAGCAAGATGATTTTCAAAACTTCAGTAGAGATTGGATCGTCAGGTGTGTACTAATATTCATGTAGCACTAGTTACTAAGTAGCAAAAAAGCTTTCTAACTATTTCATAAATTTACTAACTATTCATTTTCTAATAATGTGTTTGCCTAAGCATACTGACATCTATAAAAATTCAAACTTGTAACAAATTTCAGATGTTGGAAGTTCTCATGAACAGCCATCATGTTCAAATTTTTCAACTGTTGCAACAGTTGTAGAAAATAAAGGTATGTGAAATTGTATTGGACATAATTTGTTATACATTTATGTAGTGATCAAATTAAAAGTACTTATATCGGTAATAGAAAAAATACTTTAAATGTTTAAAAAGGCTGTGGACTGGAGGTGTCACTGCATGCCTGGAACTGCATCAGTTCTAGAGGGTGGTTATATGTGTTTGATACATATAACATTTTTTTTATAGGTCAAGTGACAAGCGAGCACAGTCCACCTGATGGTAAGTAGTTGCTGTGGCACATAGACATCTACATCTATCCTCGTTTGCGAATCAAATTGCAGATGCGTTGTCAGCTGTGAGGACTAAGATGGAAAGCCTCTTTTCCAGTAAGAAGGGTCTCCGGTTCTCTACACTCACCATACGAAACACAGCAGCATTAAACTGCTATTTTGCACTGGTATTCTGTGAGAATGTGGTCCTTCCCCGGTCAAGCCGACCCATTCGTGCTACAACTATACAATTAATATAGCTGCAGCATGGCTCTACCACGTTAAATTATCTAACAATCATATTTCTTTATTTTCAGATGCATTCCTGGAGCAACCTCCAAATACAAGTACCAAAGGCATGGAGATAGATGTTCTCGAAGAACTCGTAGGTTTGTCTGCTTATACTAAACTAACTCTGCTTATATTATACTAAACTAACTCTGCTTATATTATACTAAACTAACACTTGAAGCATACATTCTAAATTTATTATTTAATATTGAGTTTATGTTTAAGACCATACCATTCACAAATATTGCTTGTTTTCAGGAATTGATTCTAATGCTAATGTGGTGAAACAAATGTTGCCAAATGGTAGCAAATGTACAAAAAGCAAAAAGTACGATAAATTCAGTTTATTCTTAGACATAATTAGGCAAAGTTTCAATATCTATCCTCAAATCACGATAAGAGTTCTTTGTTGTTCATCTAATCCAAAGATTACAGTTCCACTACACTTCAATGGTTTTATCAACTACTCCTTTACTGTTAAGGTTACATTTCTCTGGAACTCCTCCTGATGACATCCACTTTATTTGTTACCTTATCTAAGTGAATACATTAAAGTTTAAAATAAAAATATATAAATAATAAATTAATATTTTAAGTGTATCATTCTGTCATAAAATATGAATATAGAACTTAATTATTTTTTATTTCACTTCAGGTTACATGGTGAAGAAAATAGTATCAAGAAAAAGAAAATTGGTTAAAATTTTGACTAATATTGCAACTGAAACTTTAGGTGACTCAGTATCACAAAGACTTGATCAAGCCCAATCCCTGTCAAGAAATAAAAACCTATTGGAAAACTTTTATTTGTTAAACAAACAAGCGCAGACTTTCTTGTTTATGCAATTAAAACAAATTCATAAAACAAAATGGCCAGAAGGTTTACCTTAGATGAAAAATTAATGGCGTTGCTAATAATGAAACAAAGCCCGAAAAGTTATAAACTATTAGAAAAAATGTTTGCCTTGCCTAATAAACGGACATTAAATAGACTTTCTGAGAAGGTTTCAATACAACAGGACTCAATCCATTAATATTTGAACATATATCAAATACAACCAAAAATGGGACACTAAACAAAAGCTGTGCACAATCGTTTTTGACGAAGTTTCTCTGACACCACATTTAACTTTTAATGAAAGATGATATAATTAATGGGTTTGTAGATATAGCTGGAGAGAAAACTGAAATATTGTGATCATGCTTTAGTTTTTATGCTAAGAGAATATGCTCTCCATGGAGACAGAGTATAGCATTTTATTTCTGTGAAGGCACAGTATCAGCAGCAGAGCTGCAATGCATTTTAAAACAGATTGTGTCCCAAGTAATACTAACTGGGTTAATACCTTTAGGTCTTGTTTGTGACCAAGGGTCCACATTTCGAACAACAATAAAGACTTAGGAAGATACAATTCGTGGCGGAATATTCAAGGTGTTCATGATGGTGTGTACCATTCTTCATTACTTAAAACCAGTTGTACTTCAGGACAAATATTATTTATTTTAATTATTTTACAGATGGATCAGTTAATATTGCTGATCACGATTTAAACTTATATTTTCGACCCACCTCATCTCTTAAAGGGTTTAAGGAATAATTTTTAAATAAAGATATAATCTGGGAAGAAAAACTGCCTCTTGGAAAGATATTGAGTTCATTTTGATTTGGATTGCAAATTGGGACACACAAGGGCACTACCAAAGTTAACGGCTCATCATGTTGATCGCCAAAAGATCAAAAATGAAGGTCAGCGTAGCTGCTCAAGTATTTAGTGCTCGAACTGCTGCTATGCTCAAATATACAAATGCACTCAGTAAGTAACGATTGCTATATTGATTTGTAGGCTTATTTAATTTATGTATATAGGTACTATTGTAAAATCTGACCATAACTCTCAATTTGTAAATACATTGTATATTACAACACAAAATAATGACATTATTAAATAAGACAACCTTTATCTTTCAAGTCCTGTTTATTACTGAATTAAATTTATAATTTGTATTACATTAGGCATGAAGAAAAAGTGGCATAAATTACTTTTTTTTACTAATATATTTACTATTGGAATTTTTAGACAGATCATTTACAATACAAGCTATCCGATTATGGAATGATTTGCCATTATCAACAAGACGCTCTCAATCTTTTCGGTTTTTAAGAAACATGTACACAATACTATGTTCATCTTTGATTCTATCAAATTCATTTGTATATAATAATTATTCTACTATTATCTAGTTGCACTATTTGTTTGTATTTATTGAACAT
The DNA here is from genome assembly GCA_029286625.1 of Parnassius orleans. Taxonomy (NCBI): domain Eukaryota; kingdom Metazoa; phylum Arthropoda; class Insecta; order Lepidoptera; family Papilionidae; genus Parnassius; species Parnassius orleans. The sequence continues at coordinate 1,243,890 of JAGSMP010000101.1, read as the reverse complement.
TTATGTTGTATGTAATAGTTTTAAAATATATATTTGTATTTTTATATATATTTATGTATACATATATTAAATATGTATGTATTTAACTTATATACCATTTTATATTATGCATCTTTATTACTATTTTATGGTTAATAATAAAAATAATGTTACTTTTGTAATGAAATGACACATGTTGTTATTGTTTTCTTGCAATGATGTCCATCCCAAGGTTGTCTGGAAGAGATTGCTCTTAACAATAAGACTGCCCATTGTACCACATTTCTTTTTCTCCTTTTTGTTCATATTTATATTTTTTTTGGCTTACAATAAAGTGTTATCTATCTATCTATTTACATTAGTGGATTCCGTGAGGCACACTACAATTATATAAAGGTTAAAAAGTCTGTTGTTGTAGGCAAATAAGAGTGTTTTGGAGAAACACTTGCAGGTGCAACTGTAAAAATTAAATTAAAGTACTTTTTCAGATTATTTTCATACTGCAAACTCTGACGCAACAATGGCCCAACAGCAGAAGTTGTTGAATTCTTGACACACTGTTTGACAGCGTCAATGGCTACCAATTGGTGTACAAAGAGGAAATTAAGACGAGCAGTTAAACAAAATTCACAACATCACACTTTTTGGATTAAAGCCATTAATAATAAAAAAATGGTTTTTGAACACCAGTAGCAAACTTGCTACACAAGCAGGAAAACCTCGACTTGTCGAGTGCCATCCCAACAAGGATGGATTACAACTCTTAAAGCTTTATAAGGGTTTCCAAATTATTATTTGAACAGTATAATGTAGAATATTATTATCCGAGGAATATTAACCAAGACCCATTAGAAAATTTTTTGGACGTATGAGCTATAAATTATAGAAATGTTAACAGATGCAAACACATTTATATATGCCTTTAAATCTTTAATATTATCTAACATGCTTAGTCCATTCCAAATTCTCTAATTGTGAAGAGGATAATGGAGAAACATTATTAAATGTTAGTGTTCTTTTCAAAAACGTTCATAATAATAAAGAAATGACTATAAAACACTACCAGTGTTTTGCGAGATCTCATCTTCTTCACAAGCAAGTTCAAGAGAAAAATTGTTGGTGAATGATGCAGTCATGGAAAAATTAAAGTCCACTGCTCAGCTTACACTGCTGGATACATTTGTCGGAAAATAACGAAAGCTATTCGTTGTAAGGATTGCATCAAAACATATATTAGCAGTACAGAGACAAACATTCATTCTTACATTAAATTTAGAGAGTATAAATTGTTAAAAATAATTATTTGGCATACCTAACGAAAAATTCCTTATCTTGTACAGATGGTACTCACTTTATTCATAACTATTTGAATTATAGCTGTATTGGAAGTAATATAAAAGTAATTTGAAAAGAAAAATATTGAGCACTTTGAGTTTTTCCTGGCTAGGGTGTAATAAGCATGCCTTAATTGTCAAAACCTTTTTCATCAATATTTTAATTAGATTACATGGGCACAATTGGTGCAACATAAATAATAAAATTTTGAAAGGTGATATTGATGAAAATATGTGTCTAAAATGGGTGAACCCAAAAATTGGCCTTAAAGAAGTAAAAGTTTTGGTTAAGAAAAAATGTTTAAGTAAATAAAATGTTGATGAAGTGACGACATGGATATGCAGGTAGCTTAGGACCATGCTTTGTGGTATTTCTTGGGGGAGGCCTATGTTCAGCAGTGGACTTGTAAGGGCTGTAATGATGATGATGAAATAAAATGTTCGAGTTCCTGAAACGCAACGCTGTTTCAGACTTCCTAAAAACCTCCCTAAAATCTCTCTGGTCTGTAGCAACCTAGAATATTTTTCTATAGCGTGGAGTCAATTTTATACTATATTACACTTTTAGCATATTGAGCATACTTGTTATTGTTAATGTTGATATTTGTTTATTTTTCAGATGCTTGTCATGGAACAACCTCCAAGTAAGTACCAACACCATGGAGATAAATGTTCTTTTAAAAGTAATTTATATTACCATATAACTTAGTTATATGATAATATAGATTACTTTTAATTGATTATACTAAACTAACTGTCGTTAACAGTATAGCCGTACAGAGTTAATACATACAATACAGAAGCATACATTATATATTTATTCTTTAATTTTGGGTTTATGTATAAGGACATAAAATTCACAAATAGTTTGTTTTCAGGAATACAATTATAATGCTGATGTGGTGGACAAATGTTGCCAGAAGGTACAATGTACACATTGGCAAAAATGATAAATTCCGTTTATTCTTAGACATAATTAGGCAAAGTTTCAATATCTATCCTCAAATCACGATAAGAGTTCTTTGTTCTTCATCTAATCTAAAAATTACAGTTCGACTACACTTCAATGGTTTTATCAACAACTTCTTTACTGTTAAGGTTACACTTATTTGGAATTCCTCGCCTGAAGACATTGAGAAAGCTCCTAAGAATGGATGTATACAATGTTAATATTTATATATTTTTTATTTCTTATTTACTGCATCCCTTTATTTTCACCACACCATGGGTTGACCGATGAGAATGCCAACTGCCATGAAGCCTGCTTTGTTACATTAATATACATAATATATAATTTGATTATCATTCAGTCATAAAATATAAATATGGACTTTATTTTTATTTATTTCTTTTAGGTTACGTGATGTAGAAAATGGAATTAAAGAAGAAGTTGTTAAAATTTTGACAAAGATTGTAACTGAACCTATAGGTGAATAAGCCTCACAAAGACTTGCTTAATGTCTAATCTCTTTCAAAATATAGAGAACTATTTGAAAACATTTATATTTAAACAAATAACTTTCTTATTAATACAATTAAAACAATTTGTAATAAAAAAATGGCCAGGTAGCAAGATGAAAATAAATAGCATTGCTACTAATAAAATAAAGCTCAAAGACTATATAAACTATTAGAAAAAATCGTTTGTCTTGCCTAACAAACAAATGTTATATAGACAAAATAATTTAGCATACCTAGCAAAAGTTCCTTATCTTATACAGGTTAGGTGCTCAGTTAATTCATAACTATTTAAATTATAGCTGTTTAAAATTTGTATAAAAAGTAACTTGAAAAGTCAAATATTAAGCACTTAAATATGCTTCCTGTGGTTTAATTTCCTTAATTTGCTTTATTTAATGAGCTATAAATATTGCTGTTTCTCGTCAAATTGTACTTATGTTCAATTTTCTAATTTGTTTATATAACTTAATGTGCCTTTAATTTAATCTTACGATTACGTTTGTATATTGTTGTTGTGCTTGATTAAAAATAAATGTTAATGTACTATAATTGTTTCATTATAAGTAAAATATGTTATTGCTCCTGTAAAGCACCCTTATGTCGATATCGATAAAGTAAGAACACCACTAAATATCGATATCGATGATTTGAAGGGTGTGTGCTTGACATCACTAAGCTATACATAGCCATACTAAATATGTAGTCATTAACCATCTGTCAAAATGGGCGACTGCAGCGCCAAAACGCGTAGTTGGGAAACTTGACTAAAGTCACTGTCGTATCTGTAGCTTTTACATATCTATTTATCTATGATATAAGTCCAAGACTTGACAAATTAAACTAAAAAATGATATTTTATGTGGTTTGATGATGTTTTCTAGCAAAGTGTGAAACTATTATGCTATTCCTGCACACACTCTCCGAAATGTATTCTGTAGAACACCGAAAGGCTGGCTACTTTAAGCCTGTAATCGAAACTAGTATGATTTTGGTCACCAATCTTAGCACGCCTGTCCAAAAGCTGCTAGATAGCTTTTTCCAGCAACAGCCCATGCACTACCGGACTTGCGCGTTTTATATATAGCAAGTAATTGTCCTGGCGTAAAGAACCCCCGCACCTTGGCAGGAACACTTAATTTCCCTGCAGCTGTTTTGGCCCTGAGCCCAATGTTTAGATTCGATCAACTGATACCGGTTGGTGTATTCCAGTGATACATCTTGGAAAGAAGGAGTCAAGATGAGCTGGCTCCTTTTTGGAGGCGTTGAATCTCACAAGCTTGGAATTGGCCCTTTCGGAGACTTCTTGCAGTGAGAGCCGCTCAGAATATACAGCACTCGAGTACTACTAATACTAGAGTTGCGGAGAGAACGGATCAATTAGAAAATTCAGCATTAGTTATGGGCTCGGAATCGCAGCCTTCGACAACGGCTAAGAGACCGTTCACCCAAAAGCCCTCGCCTAGCCGATCAGACCATAAGGATATGCCGTTCGCTGAAAGCTTGCCTAAAACACTAGCATAACAGATCCAGTGCCATCAAGAAAAACGACAGTTGCTTACCCGTTTTCTCTAAAACCTTGCCCCGTATGTGAACCCATACTGACAGTCGTTGAGGAGGTTATTCTGTTCTAGGTATGCCATAAGGTGGGCATTCAGTATACACTCCATAATTTTGCGAAGTATGGACGTTATTGAGATTGGCCGATTATTGATAGGGTCAGAACGACTGCCTTTTTTTTGGCACAGACTGCACATTAGAAAGCTTTCACGATTTGGGCACTATTCTATGAGAACTATAGCTGGTATACCATCTGGTCCACTCGTTTTGTTTACGCCTAGAAGTCTCGCAAATTTTTAAGAACTACTTGTTAGTGATGCGGGTCTCCGAAAAGAGGTACCGCATGGTGTAAGTTGAAGATTGAGGTGACATAAGTGAGGTGGTCGAGACGTGAATTTCAGGCAAAATGAGAAGTGAACTAGTCCGTTTCCTCCTTAATCGTATACGCTAATGTGTCATCCGGTTTTACCAGCAGAAAGGCGACCGACCATAAAGCTCTACTGCCTTATGCTTTGTGTTCTCGAGCCATAACTCAAGATAGGTACCTACGCCGCATTGATAGAATGCAAAAAACGTAGGTACCACATCTCATTCCAATTCTTCCAACACCTCGGGAATCATAATCGGGTGGGGAATATGAACATACAGATTATTTCATGAGACATTGATCAAATTTATCCAAAAGGGAGGTAACCTGTAAGTCGTACCCGTCTGGTTCGGTGGTTAGCAGAAGGTCCCAGGCAACAGGCTGTGTGTCTATTTACATCGTGTATCAAAATCGTTTTCTGTACCAGCTAGTAAAGACCCAGCATGGTCGGTCTTCTGGTATCTGGTAACGGCCAGTCTTGGTGACAGGCCTTTAAGTCGTCCAAAACAAACAGCTATGATTTAGAAACACATCAGCAGCCTCACTTAGATATTGAAATAACCGAATTGGCTCCTGGTCACCGCATAGAGAATTTTATCAATACACTATGTATGTATGTATGTTTCAGGGTTTTACACACGTTAAACCCTGAAACATACGACCTTGTAATGACATTCGATGTGGCGAGTTAACTTACTAAACAAAAAAATTCAAAAAATACGCTTATATATATGGACTGCAGTCATATTTTTCAAGCGAGTATGAATTTTAAGACGTGGCAGCTTACAATTACAATTTTAATGCCGACTTACCTCTTGCTTGACGAATATAAAAAACATCATAAAATATGTGGACATATCGGACATGTTAAGAAGCAGTGCGGACTAATCAGTTCATCCACAACTTTTTCTGCCACCAGGGCGGTTTAGGATTGAGATGTAATTTTTGAAAATGTAAAAATTAAAGAATTACGAAGTTGAATAAGGCTGCATGCAAAGCATACCTTTGCTAGTTAGAGACATTTACAAAAAAAGATAAGATGTTGTCGATAGTGTCAATCAAAGAGTACATAATCACTACGTTTAGAGTGCACGCAAGACATGTAATATTTCAAACTGGCGTTTGAAACGATTTCACAAGTGCTGCAATGGTAATATTAATCTCATGGATTGTAACCGCTTGAGATACTATTTGACTCTGAATTAAGCAGTCGTCCAAACCTATATTGTAAAGAATTTAATATTGAATAAAATAAACGTACTAGGCTGTATGGTCTATGGCTTTTGCTTACCTTAATTGGCAAATCATAACAATCTATGGTTTGCCAACATCACAAGTCACAACAAAACAATTTTTTTCTGTTGTCAAAAATGTCAAAATAAGAATTATTACATATTTTTTTGTTCATAATATATGAAAATAATATGTATATCTCTTAAATCTAATCTATACCATGAACTGCCATAATTAACATTTACGATGGACAATAGAGCGGCAAAACTAGCGGCTGCGCGGCAAAAGGTACTTATTATTTTGTCAATATTTTTTAGTTTACAGCAATTAATTACATTGAATTGTATATAATTACAGCTAAAAAACCATCAAGAAAAAAAGTTGATACGCACGGAATCGTCAAATATAGCTCATCATAACAAGTCCGTGAAAGAAACGACAGAAGAAAACGTTAGTCCAAACGTGGTCGCAAGTGAAGCTAACGAAACAATATCTCTTGAAATAAAAAATGGTGGCACAAATAATATTCCGGAAGTACCAAACAATGATTTAAGTGTAACTGAAATGTTAATTTCAAATAAAACAAAGCTTGAGGCACAAGTAAAGAAATTAGAAACACAACTAACACAGTTACAGTGTAATTATACTTCAGCAATGGAACAACAAAATATTTATGTGCAAACTATTAGTCGTTTGGAGATGGAGCTTCAATCAATGCAGAAAAAATATGGTATATTTGATGAGGAACTTTTTTTAAAAAATAAAATGATTTCTGATTTACAGAATAAAAATTCTGCCTTAACTGATGAAAACAACAATTTAATTGAACAAATGGAATTTACTAAGACTATTTTAACAGTTAAAGAAAATGAGAATTTTCAGCTTAGTAATCAAATTTCTGTCCTTCAGAATCAACTAGATGCGGCTCACTTGCAAATCAGGCAGTTAACAAATGATTCTGATGTTAACATTAATTATAACAATGAAGATAAACCATCAAATTCAGAACTTAATCACAAGATTGCAAATTTAGAACAACAATTACACACACTCCAGAAAGAAAGAGACAACATAAATCAACATTATGAACATTATGTTAATGAACTGAATATGGAATTAAAAGCATTAACTACAAAAAATGATGCATTAAATCAAGAAATACAACAACTTTACAACAGGGAAAATAGTCTTGTTGATCAAATTAGTGATATGGAACTAAGGCTCCAGAGCTACCATGTAAATAAAATGACTGAAGAGGAAAAAAATGTCAATGAATTACAAGAAAAATTGAAGACCATTGAAGTAAACATAATTAATTTATAATATTTTTGTTTGTCCTGTAATATGTTAAGTTCAATAATTTCATATTGACTTTCAGACTAAATTTCAAGAATTAAGTAATAGCTATGCAATCCTACAGACTAAATATGCAGACAGCCAAGCCAGGATTGAAGTATTAAATAAGAGTAACAAGACTGATGATGATCAGGAGACTTTACAAGTTTCAAAACTCAATGCAGATATTACCAGTGATAAAGTTGCAGCTCAGAGGGCCACGGAACAGAATAAAAAATTGAAAACTGATTTGGAAGAACTGGAGTTTGCTTTTGTCAAAATGGTATGAACTTATTACTTATATTTATTATTATTTATATTTTTTCACAAGGTTATTTTTTTTTAATAAAAATTACTATACTGATTTCGTTATAGTCAATGGTAAATAGAAAATATTTACTATAGTCTGCATTATAGCATGGTGAGGATGACAGGTCACTAGAGCGTAACTTGTGTGTGTTTGCAAGATATGACAAAGTTATTACTTGTGAGAAAATAACACTGAATTTCTTTTTATTAATTTTTCTATTCTGTTATATCCATTGGATTAACATTAAGTTCAAAAATCTCACCTAAAATAAAAAAAAATTACTGATAAAATTATAATAGTTTAATTTATTTTACTCCCATGAGCAGTTACATACTATGGTTACTAGCAGTAATAAGTAGAGATGTGACTCATAATTGGACGTAAAAATTGTCAAGCCAATACAACGTACCCTGTGTTTCACAAATAGCAACAATAAATAATATATGGTGCAATACTATTATATTCATGTATACTAAATTTAAGTAACAATTACTTATGTTTCATGTACTACAATAAACAAATAAATAAACAAACTCAAGGATTAACAAAAATAAACTTAACAAAACACAACATCAAACTCAATAATCGAAAGTAATAGCAATATAAACTCGACTGACAATTACAAATGGTCAATAGGTACTTTATTTTGTATGCTCTAGGCTCATAGATTATATACATATATAGTGAAAGGTGATTGGTATGGAAGGTATACGGCATTGACTGCAGTCAATGCCATACTGCAAATCGTTAATGTTGGTTTTACTTTTTTTTTCTCAATAGCTGAATGATAATTTGTGCTTTGCTTTGTGAATTGTTAATCGCCATTTGCTAAATCAATTAAACATTGTTCCATCGCTAACATGTCAAACTGTAAGCTGTCATCTGCACAATGCTACAATGTAAAGACTATAGAGATCCAACATTAGTTCAGCTATTTTCTCATTTTTAGTCTATTAAGCCATTCTTATTTTCTTATTTTTGGTCTATTAAGCCATTCTTATTTTCTTATTTTTGGTCTATTAAGCCATTCTTATTTTCTTAGTTTTGGTCTATTAAGCCATTGTTATTTTCTCATTTTTGGTCTATTAAGCTATTCTTAAATGTCTGGGGAAAAGAATAGTTACTATTTCGCCTTGTCTTTTAATATATTCATCGTCATCATCATTTTGACCCTTCACAAGACCACTACTGAACTGAGGTGTTCTCTAAGTAACCCACAAAAGAAGCTGCCTGTATTCAACTACTTCCTGCATGTCTTACCAGGTAGTTAGAGGGCCGTCCTATAATCTGCTTATCAGTATGAGGCTGCCACTTAGCTTACTGATCCATTAGACTATGTGTGCTATAATCTTGCAGGATTTCACATAGTTATGCATACAAGTGCTTACAATATAAAATGGTAATAAGAAGAAAAGAAACATTACATTCTTCTTCTTATGATTATGGGCCTCTTCTATTGTTGTGAAAATTTGCCTTAATCAAAAAGCTTGGCATGTGGATTGGTGACTGCACTATGAGATCTATTACACCTTTGATGCTGCTTCAAGATCCAAGATACCCTATCGGTGGTCTGGGTATTTTTCGCCTAGGGTGAATGGCATCTGTCGTAAATCTTGAGATTTTCTGGCATATCCCATAGTCCTCTATTATGATATCTTATAACAGTCTTATAACATGGACTTTCTTATGCCCCCACCACATATCAATTTTAGTATTTAAAGTGACAATATTATTTCAATGTGAAAATCGAAAGTAGGTCTTTTGATTACCGGATCTTTTCCATACTGGTATTAATACCGAAATTAGTTTTCCATTACATATTTTTCATTTTCAATATTGTTTTACTTAAGACGCATTTTGCCAAATATTTTCTGTAGAAAACAGTACTATAACAATCAATTTTTTCAATCAAAATCATCTTTTGTTTAAAATAATACAATAATATCACTTTAAATGTTAACAAACATCTCTTTGCTAAAATCAGTCTCTCAGATCAGAGTGATGTACATTTACGGCCAGTGTCAAAAGGAATGTTGCATTCAAGGTGATAAAGTATTAAGATTTAAAACATCCAAAGTGATAGTGTCTAACCAAAGCTTCAGTTTCGGCCACCTTTTGCCAAGAAAAGCTCATTTGGTCGCACTCGCACATTTGGCGAATACATTGGCAATGGCAATTTGGCAAAATCAGCCGATCGTTTGGCCTAGGCCGAAGGTTTGATTAAACACCCTAAGTGCTTGTTTAGGTATAACACGCGGGCGCGGGGGTGGCAGTCGGCGCGGTGGTTTGGGCGAGCTCGTGTTCACGTTGGCCGCCAGGCGTTTGCGCGAGTGTGACGTGTTGTCAGAGGTTATGAACATGGACGACGAGCTTTTATTTTTAATCGAAAATTCTTACCTAAAGCGGGAGATGACAAAAAGTAGAATTGGTGTGCACGAAATTAATAAAAAAAGAGAACTGGTAGAGGGGAATAATCATGCGAGGCGAGTCCATTGGGTTGAATGGTCGACCGTTTGTAGCGACAAGTTCAAAATCGTTCATCTTACCTGAAGTCGCGAGTCAATCGCGCGCTCCGGCGCTAGTTCGAAGTGAACACACACAAACGACTTCATACGTTTGATATTACCGCGAGCGCGCCGCGCGCGATAGTCGCCAGCTTGCTTGCTACTTCCACCGCACCCGCGTTTTGTACGTGAACACTTGCATATAATGCTATGTGTTTGATATTTCGTGACCGCGCTCGCCATCGCACACGCGAGTTAACGTGAACAAGCACTTAAACATAAGATTTTTTGCCAATGACGTCAGTGTAGGGCGCTCTGCGCGATTAGGACACCAGCCCGGCGTGCAAGACAAAATTAATAATCCCTTTTATTCCCCATTGCACACTCTAAAATAGTTTTTGCCTCATGTCAGATTTGTCGACTTATGTCTAACTACTATATAATATATATCTATCTACTCTCTATATAGATCTATCTACTATATATCTAACATCAGTAGAGGAATAATATCTAAAAATATATAATATATATTCTTCAACTCATGTAATATTATATACGTGGTAGAGCCACGGCTGCAGCTATATTATTGTTGTACCAAGAGTGCGTTGGTTCGGCCGGAGAAGGACCACGCTCTCGCAGAATACCAGCGTGAAATAGCATCTTAAAGCTGTTGTGTTTCGTATGGTGAGATGATGAGATTTGTAGAGAACCTGAGACCTTTTTACGCGAAACAAGGCATTCCTACTTGTCAGTCTACATGTCCTCGGGGATGACAACGCCTCCGCATATCTGTATTTTGATTCTTAATCTAAAAAACTATAAAAAAAAACTTCTCGCTGCACGCAAAGAAAAGGTTTCTTTCATAAACACCATATCCACCCCATGCTTAGCAACAGTGGTCATGATTTTTGAAAAGCTTGCAGGCGAACATGCACCGCGCGCTAGCTACAGGCAAAAGCAATTATTAAAATGCATAGCAACAACTAAAGATGGAAACATCTATTTTACTGTTGTGTTTCATAAATAGTTTACTTCAAAAAATAAAATGTATATCGTTTATCATTTCTTGTTTCAGAGTAAAGATAAATTAGATCTAACTGAAAAATTAACACATGAAAAGCATTTAAATAAAGAATTGATGCTTAAACTTGCTGAAATAGACGAGAATACTAAATCATTGCATGATAAACTGATGGCGAAAGATGATGAAATGATAAGATTACAGAACAGTTATCGACTCTTAGAAAAAAAATATGAAAAAATTGCTGAAAATAACCAACAAATTTCAGGGAAACAGCATAATAATGTCCAAGATCAAATGGATATAAACTGCAACGAGAAGAAAATTATACATGACCCTGCTGAAACTCACGAAGGCCACAAAGAATTGATTGAAAGTAGCAATGAGGAAATAAGATTGAGTATTGCAAAAGAAGATGCTATGCTTAAGCTTCAAGATCGTTTTCTTAATATAATGGATGAAGTTGCTAATTTATCGGATGAGAAGCACAGACTTGAACATATTATTCTTCAACTGCAGAATGAAACAGACACCATATGTGAATACATAGCTCTATACCAACAACAAAGAAGCTTACTAAAGAAGAGAGATGAAGATAGAAGTGAGCAAATAAAAATGTTTCAACAAGAAAGTGATAAATTGAGAAGACAATTACAAGATCTTAATAATTTGCTACTAAGATTTGCTAATGATAAAAATTTAGAAACTTATTTACAAGATGAGTCTAGAAAGGTTGATCTAGCTAAGGTTATGGACCTACTCTCAAACTTAAAAAGTAGTTATTTGATTTCTTCAAATCATAAGAGCCTTGACTTCAAAACCTTCTATCCATGTAATTGTTGTTCAGGGCAACTTATTGAGGTGTAATTTTACTATTCTATAATTGATAAATAATATTGATATACTTGTATTATTAAAGCCAGAATTGCTGCGTTAAATAAAATATGGTTCATTAGAAATTAGTTGACCCGTGCGGCTTCACTTACGTAAAATTCTGGAAAAGAATTTTTGTAATCGTATCAGCAGTTCCAGAGATAACCTCCTGCAAACAAACTAACTTACAAAAACCTTTAAGAGCATATATACGAGGGTGACACTGAAAGTTCTTAGAAAATCAAAAACTGAACAAACTAGCAAGTTATCAGTTTTATTATATCTTTTCAAAATAGTGTCCATTTACATCAATACATCGCTGCATCTGATGGAACCACTGAGAAAAGCACTTTGCCCACTCGTCCTTTTAGGGGTCTCTGCGACGGCATTTTGAAAAGCAGCCCCTTCTTCCTCGGCGTCCATAAAACTTTTTTCCTCGATGTTTTTCTTTTATTTTCGGAAATAAATAAAAATTGCAAGGTGCGAGGTCGGGGCTATAGTGACCCAGTAATTCCACGTCGGACGTCGCCAAGTAGTCGATTGTTTGCTTGGCGGTGTGCGACGAGGCGTTGTCGTGGTGAAGGAGGATTCTACTGCGAAGTCGTTTCTCCCGAACTTTTTCCAAGACAAGTGGCAAACAATTGTTGCGTAATGACCTGTCCTTCCGAAGAACGAGGCCACCATCTTTTTTCCCACGCTTTGACCTCTCTTCACTTTAGTTGGCAACTCCTCGGAAGGAAACACCCAGACAGCAGACTGTCTCTTAGTTTCAGGATCATAACAATAAATCCAGCTTTCGTCACCCGTAAGAATGTCGAACACACCAATCAACACGACGGAGTTTTTGGGCCTCTGTGAAATTATGAGGTATCCACCGGGCACAAAGCTTCCTGACCGCTAAATGTTCATGGAGGACTTTGTGCACTTGACTCATACCGATGCCTAAGCTTGTCCGAATCTGCTGATAAGTCTCTCTTTTGTCAGTCTCTATCATACGCCGCACAACACTGATGTTATCTTCAGTCGTCGCCGTAGAAGGCCGTCCCTCACGCAGATCATCGGTGAAATTAGTACGACCACGTTTAAACTCATTAAACCAGTTGTAAACAGTGGCACGAGATGGGGCTTCATCGTGAAAGGCCAATGGAAGTCTATCATAACTTTCTTGTTGACTTAAATGACATCGAAAGTCATAAAAAATCATTGTACGAAAATTTTCTCGCGTTAAATTCATGCTGACGTGACACAGACAATTTTCAATTTGCCGCCAAATCGTAAACAAATGACAAATTAATAAAATACATACCACAATAATATTGGCAAAGAGTTCCATTTTCAAAATTTGAACTTATTTTTTTATTATATCGTTTACAAGTGGCCAGTTCTAAAAACTTTCAGTATCGCCCTCGTATGTCTCACTGCTGGGCACAGGCCTCCTTTCACTTCTAAGAGATGGAGCGAGTTGTCCTCTGCGGTACTTTAATGCGTGTTGGCAGGCCTCACATGTCCTCTAATTATTATATTTATTAGACATGCCGGTTTCCTCACGATGTTATCCTTCACCGACGAGCACATGGTAAATCAGCACCACGACTCTTATACAAGTTTACGTGCGGGAAAAGTATGTTTATTCGACTGTTGCCCTCAAACCAAGTGAAAGAAGTAAATGTCAAAGTTAAAAAAATTAATTAAGGTAGCGTCCTCTTTCGCGGGAAAAACGCAACCAAATAATGTGCATGAAGTTTTGCACTATAATACCATAAAGTTTCATAGTGGAAATTCAAATTCCGAAATTAGGCCGAGTTTCTACCGCTAGTTTATTACTCAAGAAGGTCGTACGTAGCGACGGTCGTACGGACATTCTCACGAACTTCAGTCGTATGTGACAGGCTCGGTCGTAAATTGATTGGTTGCAGAGCAGTCCGTACGACCAAGTTCTTGTCGAAGTTCCGATGAAAACTTTTTCGAATCTTGCTACACGACCGCATCTGTTGTAACGTAGTGTTGATGTTTGCGACGGTCCGAACGACCAAGCGAATGAGTCGGTCAATTAATGTCAAGGAAAAGAAGTTATAAAACTGGCCGAGTGCGTGTCGGGCCACGCACAATGTAGAGGTAGGGTTCCGTAGTTCCCCGTAACCATACGTGGGCTTTCTTGATAATGAATATAATAAGTGAGTTCGCGGTTTGACCGCTGGTGTTCCACAAGGCTGCGTGCTATCACCAACGCTGTTTCTTCTGCATATCAATGATATGTTGCAAACCGGTAGCATTCATTGCTATGCGGATGATAGCACTGGTGATGCTCTATACGCGGGCGTGCGAATATTTCTCGGGAAAACGTCGCCGAGTACCGGAACAAACTTGTGTCTGAAGTCGAGTCTTTGCTGAACAAAGTCTCGGATTGGGGGCGACTAAATCTAGTCCAGTTTAATCCTCAGAAGACACAAGTTTGCGCGTTTACCGCTAAAAGAACCCTTTGTCGTATCTCCTCAGTTTCAAGGCACTCCTTGTTGCCTCAGCCAGTATCGGAATCCTCGGCGTCGACATATCGAGTGACGTGCAGTTTCGCGGTCACGGAAGAGAAGGCCAAATTGGCCTCTAAAAGCTTGCGTGCTCAGCAGAGCGGGACAGTATTTCATGCCGGCACAACGCCTGCAACTTTACAAGGCGCAGGTTCGGCCTCACATGGAATACTGTTCCCATCTCTGGCTGGGGCTCCCCAGTGCCAGCTCCTTCCCTTGACCGCATTCAGCGCAGAGCGGCTCGAATCGTCGATGACCGAGTCCTTTCCGATCGGCTCGATTCATTGGCGCTGCGAAGAGATGTTGCATCTCTTTGCATTTTCTTTCGCATTTACCACGGGGTGCTCTGATTGTTCGGATTAATCCCAGCCGCCACATTTCACGAACGCATCGCGGCAACTCGATACCATCCACACATCTGGATGATTGGCGGTCCACCACTGTGCGATTTAGAAGATGTTTTCTTCCTCGCACAACTTCCTTGTGGAATAGTTTACCACCAGCGATTTTCCGGACCGATACGACTTAGGACCTTCAAGAAAAGAGCCTACTCCTTAAAAGGCCGGCAACGCATCTGCAATTCCTCTGGTTCCCTGGTGTTGCAGTTGTTCATGGGCGGCGGTAGTCACTTACCATCAGGTGAGCCGCATGCTCGTTTGCCCCCTCTCCTATAAAAAAAAAATATAACGACTAAAAATGGGCCCAAATAGGAAGATCGTAACGGAAGGACTTATGTTCATATCAGACTTATGGGGAGTGGCATTCAATAAAGATTCAAAAAACTTTTCCATTTTGAAAATAATACAATTTACATCAAATCATTCACATGCCAAGGTACAAAGATGATCATCATCTATTTATATATTCCCGGCAGTGCAACCCTAAGATATACATATATGACCGTAACGAACCTT
This sequence comes from Parnassius orleans, assembly GCA_029286625.1. Classification (NCBI taxonomy): domain Eukaryota; kingdom Metazoa; phylum Arthropoda; class Insecta; order Lepidoptera; family Papilionidae; genus Parnassius; species Parnassius orleans. The sequence continues at coordinate 1,228,477 of JAGSMP010000101.1, read as the reverse complement.
CACGTAAACCACCACAGCCTTAAATTATCCTGAGGTCACCCGCGTCAACCAAGAGTGTGACGAATGAAACTGTATGAGGCTATATGATTGTATGAATACCTACTTTGAATGAAGCCTACAATAACTACCAACTAAAAAATAAGTGAAAGTAGTAAATAAGAAAGATCCGCCCTGCCTATCCCGCAAATGAAAAAGTAAAGCTATAGTAGTAATGCATATAAATAGTTATTTTCATATAAAATGTTTATTTTTAACAGTTTACAATAACAACACAAAGTTATAATGCTAGTTTTAGGTCATTTTCTTTTGAGTTGTAACGAAATTTTTACTAATCCAAGTGCATTTTATAAGTTGGTCGACTATTACTCGTTAACTTCTTGATTCTACTTAGCTGTGATAGTTTTCCTTTTAACTTCATTATACGGAGTGGCGATAAAGTTATCACATAACGTTCTTTGAACATACACAACTAAAAAAATATATAACAATTAACATCCTAGTCGCGGTAGCCCTTTTTTAGTTATCTGCCTAATTACCTATGAATGGAAAAGTGTAGGTAAATAATTACATATGTCGATGCCGTGTGAGCACTGCGCACCTGCCGCACCGTTGCTGCTTTTACAGGTGACTTCAGGTCAGTAAACTAATATTATCAAGGTAATTTATTTCGTGTCAATTTTTACGCTATTTATTTTTGTAAGAAAGACGCATTTTTTTATTTTTGGTATAATTGTTTATTTTAACAGACATATATGAACTTGTATTTACCGCTATGCTATTTAATGTGATAACCTAATCGCCACCCAGTATATGCTACTTGTGTTTTTAAATGGGGAAGAACTGAGCCCTGTTGAATCCACTGTTTCTCTCGACGCAAAGCTTCAGTGGGGCCCCCATATATCCAAACTAGCAAGCAGACTAAGTTCTGCAGCCTATGCTGTAAAACAGATTAGAGGTCTCACTAGTGTCGAGACAGCTAGATTAGTTTATTTCAGTTATTTCCATAGCATAATGTAATGGGATTTTGCTATGGGAAAATGCGGCTGATTCAGAAACTATTTTTGTTTTACAGAAGAGGGCCATTAGAGCTATTTACAACCTAAAACCGAGAGTCTCTTAGAGATAAATTTAAAGAAATAAATATATTTACTTTGGCCTCTCAGTATATTTACGAAAATTTAATGTATGTTCACAAAAACAAAGGTAGTTTTAGTAAAAAAAGTGATATTATACATTCTGTAAACACTAGGAACAAACACAAGCTAGTGATACCAGTTTCTCGACTCCACCAGAGTCATTAATTCAAAGTGTACAGGCTCTCTCTATTACCAAGTTTAAATGTTTTGTTAAGCTGAAACTGTATAAAAAGGGTTATTATAGTATAAATGAATACATGGTTGATAATAACCCCTGGGAATGAGGTGGTCGCTTATATATATATATGGTCTTATATATGTATATGGTCGCTTCCAAGCAGTTTCTAAAATAAAATTTGTACTTAAATAGTTTGTACAACCATTAATGTAAAATTTACTTTAAAAAGTCCCGCTGGGTTTCTTGCTGGTTCTTCCCAGGACAGAGGTTTTTTTTCGAACCAGTGGTAAAGTAAAAAATGACTTTCAATAAGAATTACACATGTAATCTATATTGAATAAAAAATTATTCTATACTATTCACGTTTCCAAGAACAGCGGTGTAGTTTAGGGGACACATGACTCTAATGAAAAATACCGCTTTGAAGCTAAATATTTCGCAAATAGACCCATGAATCGAAAAGATGTTGTTCCACACCCTCAGTGTTTTTGAAAAACCTATCCAACGATACCCCACATGATGGAATAGGCGGGTAATTATTCTGTGTTTAGTGTACAAGAGTCGAAATATGCCTATTTAGTGTACTTTATCTATGAACCAACCAATACCAGAAAAAATAAATGAATTGCTCTAGCAATTCATTTCTTTTTTCTGATAACATTAAAATGTTCGCAAAATCTAAAACTCTAGCACAGGTTTTGCGAACATTTTAATGTTGAAGTAAACGTATACGTACCTATATACTAAAACGTATACAAGATTGTAGTTGATATGTCCCATTACATTAATTTAAAAAAAACGGTGTTAGATTTATAATTTACCAAACTGGTAAAATAAATAATAAATTGTTGAAAAACAGAAACAATAATAGGAATTTAAAATAAGTAATTTGTAATAGTATGTAAGTAAATAATCATAGTATTTCTAAAATAAATAATATCGTTATCTACTCGAACATAATAAAGAAAATCACATAAACAAATAATTCGTTTATTTATCCTCGTGTGACAGCCCTACCGACAACAGGCATAAACTTTGTGCGCTCTTTGAAGCTTTGTCTTTGTGGGGTGCTTATAACGCTGTAAGAGCGAATCTACAAATAAAGTAATAATAAAATACCAAAAGTATTTCCCCGAGGCAAATAAAAATTATGTGACTATAAAATTGCTAATTTACGAACTGCGGTCGGAAAAAAGATAAAAATATTTGTTTTTCTTCAAGCCACACATTCCGATAATACTATTATGTATGTATATGCACTGATTTACGTAGCATAGCACACAAGCACAGCTTTCCACGGGTAATGACAGACAACCGCAGCCGTTCATCGTTTTTCGTGGATCGTCCGTTCTACCAAGTCACAACCCATGTGTGCTAAGCGAACTGTCGTTATTATGCAACGTTTACTTACTCGCCGAGGACTCACAGACGAATAGGCACGAGTACGAACATGTAAACGCCTTGTTCTGGTGTTCTCGCCCGAGTATTCGCCTGTTCTCCACTCGATGTCGGAATGTTTGTGTGTATTCGCATACTCGTCATTGTTCACTTGACCCGTGAACTTTATCGCAGGTGGTTATAATTTTTATTATAAAATAATAATAAGAATACCTATGAACTGTGATGGATTGGAGTAACGAATCCACTATTTTTTATATTGGAACGAAGTTCCTTATCGACTAGGCGAGAAAAAGTAAGATTTTTTTCGTCACCACCCCTGACGTAGTGTAGACGGCCTTGGCGGCTATAAGGAAGCGAGATGGAATAATATCCATCTCCCTCGCACTTTTTCTTATGTTGCCATGAAATAAATATTATTTTATTTTAAATGACGCTTCATTTTAACAGACGCTAGTAATTCATTTATTTGTAGGTTGTTAATAATATATTACGTTTATCAATAATAATATACTAAGAAAAGAACTTCGTTCCAACCGAGTGTTCCACGACACTCACGGGTGTTTTTTTTATTGATGGCTCCGTGGCGCAGTGGCTTAGCAATGAGTTGTTGGCTGGGGACCGCGGGTTCAAATCCCGCATGGAACAAGTATTTGTATGGTCCACAAATAATTGTTCCGGGTCTGGATGTTTGTCTTTGTGCAATTTATATATGTTTGTGAACTGCCTTCAGGGAAAAACGTTATCGAGAGAACGTGTGGGGGTAACGTTATCCAAAAAAAAAAGAACTTTATTAAGGAGAATCCGTTATATGGGATCTTAGAAATCAGTTTTAAATATAAAAATAAATATTTAGTGGGTATGTAAATATTAAGTAGTTAGTAGACATAAAGTCGTAGCAACGAGACGCACGTCATCCATGTTAAAAAGACCTACGTTGAATGAATATAGACGAATATGTAAAGTTGTAAACGCGTCGTACTCATCCACGAACAACTCGCGAGTTGTTCGTCCGATAATCTAAACGTGCCATTACAGTAATTACAGCTTGATTGTCGGTCCTTACTACTGTCCCGACCATAGACTTAGAATATACTGGCGTAGTCCCGACTATTATCACAGATGCTTACGCATACTAGTATATTATAGTTATCTGTGCTACTGTCTTTATGTGCGTTCTAGGCGAGCGACGTATCTACGAGTGAATTTCAAAGTTTTTAACACCGTTTGCGCAAATATATGTTTTGTAAATAGTTGTTTAAATAGTATTTGTTTAGTATATTTAGTTATAGAATAAAAGAGTTGTAAGGTGCTTTGGGGTAAATCCGACATATTTTCTGATTAGTTGATACGATGCATATTTAATAATTATTTAAAAAAAATCTATCCAAGTTTACAACCAACTCATGTCACTTTTATTTATTGAAATACATATCCTAATCATTTTGTTATTAATCTTAATAAAATGTCTTTGCGTTGCGTAAATACGATCATTTAAAATTTGACAAATTTTTCTTCTGGATAAGGTATAATTCCGATATAACGCGGGGTAAAACCGAAAATTCGGTAAAGTGTTCCTTTTTAACTTTCGATAGAAGATTTGGATTTAATTTTCTTTCGTTCTTCTATACCCCTCTACAAAAAGCATTGATAAATACTTTATGTTTCTTATTAAACTATATTTTGCTCACTTGAATTTTCGAAATTACCCCACATAAAGTCCAGCGGTTCTAAACATTTAAGGCACCACCACGGCAGCGCACATTGCGTTTCCGTGGTTGGACAGTTATCAGGCTAGTTAAAGAGGTTTCTTCAAACTTTTATAACAGGTAAGTGAGAATAATTTTTTTTATACATTTCTTTATATATTTTTAATGAGTCAAAAGTATCCGAATTCTGGATTTTTCAAACCTTTAACAATTCATAACTTCGAAGATATTAACTTTATCGTAAAAAGTCATGGAACTTATTTTATTTTTATTTTATGAAAGAATATAAAAAAAAAATCCCGTTTGAAAATAACAATTCCTTGCAATTGAAAAAAATCGACTTAAACAATATGGCACTTAGTTGCCCCATGTCAACATGCATTTATATCATCAGTAGGACAATTTGAAGAGAATCGCATAAAAATATTGAGGTGGAATAGTTTTCGGTACTCATGCGCCGATTCCTCCTGGACTATGTCTATACATTTGGCATAGCGTAGCGGTAGGTATGCCTTGTCCACTCCCGTTGGTTAAATTCTCGAAGGTGTTAAACTTATCCAAAATAACAATTTATGCTGACGAAAGATTGACAGCCACTGGAAACTACTATGGAAAAGTAGTTCGATAGTCCATTAATTCGTAATTAAACCTTTGGGGTATTTCCGAAAAAAACACAAAAACAATAGCTGGCTAATCCTAACCTATAAAATAAAGCTTTAAAAACGATTATCTATCATAAAATCAAACAATCATTAAGATTACTTAGCAAGTTCCTAAGATAATGAACGGGGTAATTCGAAAACCGAAAAGAGTTGAAAAAAGCTGTTTCCACCGAAAAGTTAAGTTTGCACGCGCACTATTGAGACTAGCTACCTGACACGACTGAAGCCAGGGAGACAAATAAAATGTCGTCTAGAATAATGTTACCAGAGCAAAAAATATTGCCTAGTTAAGTCGTAATTTGTAAATATCGGAATTCCCTCATTTTCGTAATAACCCCAAAGCACTATATAAGGTTTAATGTAATTTATAGGTATGTATTTAATAGAAAATACATTCATTAACAATTTTGAAAACAATAATGAAAAAACCAGCAAGTAATTTACTGAAATTATTAACGAATATTAATTTTATCACTCCGTGCTCCGTGTCCATGTTTTCACTTCCAGTATTTACATAAATTAAACGTCAGATTTAGAACTTTTTATCTAAAAATCTCATAGGTTACTGAACCTAGCCTCACTTGGATTTTTTTTTATTTTTGAGTTTTCTTATTTTTAATAATTGTTCGTCGTTTGATCGTTATTGTTCGAACATAAAAATGGTTTGTTCGTCTTTTAATTAGGAGACAATCGTTTTTGGGCCCACTAGAAACTTTAACGTAACTTAATTTTATTACACATAAAAAAGATACCAATTTATTATAGTAAACGGCCTAAAGATTTTATGAAAATGTAACCGGAATCATCAATACGCATTGGGGCAGCGCGGCGGCGGCGGACACTTCCCTGCCTTAAAACCCTCTCAGAAATGAGAAGAGGCCTGTGCCCAGCAGTGGGACTTATATAGGCTGTAACTAACTAAATAACTATAGTATGTTCCGATTCGGAACATACGATAATAATACAACTATAATATCGGAAAATAGCCTTAGTTTGCATGCGCAATTTTTTATTTATTTAGGTAGGTACACTATTTTATTTACACTCGATTTTTAACATTTTTTACTTACACACCATTTTAAAACAAAACTATGTATGTTAAATGTTATGGTGATAAGGCCTTTTTCACGTAAAATTAATATACTTATCTTCAATTTTTATTTTAATAATTTTCCCTTAATACACATAATTTTCGAATCAACAGCTAAAGACGTATACTAATAGACGCTAGATAGGTACAAGTATAGTAATCTGCGAATTATACCGGCGATTCAGAACAAAAATTGTGTCACAGCTGAGAATCGCGCGGGCGAGGGCGCGTGCGTCTGTTTAGAAAAAGAAAACAAAAATTGTTTTTAAATCAGCCGCATTTACAGCCGCAGCCCATAACAAAACCCCATACCACATTATGCTATGGAAATAACTAAAATAAACTAATCTAGCTACTAAAACTAGTCTCGACACTAGTGAGACTTTTTATCTTTTTCATAGTATGCTAAGCTGCAGAGCTTAGCATACTATGAAAGAGATATACCAAATAACAAAGAACATAGCATAGAGAGTACTAAATGCCAAGAAAAACAGTGGAATCGACAGGTTTTAGTTCTTCTCTATTTAAAAACATAAGTATTCAGGAGAGATGACAAGCTGCGCTGCATTATTATTGGATTATCTGAGGTCTGAAGAGAGGAGGAGAACACGGTAATCCTCGAATCCAGCAACTTGTTTTATCACCGGTAGGGCGCCCATCTGTGCCAAGGAGGTGTCGGATTTATCGTCCACAAGTCTCTAGGTACAGAACGTTATACAGATTGAGTGTGTCGACGAGGGTTGCATAACATATATTTCTAATCACCAAACGTACTCGTTGAAGGTCATATAGGTTTACGCAACAACCTCGGCACATCTTGAAGGAGATAGAGGAATTTATGAGGATATCTCTAGACCCATGCATTCCTCTAAAAAACCCATTATACTGTGTTAATTCTTCAACGCAAAACTGGGTATAAGAGAGAATTGAAGGTAGGGAAATTCGGGATAGGGCAACGGAATCCAAAGGGCTAGCAGCTGGCCGACTTCATGGAAAAAGAGAGACTCTTTATGATGAAGTCTTTCTTCCAGTAGCGACTCCACAGAAAGTGGATATGGTCGAGCACCGACGGCTCGACAAAGAATGAGATTGACTTTATTATGACGACTAGATGGCAACTGTTCAGTGATGTATCAGTCATCGCGAGAGTGAAAAAAGTTTGAAGTCAAAGCTCCGTCCCCCTCTTGCTCTAATCCAAAGCCCCGAAAACTTTCAGCTCGAGTTACAAATTCGTTTTCAGTGTCTAGAACACGGCAATAAAGTGGACGAAATGAACGACAAGCTTGTGGAAGCTGTCCATGCGGTCGGAGTTAAGTTCTGCAAGAATCTCATGGTTATTAGACGGGAAATGAAGCTGTAGTCTTCAGCAGATTTGACAGCGTACAGGCAACTAAACAGCCAGATCTCCAAATGCATTCAATAAAGTTATGAGTGTAAGACAGCCGAATTAATTACGATGCTACCATATCCATCCACATACTAGCCATTTCAAATCAAAATAATTTTTGTTTTTCTAAGAATTCTAATTTCAAATTAATTTTACTATAAAAAGATGTTTTTTTTTTATTAATCATGGAAACAAAACGCTAATCAACAAGATTAGCGTTTTGTTTTCATCGCATTTGAATGTTTTTCGTCATGGTAATTATGGAATATGAGTACTGTCGTGGCAGCAACGTGGCACAAGCGGCCCGCAACATCAACGACGTTTACGGAGCGAATACTACAAACGAACGCATCACCTGTTATTGGTTTGTCCGCTTCTGTTCTGGAGATTTCGACCTGAAAAATGAACACCGTGATCGTCCGAAAACTTTGGTCGACAATGACGAATTAAAGGCGATTGTGGAAGGTGATGATGCTCAATCTACGGCTGAATTAGCATCAGCTTTCGACGTTAGCATCAAAACAATATCGGTCCATTTGTGTCAAATTGGTAAGGTAAAAAAGCTACACAAATGGGTGGCCAACGAACGCAATGATCGCCAGCGCGAAGTTCGCGTCGAAACGTGCCTTGCACTGCTCAACAGGCACACAAACGAAGGAATTTCGAACTGCATTGTTACCTGCGACGAAAAATGAATTTTGTTTGACAATCGCAAGCGCTCAGCAAATTAATTGGATCCTGGTTCAGCACCTAAACAATGCCCTAAACGAAAACTTACCCCTAGAAAAGTGATGGTCAATGTTTGGTGGTTCAGCGCCGGTGTGATTCATCACAGCTTCTTACCAAACGGGATTAGCACATTACTGCAGATGTGTAACAGTGTGAAAAACTGAACACTATGATGGAGAAGCTCGCACGTCTCCAACCAGCTTTGGTCAATCGCTCGTCCCCGCTGCTCCTGCACGACAATGCGCGACCTCATACTGCACAACAGACGGTCTCCAAGTTACAAGAGCTGGGGTTGGAAGCTCTCCGCCGTACTCACCAGACCTTGCGCCTACAGACTTCTACTTTTTCCAGCATTGGGATAACTTTTTGGCGGGAAAAGAATTCATACCCGAGAGGCAGTACAAAATGCCTTTGAAGAATTTGTTATCTCCCGTTGAGCTGATTTCTTCAAGAAGGGCATTAATAAACTGCCATTGCGTTGGCAATGATGCATCGATTGCATGAGTGATTACTTTAAAAGAAATAAAAAATATAGAAAAAAATTACATTAACTCATTTCATAAAAACAGCAATTTCATAGTAGACCTAATACATTTAGTTATTCCCATTAATAGTAGATTATTTAGTTTAAACCAATGCACTAATTTTGATATAGCATAATAGCATTACTCCCTTGGTCATACGATCCCATATACTGGAAAACATTGCCGTAAATAGCTTCTTCGGCCTTGGCAGGATGGCATTACCTGAATCAAGTAGGAATTTAAGAAAAAACAAGTTCAATGGAAGGAACCTTTATTAAACAACAACTAACAACACAATTACCCGTCAATAGCGTTTCCAATAAACGCCAATATTTATTTATTTATGTTTTAATGTATCTCTAAGTTCCGCTTTTACAACACTATTCAGATTGCAATAAATCTTTGTTTTACAAATTCATACAAACAGAGCGACACAATAGTAGCATTACCTACATAATTTACCTTACTGTAAGTTATAGCTATAATGTAAAAAATATTTTCTAATGGAATACATAAATCGAAGCTATAGCTCGAGTGACGGTCGCATGAGAAAATTATACTAATGATAATTAATAATTAACGAATATAGATACTCATTAAATGACATTTTAATTCATGATGTACAAATTCTGTGCAGGAACTAAAGCAAATGTTTGAATTAATTTATATATATAGTCTTTGCTTGCTGAAGCAATGGAATTTATTTCTTCAGGCTCTCTTAGTCATATACATAATATGTGGAACACCCATCTTACATTTTTAAGAAACCACGTTACGTGTTAGTACATCCGTAATAGTGTTCACACGTGGAGTAAATGGTTAGTGTTTCGTTAATTAATCAATATTTCTTAGCTGCATCACAAATAATAAGGAATATGATTATAATATACTAAAGCATTCAAGTTTCCGAGCTCCAAGTCTCAGTCTCGAGTGAAATAATTAATTTACTAACTAATGTAGTCCGGTGGCCAAGTGTAAAAATAACGACACTATTTTATAATATCATTCGGTCTGTCATTCATTATCATGTATTGCTGAGCTTTCGTTTTGTGGTTTTTAATAATGCAAAAATTCCAAAAACTTTGATAAATGATATATACATGTAACGTTATATTACAAGTTTTAAGTTGAAATAAGAAAAACCCCTCCACGAAGGAAGAAAACCGCATCTATCCTTTGAAATAGTGTAGGCATGTGTAGCGTTGCAGGGTTTTGATAAGAGATAAGTAGTTCCGGATTGAAATAGTTTAAGGAACTATTTTCTCTTCTAGAACGATATCGGTGCATTCCGAGGTGTCAAAGGTTCTGATAGTTCCAAATGTCCTGTACGAGATCGAGCGAGCGAACGAATTTTAGATCGATCGGATCCTCTAAAACAACAGAGCTAGTACGAAATATCGCACGAGTGCAAATGAACGGTTCAATGGGTGTAATTTCTTGCTGTGCTACTAAATGAAAATTTTGTAAATATTATAGTCATACTTAAATTAGAACCAACAAATTTATAAACATGTTTAAAAAGTTATTAAATATCTCTTTATTATTGTGTTTTACACTGGATTTAAAACCTACTTATTCTAGATCTTGGTTGACAGTTCTAAACCTGAAGTTTACCTTCATATTGAATAAAACTATTTGTTACGGATTTTATCGCGTTTAATTTACTATTCGGTCGGGAATTAAAATAGTAAATTAAACGCGATAAAATCCGTAAAAAATAGTTTTATTCAATGCGTAGTGTTCGCGTAAATATAAGAAATCATTATGTTTACCTTGATACTTTAAACTGATGATGTTTTCTAGCAAAGTGTGAAACTATTATGCTATTCCTGCACACACTCTCCGAAATGTATTCTGTAGAACACCGAAAGGCTGGCTACTTTAAGCCTGTAATCGAAACTAGTATGATTTTGGTCACCAATCTTAGCACGCCTGTCCAAAAGCTGCTAGATAGCTTTCAGCAACAACAGCCCATACTACCGGACTTGCGCGTTTATATAGCAAGTAATGTCCTGGCGTAAAGAACCCCGCACCTTGGCAGGAACACTTAATTTCCTGCAGCTGTTTTGGCCCTGAGCCCAATGTTTAGATTCGATCAACTGATACCGGTTGGTGTATTCCAGTGATACATCTTGGAAAGAAGGAGTCAAGATGAGCTGGCTCCTTTTGGAGCGTTGAATCTCACAAGCTTGGAATTGGCCCTTTCGGAGACTTCTTGCAGTGAGCCGCTCAGAATATACAGCACTCGAGTACTACTAATACTAGAGTTGCGGAGAACGGATCAATTAGAAAATTCAGCATTAGTTATGGGCTCGGAATCGGCCTTCGACAACGGCTAAGAGACCGTTCACCCAAAAAGGCCCTCGCCTAGCCGATCAGACCATAAGGATATGCCGTTCGCTGAAAGCTTGCCTAAAACACTAGCATAACAGATCCAGTGCCATCAAGGGAAACGACAGTTGCTTACCCGTTTTTCTCTAAAACCTTGCCCCGTATGTGAACCCATACTGACAGTCGTTGAGGAGGTTATTCTGTTCTAGGTATGCCATAAGGTGGGCATTCAGTATACACTCCATAATTTTGCGAAGTATGGACGTTATTGAGATTGGCCGATTATTGATAGGGTCAGAACGACTGCCTTTTTTTTGGGCACAGACTGCACATTAGAAAGCTTTCACGATTTGGGCACTATTCTATGAGAACTATAGCTGGTATACCATCTGGTCCTCGTTTTGTTTACGCCTAGAAGTCTCGCAAATTTTTAGAACTACTTTAGTGATGCGGGTCTCCGAAAAGAGGTACCGCATGGTGTAAGTTGAAGATTGAGGTGACATAAGTGAGGTGGTCGAGACGTGAATTTCAGGCAAAATGAGAAGTGAACTAGTCCGTTTCCTCCTTAATCGTATACGCTAATGTGTCATCCGGTTTTACCAGCAGAAAGGCGACCGACCATAAAGCTCTACTGCCTTATGCTTTGTGTTCTCGAGCCATAACTCAAGATAGGTACCTACGCCGCATTGATAGAATGCAAAAAACGTAGGTACCACATCTCATTCAATTCTTCCAACACCTCGGGAATCATAATCGGGTGGGAATATGAACATACAGATTATTTCATGAGACATTGATCAAATTTATCCAAAGGGTAACCTGTAAGTCGTACCCGTCTGGTTCGGTGGTGCAGAAGGTCCCAGGCAACAGGCTGTGTCTATTTACATCGTGTATCAAAATCGTTTTCTGTACCAGCTAGTAAAGACCCAGCATGGTCCTTCTGGTATCTGGTAACGGCCAGTCTTGGTGACAGGCCTTTAAGTCGTCCAAAACAAACAGCTATGATTTAGAAACACATCAGCAGCCTCACTTAGATATTGAAATAACCGAATTGGCTCCTGGTCACCGCATAGAAATTTTATCAATACTATGTATGTATGTATGTTTCAGGGTTTTACGTTAAACCCTGAAACATACGACCTAATGACATTCGATGTGGCGAGTTAACTTACTAAACAAAAAATTCAAAAATACGCTTATATGGACTGCAGTCATATTTTTCAAGCGAGTATGAATTTTAAGACGTGGCAGCTTACAATTACAATTTTAATGCCGACTTACCTCTTGCTTGACGAATATAAAAACATCATAAAATATGTGGACATATCGGACATGTTAAGCAGTGCGGACTAATCAGTTCATCCACAACTTTTTCTGCCACCAGGGCGGTTTAGGATTGAGATGTAATTTTTGAAAATGTAAAAATTAAAAAAACATTGTTTTGTGTATATACTAGAATAGAAATAGAAAACTTGTATTAAAACACAAATTTTCAATGACCATTCCACTGTGACCATCTGCGCAAATTGTTCATTACAACTAGCGACATCTGCTTAGCGTAAGCAGAGGCGTAGCGTGGACTAATATAGACGTGGGCGAAGTCGCATCAGCAAAGCCCTTTCTTTCGTTCTAAGATCTACCCAATAGATCTATGGGTGAATCAACTTTTAAGGTACTCTTTTCTTTTGCTGTCCTCATAGTGAACTTGGAAATAATGATGAAAAATTCATTTAAAATCAAGGATTTCTAAACCTTATTATAAAATTAGACATATTTACTTCTACTAAAGTAATTTACTTTTGTAGATAAAAAAAAACAAAAATACTTTTTTATAGTAACGCAGTAGACAAAAACCATCGCCCATACAAAACTTGTTTGTCCCTTTGTCCCTAAACGTAGGTTACTCTATACATTCTCAAAGTGATTAAATTTTTTGTAAGAGAACACTGTTTAATTTGTACATGTTTTAATTACAATTAATTAAACTTCACTATAATAATATAATTACGATTTCATTATAAATAACGTAATTTATAAAAATATTTCAATCTTTGTCCCCAAAAACTATTTAACATTACCGTTCTTCTAAGTTACTAGTCTACGTAGTTAATACTCGATCTGAGCGATGGCGCACAAGGTTTTGTGTCTGAGAATTCGTTGGTAACATCGATAGAGGGCAATTTGTCTCGAGCCGCCGGTCAGTCCGCGGAAAGCGCTTGGAGAGGGTGTGTGGGTTTATTGTGTTTCTGCTAAGTTACCACGAGATTCTGCGTAAGTATAACAGATATTTTGATTTAATTTACTTGTTGCCATGGAGTTTCTATCTAATTTCAACGTCAAAACACAAGTTTGTAGACTTGTTAATATTTGAGTCTTTAATTTCTTCTTAAGTTTTTTCCCTTGCGTTACCGGTAACATCAGAGAATATTACTAGTAACGCAAGAGAATATTTCTCATGCGTTACCGTAATACACGTGGCGCATCTGATCAACACCGAAAATGTGTTAAAATTGTTATCGGATAGCTAGAATTATAACTGTTTAATATGGAAACTTTGATGATATAAAGTTTATTACTTCATTTAATATAAAAAATCAATTTAAGAAAAGTATATACTTGAGTAGTTTTATTTTATTCAGGTGCCGTTAAAACTAAAAATGGGTCTCACATCGGCAGAAAAACAGAAAAGATATAGGGAGGGATTAAAGAATAATCCAGAAAAGTATGAGTTAGCAAAAGAAAAACAAAGAATAAGATATCATAAGACCAAAAGTCTGGTAAAAGATCTGACACCAAAAGAAAAATATAACGCTAGAATTGTTTGAAAATGAAGGAAAAGCCAGACAAAAGAACGTAAGAAAAAATTAAACAACAGAAACAGCTATACAAGCTATCCAAACACCTCCAGATTCATCACGACTAGAGGTTGCAATCGAATATTCGAATATTCGAATTATTCGAATTTTATTTCCAAATTTATATTCGAATGAAATAAATAAATATATTCGAATAACTACCAAAAAAAATACTAGTCAAGTCTATGTTGGTAGAACTTAAAAATTGTTGTTGGCAACACTGCTTAACGGCTTGAGTGACTTGACGCCATTTTGTTGAGTTCATTCACTTACAGAACGCGTTGTAATATACTTGCAAAGCTGTGCATTTTGTCTTTGTGAAGTGATTTGATTCTGGTGTTTATATAAAAGTATTTGTGGATTGTTTTATGTAAGTATTGTGTATTTTGTTATTTTTGCAAACACGGTGGTTGAATTTAAGTCCCTAAAACTCACTTTGCACTGATCACCAAATACCTACGTTATATGTATTTACAAGTATCAAATTCAATTACATTGCAGATCAGTTGACGATGGATAAATTGGTTTTAAAGTACACAAAACGTACGTTTGACAAATCTTCAGTATGGAACTCTTTCTTACGGACTGAGGATGGAAGTCACAAAATGCAAATTATGCAAAGAATTCTTCAATGCTCAAATACCACATGCTTACACAATCACTTGAAGAAACAACATCCAAGTGTACCTGGTTAGTCACTCATTTAACTTACTTTCCTTTATTAACTACTTGTTACTTACATTTATTTTGACCAAAAGGTATTAACGCTTTTACTCATAAGATTTTTTTTGTTCGGTCTACTAGATACAAGAAGAAATATTCGACAGATTCCAGCGACTGCTACTACCACTCCCACAAATGAGGCAGTACAAGAACAAGATCAGCGGCCCATGCCCAAGACAAAAAAAGTCAGAATTGACGATTACTATCAGAACACCAAAGAAGATAATATGGAAACCATTCAACATTTTTTGCAAATCAGAATCTATACGTATGCTTTTTTTAAAAAGTGGATACGAAGCTTTGCCGAAATCTCCGAACACAATTAAGAAGATTGTTATAGAAAAAAGTGACCAGTTAAAACAAGAACTGAGAAAAAAATTGTCGGTTTTAAAAGCAAAAGGACAGAAATTTTCCGTCTCTCTTGATGAGTGGACATCAGCTAGCAACCGGCGTTATGTGAATATTAACATTCACTGCCCTAATTTCAATGACAAGCCTTTCAGAAACTTGGGATTGGCAAGAATTACAGGTAGAGGAACATCGGAAAGATGTAATCATATTTTGCGGGTTAAATTAGGGTCCTACGATCTATTTTTAGAAGATGACGTAGTAGGTGTAGACAGACGGTGCTAGTGTTATGACTGCCATGGGTCGTCAAATACCTTCATTTCACCAATTATGCCTCGCACATGGAATTCAGTGTGCAGTGGTGGATGTCATATATAAGAACTTATAGTCAGAGTGTAGAAACTGTCGAAAATTCAGAAGAAATAGACACAGAGGAGACATTATCTACAATAGCAGATTCAGAGGCAGAAGAATCAGAAGATGAAGAAACAGATGAAAATGACGATGGACAAGGTTTTGTAGTTAGTAATGCAGAAACCAGAAGTGAATCCAGGCTTAATGTCGATTATAAGGATTTGATTGTTAAAGTACGAAAGAGTGAAATTTTCAAGAAGTCTCCAACTAGGACAGAAGTTTTAAATAAACATGTCCTTGAAGATAACAAAAGAGCGGGCCTGATTTTAGATTGCAAAACGCGGTGGAGCAGCATGGCGGACATGGTTTCAAAATTTTTGCTTTTAAAGGATGCAATATTAAAGTCACTGATTGACTTGAAAGAAAAACTATGTTCAGTACCTGAGCTTGATCTTTTGCAGGATTTATCTACGACTCTCACTATCGTAAAAAGCACTGTAGAAGCTATTTGCCAAGAAAAGGCGAATTTATTAACTGCGGATACAGCCCTGCAATTCATGGTCACTAAACTACAAGAGAACAATGGGGTTATCAGTAGTAGACTCCTTCAGGCTTTAACATTAAGAATCGCTCAACGCCGACAAACAGATTTGGTATGTACACTGAAGTATTTACACAATCCTAACAAATACTACCAGGAACAATCTTCTACTGTCTTCCCTAAAGTAGGAAATGATGTTATCACCAAAGTCATAGTTGACATACAAAAAATACTTTAATCAAAGACCTTCAACAATAACACTAGCGCTTCTGATGACGAAGATGACATGTTTCTAGCAGATCTACAGCATTGTCAAAATGAAGAAGCGTCTAGAATCACAAATATGTCAATAAAAGAACAGCTGCAGAAAAAATAGATGATGAAATGTGTGCAAGGCCTACGTCCACAGCAACTTGCGAAGATGATCTAGAATCATCAATAAAAATGCAGATGGCTTTATATGATGCAGGAGCGCCAAGACAAATACACCTAACTCAGGCTTATGACGTGTTAATGTGCATTCCACCAACTAGTGTAGAGTGCGAAAGGGTATTTTCTTCTGAAGTATATCTGCAATCATCTCAGATGTAAATTAAGCGATGATTCCTTAGACGCCTTAAGTTTCCTCAGGTCTCATTTTCAAAGAATACGTAAAAACAATAATTATTATGAGCTGTGTTGATTTTATATTATAATAGGTAAATCTGACTTAATTCTGAGTTATTATTAATGAATCTGATTTATTAGTGTAATATTGCATATGAAAATGATACTGCAAACTGCAATGCCTGCCTGACGACACCTTTACATTTGTGATACTTTTTATTTTATTATTAACGAGTTTAAGACTTTTGAATTGTTTGAGAATTTTATAATTGTTTTGATTAACATGTTCATGTATAATCGTGAGATTTATAAGAACATAAGGTTCCTACTATGTTTAAGAATTTGATAATACTTTTTATTTTACTAAACACCGAGTTTATATTGTTTAAAGATAAATGATGATTCTATTCGTGTTAGTATGTTAGATTATTTGCAATGTTAATTATTGTGTTTTGATTAACATGTTCATGTATAATCGTGAGATATATAAGAACATGTTTCCTACTATGTTTAAAATTTGATAATACTTTTATTTTACTAAACACTGAGTTTATATTGTTTAAAGATAAATGATGATGATTCTATTGTTGATTATTGTTCTGTTCCTAAAGCAATAAAAGCTGATATTTGAAGTGTTTTTTTTTAATATATTCGAATATTCGAATAATATTCGAACAGCACTGAAAAAATATTCGAATATTCGAAAATCAAAACTATCGAATATTTGCAACCTCTAATCACGACCTGATTCTAGCCTAGAAAATTTTACTCTTCAAGACCAAGATATTCCACGAATCACACCTCCACTACCGCCAAATATGCCACCAGCTATCGTTGAATTAGAAATGACTCCGTGTGTTACACCAAAATCACAATCGGCTAAAGCACGTGGAAGACGGAAAGTGAAAAAAAATAGGACCAAAGTTTATAGGGAAAACAAGAAACTAAAAGAAGAAAACGAAAAGCTGAAAAGAAAATACGAGAAGTACAAGAAACGATACACAAGAAAGAACCAAAATGATTCCACACAGAAACAGGAAGATTTAAGGTACAAAGTTTTAAGCTCAGCTATTCTAAAAACATTCAAAACAACCAGATCAGGAAAAGAAAGAGAAATATTAAAAAATATTTTCTAATGGAATACATAAATCGAAGCTATAGCTCGAGTGACGGTCGCATGAGAAAATTATACTAATGATAATTAATAATTAACGAATATAGATACTCATTAAATGACATTTTAATTCATGATGTACAAATTCTGTGCAGGAACTAAAGCAAATGTTTGAATTAATTTATATATATAGTCTTTGCTTGCTGAAGCAATGGAATTTATTTCTTCAGGCTCTCTTAGTCATATACATAATATGTGGAACACCCATCTTACATTTTTAAGAAACCACGTTACGTGTTAGTACATCCGTAATAGTGTTCACACGTGGAGTAAATGGTTAGTGTTTCGTTAATTAATCAATATTTCTTAGCTGCATCACAAATAATAAGGAATATGATTATAATATACTAAAGCATTCAAGTTTCCGAGCTCCAAGTCTCAGTCTCGAGTGAAATAATTAATTTACTAACTAATGTAGTCCGGTGGCCAAGTGTAAAAATAACGACACTATTTTATAATATCATTCGGTCTGTCATTCATTATCATGTATTGCTGAGCTTTCGTTTTGTGGTTTTTAATAATGCAAAAATTCCAAAAACTTTGATAAATGATATATACATGTAACGTTATATTACAAGTTTTAAGTTGAAATAAGAAAAACCCCTCCACGAAGGAAGAAAACCGCATCTATCCTTTGAAATAGTGTAGGCATGTGTAGCGTTGCAGGGTTTTGATAAGAGATAAGTAGTTCCGGATTGAAATAGTTTAAGGAACTATTTTCTCTTCTAGAACGATATCGGTGCATTCCGAGGTGTCAAAGGTTCTGATAGTTCCAAATGTCCTGTACGAGATCGAGCGAGCGAACGAATTTTAGATCGATCCGGATCCTCTAAAAACAACAGAGCTAGTACGAAATATCGCACGAGTGCAAATGAACGGTTCAATGGGTGTAATTTCTTGCTGTGCTACTAAATGAAAATTTTGTAAATATTATAGTCATACTTAAATTAGAACCAACAAATTTATAAACATGTTTAAAAAGTTATTAAATATCTCTTTATTATTGTGTTTTACACACTGGATTTAAAGTACCTACTTATTCTAGATCTTGGTTGACAGTTCTAAACCTGAAGTTTACCTTCATATTGAATAAAACTATTTGTTACGGATTTTATCGCGTTTAATTTACTATTCGGTCGGGAATTAAAATAGTAAATTAAACGCGATAAAATCCGTAAAAAATAGTTTTATTCAATGCGTAGTGTTCGCGTAAATATAAGAAATCATTATGTTTACCTTGATACTTTAAACTGATGATGTTTTCTAGCAAAGTGTGAAACTATTATGCTATTCCTGCACACACTCTCCGAAATGTATTCTGTAGAACACCGAAAGGCTGGCTACTTTAAGCCTGTAATCGAAACTAGTATGATTTTGGTCACCAATCTTAGCACGCCTGTCCAAAAGCTGCTAGATAGCTTTTTCCAGCAACAGCCCATGCACTACCGGACTTGCGCGTTTTATATATAGCAAGTAATTGTCCTGGCGTAAAGAACCCCCGCACCTTGGCAGGAACACTTAATTTCCCTGCAGCTGTTTTGGCCCTGAGCCCAATGTTTAGATTCGATCAACTGATACCGGTTGGTGTATTCCAGTGATACATCTTGGAAAGAAGGAGTCAAGATGAGCTGGCTCCTTTTTGGAGGCGTTGAATCTCACAAGCTTGGAATTGGCCCTTTCGGAGACTTCTTGCAGTGAGAGCCGCTCAGAATATACAGCACTCGAGTACTACTAATACTAGAGTTGCGGAGAGAACGGATCAATTAGAAAATTCAGCATTAGTTATGGGCTCGGAATCGCAGCCTTCGACAACGGCTAAGAGACCGTTCACCCAAAAAGGCCCTCGCCTAGCCGATCAGACCATAAGGATATGCCGTTCGCTGAAAGCTTGCCTAAAACACTAGCATAACAGATCCAGTGCCATCAAGGGAAACGACAGTTGCTTACCCGTTTTTCTCTAAAACCTTGCCCCGTATGTGAACCCATACTGACAGTCGTTGAGGAGGTTATTCTGTTCTAGGTATGCCATAAGGTGGGCATTCAGTATACACTCCATAATTTTGCGAAGTATGGACGTTATTGAGATTGGCCGATTATTGATAGGGTCAGAACGACTGCCTTTTTTTTGGCACAGACTGCACATTAGAAAGCTTTCACGATTTGGGCACTATTCTATGAGAACTATAGCTGGTATACCATCTGGTCCACTCGTTTTGTTTACGCCTAGAAGTCTCGCAAATTTTTAAGAACTACTTGTTAGTGATGCGGGTCTCCGAAAAGAGGTACCGCATGGTGTAAGTTGAAGATTGAGGTGACATAAGTGAGGTGGTCGAGACGTGAATTTCAGGCAAAATGAGAAGTGAACTAGTCCGTTTCCTCCTTAATCGTATACGCTAATGTGTCATCCGGTTTTACCAGCAGAAGGCGACCGACCATAAAGCTCTACTTTATGCTTTGTGTTCTCGAGCCATAACTCAAGATAGGTACCTACGCCGCATTGATAGAATGCAAAAACGTAGGTACCACATCTCATTCAATTCTTCCAACACCTCAGGAATCATAATCGGGTGGGAATATGAACATACAGATTATTTCATGAGACATTGATCAAATTTATCCAAAAGGTAACCTGTAAGTCGTACCCGTCTGGTTCGGTGGTTAGCAGAAGGTCCCAGGCAACAGGCTGTGTCTATTTACATCGTGTATCAAAATCGTTTTCTGTACCAGCTAGTAAAGACCCAGCATGGTCGGTCTTCTGGTATCTGGTAACGGCCAGTCTTGGTGACAGGCCTTTAAGTCGTCCAAAACAAACAGCTATGATTTAGAAACACATCAGCAGCCTCACTTAGATATTGAAATAACCGAATTGGCTCCTGGTCACCGCATAGAAATTTTATCAATACATGTATGTATGTATGTTTCAGGGTTTTACGTTAAACCCTGAAACATACGACTCTAATGACATTCGATGTGGCGAGTTAACTTACTAAACAAAAAAATTCAAAAAATACGCTTATATATATGGACTGCAGTCATATTTTTCAAGCGAGTATGAATTTTAAGACGTGGCAGCTTACAATTACAATTTTAATGCCGACTTACCTCTTGCTTGACGAATATAAAAAACATCATAAAATATGTGGACATATCGGACATGTTAAGAAGCAGTGCGGACTAATCAGTTCATCCACAACTTTTTCTGCCACCAGGGCGGTTTAGGATTGAGATGTAATTTTTGAAAATGTGTAAAAAATTAAAGAAAACATTGTTTTGTGTATATACTAGAATAGAAATAGAAAACTTGTATTTAAAACACAAATTTTCAATGACCATTCCACTGTGACCATCTGCGTAACAAATAAGTTCACCTTAGTCCCAACTAGCGACATCTGCTTAGCGTAAGCAGAGGCGTAGCGTGGACTAATATAGACGTGGGCGAAGTCGCATCAGCAAAGCCCCTTTCTTTCGTTCCTAAGATCTACCCAATAGATCTATGGGTGAATCAACTTTTAAGGTACTCTCTTGCTGTCCTCATAGTGAACTTGGAAATAATGACGAAAAATTCATTTAAAATCAAGGATTTCTAAACCTTATTATAAAATTAGACATATTTACTTCTACTAAAGTAATTTACTTTTGTAGATAAAAAAAAACAAAAATACTTTTTTATAGTAACGCAGTAGACAAAAACCATCGCCCATACAAAACTTGTTTGTCCCTTTGTCCCTAAACGTAGGTTACTCTATACATTCTCAAAGTGATTAAATTTTTGTGAAGAACACTGTTTAATTTGTACATGTTTTAATTACAATTAATTAAACTTCACTATAATAATATAATTACGATTTCATTATAAATAACGTAATTTATAAAATATTTCAATCTTTGTCCCCAAAAACTATTTAACATTACCGTTCTTCTAAGTTACTAGTCTACGTAGTTAATACTCGATCTGAGCGATGGCGCACAAGGTTTTGTCTGAGAATTCGTTGGTAACATCGATAGAGGGCAATTTGTCTCGAGCCGCCGGTCAGTCCGCGAAAGCTTGGAGAGGTGTGTGGGTTTATTGTGTTTCTGCTAAGTTACCACGAGATTCTGCGTAAGTATAACAGATATTTTGATTTAATTTACTTGTTGCCATGGGTTTCTATCTAATTTCAACGTCAAAACACAAGTTTGTAGACTTGTTAATATTTGAGTCTTTTCTTCTTAAGTTTTTCCTTGCGTTACCGGTAACATCAGAGAATATTACTAGTAACGCAAGAGAATATTTCTCATGCGTTACCGTAATACACGTGGCGCATCTGATCAACACCGAAAATGTGTTAAAATTGTTATCGGATAGCTAGAATTATAACTGTTTAATATGGAAACTTTGATGATATAAAGTTTATTACTTCATTTAATATAAAAAATCAATTTAAGAAAAGTATATACTTGAGTAGTTTTATTTTATTCAGGTGCCGTTAAAACTAAAAATGGGTCTCACATCGGCAGAAAAACAGAAAAGATATAGGGAGGGATTAAAGAATAATCCAGAAAAGTATGAGTTAGCAAAAGAAAAACAAAGAATAAGATATCATAAGACCAAAAGTCTGGTAAAAGATCTGACACCAAAAGAAAAATATAACGCTAGAATTGTTTGAAAATGAAGGAAAAGCCAGACAAAAGAACGTAAGAAAAAATTAAACAACAGAAACAGCTATACAAGCTATCCAAACACCTCCAGATTCATCACGACTAGAGGTTGCAATCGAATATTCGAATATTCGAATTATTCGAATTTTATTTCCAAATTTATATTCGAATAGTAAATAAATATATATTCGAATAACTACCAAAAAAAATACTAGTCAAGTCTATGTTGGTAGAACTTAAAAATTGTTGTTGGCAACACTGCTTAACGGCTTGAGTGACTTGACGCCATTTTGTTGAGTTCATTCACTTACAGAACGCGTTGTAATATACTTGCAAAGCTGTGCATTTTGTCTTTTGTGAAGTGATTTGATTCTGGTGTTTATATAAAAGTATTTGTGGATTGTTTTATGTAGTATTGTGTATTTTGTTATTTTTGCAAACACGGTGGTTGAATTTAAGTCCTAAAAACTCACTTTGCACTGATCACCAAATACCGTTATATGTATTTACAAGTATCAAATTCAATTACATTGCAGATCAGTTGACGATGGATAAATTGGTTTTAAAGAGTACACAAAACGTACGTTTGACAAATCTTCAGTATGGAACTCTTTCTTACGGACTGAGGATGGAAGTCACGCAAATGCAAATTATGCAAAAATTCAATGCTCAAATACCACCACATGCTTACACAATCACTTGAAGAAACAACATCCAAGTGTACCTGGTTAGTCACTCATTTAACTTACTTTTAATTAACTACTTGTTCACTTACATTTATTACTTTTGACCAAAAGGTATTAACGCTTTTACTCATAAGATTTTTTTTTATTGTTCGGTCTACTAGATACAAGAAGAAATATTCGACAGATTCCAGCGACTGCTACGCCTACCACTCCCACAAATGAGGCAGTACAAGAACAAGATCAGCGGCCCATGCCCAAGACAAAAAAAGTCAGAATTGACGATTACTATCAGAACACCAAAGAAGATAATATGGAAACCATTCAACATTTTTTGCAAATCAGAATCTATACGTATGCTTTTTTTTAAAAGTGGATACGAAGCTTTGCCGAAATCTCCGAACACAATTAAGAAGATTGTTATAGAAAAAAGTGACCAGTTAAAACAAGAACTGAGAAAAAAATTGTCGGTTTTAAAAGCAAAAGGACAGAAATTTTCCGTCTCTCTTGATGAGTGGACATCAGCTAGCAACCGGCGTTATGTGAATATTAACATTCACTGCCCTAATTTCAATGACAAGCCTTTGAAACTTGGGATTGGCAAGAATTACAGGTAGAGGAACATCGGAAAGATGTAATCATATTTTGCGGGTTAAATTAGGGTCCTACGATCTATTTTTAGAAGATGACGTAGTAGGTGTAGTGACAGACGGTGCTAGTGTTATGACTGCCATGGGTCGTCAAATACCTTCATTTCACCAATTATGCCTCGCATGGAATTCAGTGTGCAGTGGTGGATGTCATATATAAGAACTTATATAGTCAGAGTGTAGAAACTGTCGAAAATTCAGAAGAAATAGACACAGAGGAGACATTATCTACAATAGCAGATTCAGAGGCAGAAGAATCAGAAGATGAAGAAACAGATGAAAATGACGATGGACAAGGTTTTGTAGTTAGTAATGCAGAAACCAGAAGTGAATCCAGGCTTAATGTCGATTATAAGGATTTGATTGTTAAAGTACGAAAGGTAGTGAAATTTTCAAGAAGTCTCCAACTAGGACAGAAGTTTTAAATAAACATGTCCTTGAAGATAACAAAAGAGCAGGCCTGATTTTAGATTGCAAAACGCGGTGGAGCAGCATGGCGGACATGGTTTCAAAATTTTGCTTTTAAAGGATGCAATATTAAAGTCACTGATTGACTTGAAAGAAAAACTATGTTCAGTACCTGAGCTTGATCTTTTGCAGGATTTATCTACGACTCTCACTATCGTAAAAGCACTGTAGAAGCTATTTGCCAAGAAAAGGCGAATTTATTAACTGCGGATACAGCCCTGCAATTCATGGTCACTAAACTACAAGAGAACAATGGGGTTATCAGTAGTAGACTCCTTCAGGCTTTAACATTAAGAATCGCTCAACGCCGACAAACAGATTTGGTATGTACACTGAAGTATTTACACAATCCTAACATACTACCAGGAACAATCTTCTACTGTCTTCCTAAAGTAGGAAATGATGTTATCACCAAAGTCATAGTTGACATACAAAAAATACTTTAATCAAAGACCTTCAACAATAACACTAGCTTCTGATGACGAAGATGACATGTTTCTAGCAGATCTACAGCATTGTCAAAATGAAGCGTCTAGAATCACAAATATGTCAATAAAAAACAGCTGCAGAAAAAATAGATGATGAAATGTGTGCAAGGCCTTCGTCCACAGCAACTTGCGAAGATGATCTAGAATCATCAATAAAAATGCAGATGGCTTTATATGATGCAGGAGCGCCAAGACAAATACACCTAACTCAGGCTTATGACGTGTTAATGTGCATTCCACCAACTAGTGTAGAGTGCGAAAGGGTATTTTCTTCTACGAAGTATCTGCAATCATCTCAGATGTAAATTAAGCGATGATTCCTTAGACGCCTTAAGTTTCCTCAGGTCTCATTTTCAAAGAATACGTAAAAACAATAATTATTATGAGCTGTGTTGATTTTATATTATAATAGGTAAATCTGACTTAATTCTGAGTTATTATTAATGAATCTGATTTATTAGTGTAATATTGCATATGAAAATGATACTGCAAACTGCAATGCCTTTACGACACCTTTACATTTGTGATACTTTTTATTTTATTATTAACGAGTTTAAGACTTTTTGAATTGTTTGAGAATTTTATAATTGTTTTGATTAACATGTTCATGTATAATCGTGAGATTTATAAGAACATAAGGTTCCTACTATGTTTAAGAATTTGATAATACTTTTTATTTTACTAAACACCGAGTTTATATTGTTTAAAGATAAATGATGATTCTATTCGTGTTAGTATGTTAGATTATTTGCAATGTTAATTATTGTGTTTTGATTAACATGTTCATGTATAATCGTGAGATATATAAGAACATGTTTCCTACTATGTTTAAGAATTTGATAATACTTTTTATTTTACTAAACACTGAGTTTATATTGTTTAAAGATAAATGATGATTCTATTGATTGTTGTTCTGTTCTAAAAAGCAATAAAAGCTGATATTTGAAGTGTTTTTTTTTAATATATTCGAATATTCGAATAATATTCGAACAGCACTGAAAAAATATTCGAATATTCGAAAATCAAAACTATCGAATATTTGCAACCTCTAATCACGACCTGATTCTAGCCTAGAAAATTTTACTCTTCAAGACCAAGATATTCCACGAATCACACTCCTACCACCAAAATATGCCACCAGCTATCGTTGAATTAGAAATGACTCCGTGTGTTACACCAAAATCACAATCGGCTAAAGCACGTGGAAGACGGAAAGTGAAAAAAAATAGGACCAAAGTTTATAGGGAAAACAAGAAACTAAAAGAAGAAAACGAAAAGCTGAAAAGAAAATACGAGAAGTACAAGAAACGATACACAAGAAAGAACCAAAATGATTCCACACAGAAACAGGAAGATTTAAGGTACAAAGTTTTAAGCTCAGCTATTCTAAAAACATTCAAAACAACCAGATCAGGAAAAGAAAGAGAAATATTAAAAAAATATTTTCTACAGCTGAAGTCGAGAACTCTAAAATGAAGAAGAAATTACTGGAGGAAAATCTAGGCATTGATAAAATGAAGAAACTGTAATAACAGAGAAACAAACTTAAAAAAGAAATTAAAACAATTATTTTTAAGAGATGATGATTTTTACCGTAATAGTATCGTAGTAGAATGAAAAAGATCTTGGTAATATTTTTAGTTATTTTTTGTGCAAGAACGTTGTTTTTGTTTTAATAAACATTTTTGGTTTTTAAATACCTACTTACTAAGTATATTTTGTAGGGCAATATGTTAATATATTTTCTCATACGTTACCAAAAACTTCTCATGCGTTACCAAAAGTCCCTTAATTTTAGCTTGAGTTTTTGTAGAATTGTTCTTGTCATTTTTTTTCTATAAATGTACGCTGATTCTATTGCATTTAAGACTAACTTAATTTAAGTAAACTGTTATAAATGTCTTATAGATGTAGAAAAAAAGATATCAAAAAGTTTTTATTTTTGACAATAGTAACGCAGTAAAATAAAAAATAAAAATATTGTTTACATTTTTCAATTAACTTTTATGTTTTAAATAAACGATTTTAGTTGCAAAGTACTTTTTACGTTATTTCTATTTACGTAACGCAAGAGAAAAATTTTAAGCCCGGCTCGCGAAATTAACTTAATAACTTAAAAAATCGAAATTTAATATCGTGGCCAATGACAGAAATGAAAACTATGATATATTAAACTTCATCTTATATAGGATTCCTTTTAATTACAGTCCAAAAAAAATAAGTTGGTTCTTACAAAACGTCGATAAAGGAGGTTCTTAAAAGTTGATTCACCCCTATCCTACCAAACATTCTTTGACACGACATACTTACCTACTTATAACAATTAATTCCTAACAAGTCACGTATTCCGTCAATGTAACGATCGCCGGTCTTTGAAGGTAGTTACAACGCTCTCGCAGTCGCACTTAAGGGGCTTCTTGCGAGGACCCAAACAAACACGCTTTTAAATTTGTAAAAATCGTAAAAGTGATCAATTTAATAGTCATATGTGGTAAAGTCTGAGGATATCGCATTTAAAAGGGCCTCGCGAGGCCCCTTTAAGTGCGAGGCCTTTGTCGAAGGGCCCAATTCGCCCACGCCTAGCTACGCCGCTGAGCGTAAGTCCCAAGCCCTCTCAGAACTCAGAGACCAGTACCATAAGTAGGATGTATATAGGCTATAGTTAAAGTAAGTTATTTTTTTACAAATAAGGGTGAAAAACGAGCACACAGTTTACCTGATGGTAAGTGGATGCTGTGGCCCATAGACATCTTCAATTAAGAATCAAAATGCAGATGCGCTGTCATCCCTAAGACTACGAAAGCGGATCAAAAAGTTCGCGGAATATCACTACTTAGAGACTCGATACAACTATAAATACTAAGTTTCAGCCAGATCGGTTCATAAACATTTGAGATACCTATCACAGGATAAACAAGTCAATCGAAAAGTGAACACTAACTATGGAGAAAATTGAGTTTCGTGTAGTAATTAAGTTCCTCACTAAGCAAGGGAAAACGCCACATATCATTATGTAGGAGCTGTCATCTATTAACGGGGACTCTTGCATTAAAAACCGATGATTTATAAGTGGCATAGCCTTTTCAAGCAAGGCAGGGACTCAATTGAAAACGATCAGCGCTCAGGCCGACCGATTGAGGCAACTCGTAAGATGGAATGTCTCGTTTTCAGTAAAAAGGGGTCTCCAGTTCTCTAATAATGTCATCCAGGCCTAATTTCGGTCAAGGCGGCCAGCCACAACGGAGGCTAGCCATCGGCGCAGGATTATAGTGCCCAAGTGTATGCGCAAGCACAGGTGCACTCTCTATTCCATCACTCTCATAGTCCGATGGGACGGTAAACCGACACGACCGTAGAGATCGGGTGCAGGACCAACGGCTTTACGTGCTTTCCGAGGCACGGGGGTGAGACACCGCCAACTTCCCGACTCCGGGCTCCGGCTGAGAATTTATTGACGGAAAAACTCAATAACTCAGATATGAAAGAAAAGCGGTAGGTACCCATTTGTGAATTTGTTTAAGAGCAGGTTTGTGTAAGACTAAGAACAGGTACCGCTACGTAGTTCTAATGAGTGTTTGCAGATATTAAACAATATGTCCTCAAATTTATTCAGAATTTATTAGACATGCAGTTTTTCTCACGTTTTATATTATTCATCACGTGGTAAATCAGCGCTTTAAAATTACCATTAATAAAAATGAAATGACTATATTTGTAGCTAAGAAGTTACAATAACGCTAACAAGTCATCATGAAACATAGAAATTTCTACTTTGACGTTATATAGTATTATCTATTTCTTATGA